>JAUMHP010000045.1:967537-980861 GCA_032361065.1 Enteromius trimaculatus
ATGTGTGTATGGAGCCCTGTCTTTGCCCCATAACAATAAAATGTAACTATTAATCTCAGTTTTGCTAAATAAAAGGAACTGGCTCGCATCAGTCACATGACTGCCATTAACCAATGCTTGCTGTGAGGGCAAAGCGCGCTCGTTACGAGCTGGTACGGACTTCTGCGCCTGGTGCATCATGGATATTTCTTTAGAGTTTACTTTTTTGTGTCATTTAAGCAAGACAGTTGCGTTTTTGTAATTGGGGTTTGGTTCATTTGCAGCCCTTTTATATAAAAGTGTACCGTTACCATCATGGAGAGAGGTGTGTAGGGGACTGACTTGTTGATATTGCCCTTCAGTTGTTTCAACATACTTGTTATTTGCTGTTAGTCAGCCTACTATCTGCCCTCTACTGTAGGTTTGAGCACCCGCCCTGTTAATCGACTCTGCATGACCCTGAAAAGCATCACTGGGTTGCAAACTTGGCAAGTTATGGGGACAGATGGGTTGAAATTTGTGTGTCGATTAGGTTGAGCGGAAATATGGTTAAATGGTTTACCGCAGGATGTAAAAATAGTAATGGTACCAGTTTCAATACCACTATACTGTCATAAAAAACAATGCACTTATACAGGAGCACTTATATATTACTTAAATAATTTATTTAATACCTGAAAATGTGTATGCGTGGTTGTCATCACGTGACAGGAGGAGAAAGAGAGAGATGGGGAAAGATGGTGAGTCACGCTCTAGAGACCTGCCCGGGGCAGATTTTTCAGCCCTGCTCCCGCAAAAAATATTTTTTATCTTATCCCGCTCCCGCACGAAGTATTCAAGTTTTGTCCTGCTCCCGCCCACTAAAGCCCGCAGGTAAACATATAAGTAGTTTTATTTACTCCGCTTCTTCGTGCTACTCTATTATTTGTTTCACTTGCTTCCATTTTGAATATAAATAAAAAAGAAATAGAAAAAAAAAATATGATTAGTTTTTTTTGAGTTTAATTAAATGGAATGACAAACATGGAAACGAACGAGGAGCTTTTCAGAAAATCATTTTTTTTAGAATTTGCATTGAAACAAAATAATAATAAACGTTGATTTCTCAAGTGGTCAAACAGAAAAGCATTTGGCCTAATACTGATTCAGAAAGTGAGTGAGGCTTTTTATTGATTCAGCAATGTAGAAAAACAAGTACAACAAGCTTCCATCTGTGTCATGTTCTTCAGACGTGCCTCAGTGTGGGTCTACAGTCATGAACCACGCGAGAAATAGCTTCCGAATTTTTGCCTGTAAATTGTTTTTACTGTACTTCATTTCAGTCGTTCTTGTTGCGTTTGTGCAGTAGATAAATAACAGAACATTTGTTTTTATTAAATTAATTTTAAGACAATTCCATTTTGCCGGAATCCTGCGAATAATTCTACTTTTTTATAAACCGCTATTTGTTGCTAATAAAAGTTGTTAATATTGATGTGCATGTTATTTTGTTATTGTTTCAGTATTAGTGTTTGGTATTCAGTTTCTGAACAGTTTAGGCACAAGCCAACAGTTTGGAGTCTTACGTCATAATTGTATAATTATTCACGGTAATACCGTATACCGAGGTAAAATAGGGAGAAGGTTTGACGGTATCAAAAAAAGCCTAGTGTCGATTGTGTAAGAAGGATGCGTTTCATACAAGATCTGACAACTGGACAACCTTGGAATATATTGACGTGATTTTTCATATAATGAGGTTAGGGCCATATAAAATACGTCCAGTGGAATTCATAAATACGGGAGAAATACTAGAAAATATTTCAACAGAATGACATCCGAATAGAATGGTAAAATACGGGAGAATCCTGGGAAAAACGGAAGGGTTGACAGGTATGATAAATATAGCTTTCGCAAGAGTGCAGAATAGATGAAGACACACCTGTGACAGATAGGCCAATAATCTCTAAAGGACAGTGGGCCAGGGAAAATAACTGCTGCCCCTAATGCCCTGGACTACAGAGTGGAGTACATGCATCCACCGGACTCAGCCCTTCACCTGGACTTTTTCTTTCTCAATACTTCACCATTCCCCAGCTCAAAGAGGACAACACCAGATACCCCTTTTATTTTGGACACCAATTCCTCTTAAAACATTTAATGGGATTAGGAACCATTGTTTACACATTAAATCTGCACTTTACTATAGGACCCTTACTGATTTCATAAGTGACCTCATTGATTTGATTCTGGAACTGGCCCTGACAAAACACTGACAAGTTCTTCAAAATGTCTTTTTTGTGTTCACCCGAGGAAAGTAACTCATACAGGTTTGGCACAACATGAGAGAGAATAAGTTAGGCGAGAATTTTGATGTTGGATTGAACTTTCCCTTTGAAATTGATACCCAAGAAGTAACAATTTATCTTATTTTAGGAGGACTTTCTGCACCGTTTCTGACTGTGTTGCCAAATAGTTTGTTGTTTACTGGAGACTCAGTTACTTTAATATGCAAGGTGCATCAGTCACTTGATGAATGGATGTTTATCTGGAGTAAAGACTCAAACAATGAATCTACTAAAGCTGCAAATAAAACACTGGATTCAGTGAAAGTCTCTGATGGAGGAGAGTACAGGTGCAGAGCAAGAAGAGGAGAATATGTCACACCTTACAGTGAACCAGTAACATTGACAATATACGGCAAGTATTTTTCCTCACATAATGAACTGCTCTGAGTAAACTGTTGACTGTTTTTTTTTATTCAATTAGCTTGATTGTGTTTACGAGGTGCAGTCTAACATGGGTTAATGCTTTGTTTAAAAAAAAAAAAAAAAAAAAAATCTTTATTTAAAAGACCTTTATTCCACACAGCTCTGTCCCTCCTCTAAAAAAAACAAGCTGATCATTCCCTGTTTTTGTGAAGCCTCTAGCTTGCGATGGGCTCTGAATAGTCAGCTGATTCAGTGTTTTTTGATTGGCTAAACCACCTCTAATGTGCATCTAAATGTCCTGCCCCGTACCTCTGCTCCATGTGCTCCGGTTGTATTGTAAACAGTTCTACTGACGGTCCTTCAGGCTAATTCCTCAACCAAAAAGTCCTGGCGCTGGTGGCTCAGGACTTTTAAGGGCACTGGGGAAGAGTTCTCTTCAGAGGTCTTTAAAACAGTTAGATCAGTCATCCCCTGCCAGTCCTCCACTTCAGGGCACCAAGCTAGCAGTACTCTACGTACTCCAAAGGTCAGTCTTGAGAGACTGATTGCCTTAGTAGACTATTTGGCATTGTGAAAACTTCTGCCAATGTGTCTTGCATTCTGTAGAATGAGGCTACATAATCCAGTTTGGCTCTCCTCTGCCTCATTTTAGCGGGGTCATCTCCACTCTAGTGGGTCCTGAGCAGGGTCTGATACTGGAAAAAGAACACTCTTTTAAGGAAGGAGGCTACTGAGGTGGCTATGCCACCAACTTCTGTGAGGTTCTATGACCTTGCTATGCATGCCACTATTGGCTCCTCTGTTCTCTTGTTTACTTGAACTCTTCCACACTAGTCAGGGATTTTGAAAGTCTGGTGGCATGGGCATCTCTTTTCCATAGCGTTTTTTAATGCAGATCAAGTTCCAAAAGGGGAACGTCTCCAAGTTATGCATATAACTATCCCCTGAGGGAACAAGAGGCTGCATCTCCCTGCCATACATTCAAAACCTTTCTAATAGTGTTTTCCGACGCAGTGTTCCATTCCCTCGAGAAACCATGGTTACATGCATAACCTGGAGACATTCTTCTAGATCTTTGCTTACAGCCAGTTATAATAATTATTTGATTTACTTTTTTAATATATATCTTTAGTAACGTGTTTATAAATGGTTTGTTCTAAATAGTATTGTTTATTTATTATCACATTATTTTCATTGTGAGTTGTTGTCATTGTACAGAAAGGCCAAAAGCCAAAGTGAGCATTAAACCTGATCAACATGTATTCAGAGGAGAGACAGTCACTCTCAGATGTGACATTGATGCTGAAGGAGTCACTAGCTGGCAGTACAGCTGGTATAAAGATGCTACAGTCAATGTTTTTAGTGATCAGGAACACACATTTTGGTTTGTCAGTAAGTCTGATGCAGGAAGATACTCCTGTTATGGAAGAGAGACTGAAGGATCACGTACATCAAACATCAGCAATGCCGTCACACTGACAGTATCAGGTGAGTTCAATCATCTCTTCATATAAACGCACAATTTTAACATGTTATTAAGGTGTGATTTCTCTTTTCCAGTTCCCAGAGCAGTTTTAAGTGTTTCTCAGAAGTGGTTGACTGAAGGAGATCCAGTGACTCTGATCTGTGAGGTTAAAGGCTCCTCTACAGGCTGGACATTCAGCTGGTACTTTGTAACTGTTTCATTAGGTAAGATCTGTGGTAACATCTAAATGAATTGTTTAAATGTAAAATAAAAATGAATATGACCCAGTCAACCTAAATGCATTGGATCACTCCAATGTTTAAAGCTGTCATCTGCAATTTCAGTGTTGCTATAGTGTTACCAAACTAATTTTCACTTTATAAAGGCAATATACGCTATAAGTTGCTCTCAGACAGCAGCAGAGGAGCTGGAGGAAACTACACTGTCAGTTCTGCTGCTGTAAAACACACAGGAGTTTATATGTGTGGAGCAGAGAGAGGAAAGCCAGCGTATTACACATGGTACAGCAACAGACAGTTAATATGGGTCACTGGTGAGTTCACATTGAACTTAAAAATTGTTCATCTTTAATAAAGAGTATTTTAATGCTCATATTTGAGATGCAATTTTTTTCTTAGGTTATTCTTCTCCAGCCTCCAAGCTGATCATCAGTCCCAACAGAACTCAACACTTCACATCTGTCTCTCTCTCTCTGAGCTGTGAGGACCAGAGTAACTCTGGTAAATGGAGAGTGAGAAGATACTCAGAATATGTACGGTTGCAAGGTTGTTCATCATCACGCTGGGGATCACAGACAGGATCTACATGTACAATCAGCTCCACTGCCACATCACACACTGCAGTGTACTGGTGTCAGTCTAAATCTGGAGAAAACAGTCATCCTGTTAATATCACTGTACACTGTGAGTCAATGGTTTTCTGTCTCTCTGTTTCCCCTGTGACCTAGTTTTCCCCAGTCTCTTTAATTAGCCATTCTGTTCAGGTGTGTCCCGTCATTATCCTCATATACCTTCCCCATATTCTGTTCAGTGTTTCTTCGTTCTGCTCTCATCTGTGTCAAGTTGATTTACATTCCAGGATTGTTTCGGGGGTCCGTTCTTCGTACCTCGCTAACTCAGTTAGCTGGATTTGATTGTTGTGGATTAGTCCTGATCTTGGATTGTTTTGTCCTTTGACGCTCATCCGGGACTTGCTGTCATAGCAACAGGTCCGTAAGCTTAAACCTGCCTGGGAGCAGGATTTAGGCTGTGCTCCTGGCGGGTTATGATTGGTTGAAATGGCGAGGTCACATCTGATTGGTTAAAGAGCACGACTGACGTGGGGTGACTCGCGTGGAAAAAGAAAAGTATCTTGCAAGAAAGTTTTTTTTATTATAATTCTAAACTCAAAAACATACAGTTAGCACAAAAAACTAATTATCCACAAAACTGACATTTGAACAGAGAATAACGAGAAAACAAAATACTCTTTAAAGAAGGAAAAGGAAGAAAAAAAGAGGAACAATGCAATAAAGTGCTATTTTTTTTTTTTATAAAAAGGCCTACACAAAAAGTTTGAGTGCGGAGCAAATACCCACAGTTTTCATAGCTTTCTTACTAGCAGTTTCAGAAATCAGATTAAAGTAATTCTCCATATCTATCTTGCACAAATGTGCAATTTACACACAAATGATGAACACAGCTAAACACACACACACACACACACATAGTAGATTTCATAGTTGTTTTGTTATCTTATAATTTTTTGCCCCCTTGTTTTTATGGCAACTAAATGATAAACAGAGCACCACCATGAGTCCTGATCAACATGACAAATATGCATTCATACTTTTTTTTTCAAGAAACGTAATAGTTACTTTTCTAATGACGGATTTCAGTTTACTAACTCAGTTACTATTTGTGAAAAGAAACTATAACTAATTACTTTTTTTAAAGTAACATGCCCAACACTGGTTATGATCAAGCAACAACATACTGTAGCAACACACTGAAAACCAAGCTTAAACGTCATCATTTTGTTTGAAAATGTAAAAATCAATTTTTAATAAAAATTGTACTTTTAGTATTTACACTCAGCTCATGTTGTCTCTGTTTCTGTAGCTGGTGTGATTCTGGAGAGTCCTGTTCATGCTGTGACTGAAGGAGATTCTCTGACTCTACACTGTTTATATCAACATTCACCCCCACCAAACCTCAGAGCTGATTTCTATAAAGATGGGTCACTCATCCAGAATCAAACTACAGAGATGATCATCTCTAATGTCTCAAAGTCACATGAGGGTTTCTACTACTGCAAACACCCAGAGAGAGGAGAGTCCCCCAAGAGCTGGATCTCAGTCAGAGGTGAGTCTTTTTTTCAGTAAAAAGAGATATTTTGAGGAATGTTACAGCTGTTGTTGCATATATTGAAACCACAAAAAGCACAAAAAGCTGCTAGAAATGCATAATAGGTTTTTATTCCCTGATTGAATGCAATGTCAAATCAAATGTGTTTAAATTAGTCTGCAATCCTCTTAATACCACTCAAAATGCCAGAGTGACTGAATTCATTGACTTAAATAATAGATTTTTACACACTATGCATGGTAGTCAGCTTCTATGATTATAATTAGAGCTTTTGCAAGAATGCAGAACAAATCGTTTTTATTTTTGAGGGGGGATGTTGGAGGGCTGCATCCCCTTGTTAAAAACAATGGCAAAGAGCATCCCCACTGTAAAGCCACTGTTAATTTCAATGCAAATTGTTGTTGATGCACAGAAAGACCAAAACCCAAAGTGAACATTAAACCTGATCAGCATGTATTCAGAGGAGACTCAGTCACTCTCAGATGTGACATTGATGCTGAAGGAGTCACTAGCTGGCAGTACAGCTGGTATAAAGACGGTTCAGACAGTGTTTTCAGTGAACTACAGGAACACACATTCAGCTCTGTTACTGAGTCTGACGCAGGTAAATACTCCTGTTATGGAGCAGAGAGAGCAGGATCACGCAGATCAAACATCAGTGATGAAGTTACACTGACAGTATCAGGTGAGTTTGATCATCTCTTCATAAACAGACACAATGTTATATTTTTTTAAATCAGTGATTTATAATTTTTAGTTTTTGTCTATCAAAAATAAGGGTAAGCCTTTATTTTGGTGATCCCTTTTGAACAATCTGTTGACAATAAGTAGCTTTGCACCTACATGTCACCTAACTCTCATCAAAATATTAGTACACTCTCTGATTAATATCTGTTAACTCTTTATGGTGATGTTCTCCCAAAAGACGCTCTACTGACTAAGTAATTTTGGGAAGTACATATCAACCTATTCTAACCCTAACCCTACCAGTCTACTAATACTCTGCTAGCACTCTGTTGAGAGTCAAAAGATATGTAGGTGCAATGTTACAATCAATTTCATAATCAACAGAATACGTTAAAGGGACCATCAAACTAAAGTGAAACAAAAATAAGAGTCGGCTCACTTCGCCTAAACGAGTTGTCAGCAATTTAAATCTTTTTCTGTTGCGGCCACACGTCACTAAGTAACATATTTTGCATATTGTCCGCCCACGTTCTATGTCGCGACTCACGAACAACTTGCCCGCCCACAAACAGTACAATTTCCACGTGGATTACGTCATGTCAAGAAGACGCTGTATCCTGCGCTGTCATTCAGTTATGTTTTGTTTTCCGACACACGCTGTAGCAGTAGACCTATCATAAAGGACTGCATCATCTGACCAATCACAGCAGTGAGGACTCACGGGGAGGAGGGGTTTAGACAGACTGATTCTTTGAACTGCTTCACACGAATCGTTTACGAATCATTTAGAAATGGGGTAAAATTTAATCTATTTTTGGAGAAGTGTTTTTTGACCTTGTATACATAAACCTGTTTTAAGAGATTCATAAAGCAATATTAGCAACCTTTTAAATGGCATAATATGGGCACTTATGATTCTCTAATAAAAATCAGACTCTATAACCACAATAGAGAACAACACTTCAGTCTAAATATAAACATGTTTATTTTACAATCAAATAACTGTTCATGCAGTAAAAAAGCATATTATATTCATTGTAAATCTATGTCATTACACAGAAAGACCAAAGGCCAAAGTGAGCGTTAAACCTGATCAACATGTATTCAGTGGAGACACAGTCAGTCTCAGATGTGACATTGATGCTGAAGGAGTCACTAGCTGGCAGTACAGCTGGTATAAAGACGGTTCAGACAGTGTTTTCAGTGAACTACAGGAACACACATTCAGCTCTGTTACTGAGTCTGACGCAGGTAAATACTCCTGTTATGGAGCAGAGAGAGGAGGATCACGCAGATCAAACATCAGTGATGAAGTTACACTGACAGTATCAGGTGAGTTCAGAATGTTAACAGATCCGTGTGCATATATGCCCTGGTGATTGGATGTCTGTGGATCTGAAAGATGCTTACTTTTAGATCCAAATAGCATTCTTGATATTCCCTTTGATAGAGTGGCCTATCAGTACATGGTCAATCCGTTTGGACTATCCCTGACCTCTTGCACTTTTACAAAGCACATATGCACAGCTCTTTTCACTCTAAGACAGATGGGAATCAGCTTTTTGAACTACCTCGATGACTGGTTAGTGGAAACTGAATTAGAATGGAAAATTATTGCACACAGGTTGTTACCAATCAATCACACAGAGCGTCTTGACTTGGAAAATCAACTTACTCGAGAGTTTTCTGACTACCAGATAGCGAGTGATCTTTCTGGCAACAGTCATATACTCCATAGAGCTCAGATTAGTTATAACTATTACAACTATTAGTTGATAATTGATGCCTGCTACAGCTCTCAAAATAGTTTGGACAGGGGTATGTTTATTATGATGTCCATTTTAAATGAGCCTTGGCCCACAGGGCACAATGGCGCGTCTGGACCATATTAACATATGGCTTCCTTTTTGCATGATAGAGCTTTAGTTGGCATCTGCAGATGGCACAGCAGATTGTGTTTACAGACAGTGACTTCTGGAAGTATTCCTGGGCCTATTCAGTAATTTCAATGACAGAATTGTGCCAGTGAGTGATGCAGTGTCATCTGAAGGCCCTAAGACTTTATTTCGTTGTGTTATTAGCTTATGTTTCCTTTTAGAAATTGTGTTGTGTGAGCTTACTGTTTGTTTGCTTTTTAATTGCACTGTTTTGTGTGCTGCTGGGCCGCCGTAGATTGTTCAGTACAGTATACACTCTGAAAAGATTCACCAAGTATAAGGATCATTATGTACTAATTGCTAATTATTAAAATAGTAGCTAGTTAAATAACTAGTTCAATATAAGTACGCAACCACCAGAACTTTAAACCCACATAGCTATAAACACACCATTAACCACTTTGACACTTTATGTAAAAACACTCAATGAGCAAGCATCATTAAAATTTAATTAGAATACTGTTTTTATTATGTCACCAATTACATTTTTACTATTTACAAATGTCATGTTTCCTCTGTTTCTGTAGCTGGTGTGATTCTGGAGAGTCCGGTTCATCCTGTGACTGAAGGAGATACTCTGACTCTACACTGTTTATATCGACATTCACCCCCACCAAACCTCAGAGCTGATTTCTATAAAGATGGGTCACTCATCCAGAGTCAAACTACAGAGATGATCATCTCTAACGTCTCAAAGTCACACGAGGGTTTCTACTACTGCAAACACCCAGAGAGAGGAGAGTCCCCCAAGAGCTGGATCTCAGTCCGAGGTGAACCTCTAAATTAAACAGAAAAACTGTTAAAATGTTCATGCATTATTTATAGTACAATTGTAAATATAAAACGTATGATTCTCATCTTTAACAGCCCTTGACCCTCTCTTTTCCATGACAATTGGAGTGACTGCAGGACTGATTGTGACATTTTTGATTGTTGTCTTGCTCCTGCTGTGGTGCTACAGAAAGTACAAAGGTTCATCTTCTGCTATATTATTCAGTGAAACATTTGTGGAAACTAACTCTGCTTGAGCTGGTTACCTGGTTTTAACCAAATATGGTTTCAGGTTTTTGTTGTTGTTGTTTTAGGGCTGGTAGACCATCTCGGGCTTAGTAATTAAATTTAATAGTATTGATAAAAATAATACTGAATTTCTCATGTTGAGGCCTTCGTCCTGTTTGTATACTGCATGAGTTGCAACATCCAAAAAAGTAATTGATCAGATTTGGATATGGTGAGGTGGTGACGCTTATACAGGGTTTTTGATTAGACTTACAGTGGTGAAGATTTAGATGTTATGATTAATAACACTGGTATTTTCAAAAATCTATGCATAAAGGAGATTAAAAGTCAGCTGTGCTGAAACTTGTTTTTTCCTGAGAATGTTTGCATGAACATGTTATGTTTAATTAGGTGGATGGACTCCCACTAGTGTCAGTAAACGGAAGAATAACAGTCACACATCAGAGAACCACCAGATTGAAGGGAGCTACAAAACACTGCGGTCCGGTCAGTCTGATTTATTACCTGAGATTAAAGCTCAAAATATATATTTGTTTAAAGAGTAAACTAGTGCACACACACAGTTGTACATGTTGCTGTTCAAATTATACTCCATTTGATGTGTACTGTACTGTATGTGTACACAGGTGGTCAGCCATGCTCATTACAACAACGTATGTGGTATTTATTTTTAACCTGTTGAATTCTGCTGCATTTTGGGGATTTTTTACTGATTTTTGCGTACCTGAAATGAGAGCTGAAGAGATTAATTGAGATATACTGTATCTGGGTATTTATACTTTCCCATTGTTGCCATCTTCTGGCCAAAATAATTACTGAATGCACCTTTATGTACAAATTATCTACAAAAACAGACAACAAAATCAGGTGGTGAAATTTGCACTTTGCAAAATTCTAAGTATACTTAGTTGGTCTTGTAACCCAAAGGTTGTGAGTTTGAGTCCCAGGTCCCGCAGGGATTGTGGGTGGGGTTAGTGAATAACCAGCGCTCTCTCCACCTTCAATACCACGACTCCCCGGGCGCCGCAGGAATGGCTGCCCACTGCTCCGGGTGTGTGTTCACGGTGTGCGCGTGGTTGATCACTTCTCACTGCTGTGTGTGTGCACTTGGATGGGTTAAATGCGGAGCATAAATTCCTAGTATGGGAAACCATACCTGGCCACATGTCGCGTCCTTTCCTTTCCTTTCCTCCACTATGAACTGCATACATTATGAAGATCTATTGTTTACCTCAAAATAGTTTTTTATTCTGATTCACAAGTCTTTGTTTTCCTTGTTCCGTGGATTTCGCTGATTGAATATCAGTGGGCAGGGCCAAGACAGTAAATTAAATTTTGGTACAACAACCCTTTTGGTATGTAATGTTAGTCATGATTTTTGATTATTTGATGAAGTTTTTTTTTCTTCTACATAGTCATATCAAACCATTTTTAGTAACTTGATTTAATACAAGTGTCTTTTGTCTGTTTTTCATTGTAGGTAGTGTAAATGTTCCTTCTGAACTTACCTATGCTGAGTTTGAACTAAAGTCTACAAAGAAACAGAAAACAAGCAAAGGATACAACGGTACACCTTAACAAAACAATTGTAAAAATAATGTACATTAAAGACCTCTAGCGTAAAATTTACATAATATTATATTGTTGCTAATGAAGATGTTTTCCTACTCTTGGCACCTTTATAGGCAAAACCACTGAGACTTCAGATATTATGTACACCAGACTATAGTAGAAAACACAACAAGGTGAGTGTCAGAAAAACAACATTAATCACAATATAGGAACTAAAGCACATGAAAATGTAATAATGAAAACCTATATAAATGTTTGATTATTTTCAGTTGTCCTTACTGGATCTAGCAATTTGACATATATAGTGAAGTTAATCAAATAGAGGAGAAACTTTCAATCCCTGGATGCTGATGAGTTCAAGTTGAAAAGGAGGAAACCAGGAACTCTGTCATGTGATCTGTCATGTCTCTGTAATCTTTGAGATACTGAGCAAAGCGCTTAATTCACCACTTAATATTAGTGATGAAAACCCTATTTACAGATACGACCATTGAATATGTTTTTGTTTTGTTTTTTTTTTGCTAAGTTTACTTTGTCTGCTTACAATAAAATGTATTTGTTGCAGGTCCCTGGAAAACCTAGAAATAGCAGAGAATTTCTACACATTATGTATAATAATCATTTTTGAAAGTATGTAATGTATATGTAATATACATATGTGTGTGTGTGTGTGTTTAGCTATGCTCAGAAATTGTTCACAGTAATCGATACAATAAACTACAATTTTGTTACTTTACTGCAGTCTTATTCTATTACATCTTCATTACTGTAATAGTTAATAGTCTTTATTATGATTATTATTGAACTTCTAGTCAACAGAAACTGTAACAAAACTGCCTGGAAGAGGAGAGGCTGGATCTTTAATGTTGTGGGCATATTTTTCTGCCAGAGATCCTGGACATCTTTCGGACACATGGCATCATGGTTTTTCATTAAATACCAACAGATAAACAATGTAAAGCTGACTGTTATAAATAGTATAATGGGTAATGTTTGGATTTTCCGTCAGGACAGTGATCCAAAACAATCTAAATCGACACCGAAATGTTTCACAGAGGAAAAAATGTTTGCCGATGTTTGTGTAGGGCATTGTATTTAAATGTGAATATTTTTTATTCTTACATCATGTTATCATGGCTGTGAGAGATGCTGTAATCACACTGCTCACTGTCATGACAGCTTTTTACATTTAAATTCTATTCTTCTGTTAGTGTGCAACTAAACCAACATTAAGCCCCATCATGTCTGACTGATCTTTTCCACCAGATAACAACAAATGCTACGTATCTGCAGAAATGTGCTGATCTAAACTTGCTCTTGAGACAATCGAATCCTAATGCTGCTGAAGATCAGAAAAGAAGAAAAAAAAAACACATCGAGATTTACATTTAGAATGATTAGTCATTCTAATATTGTGACACTCGCAGCAGGGCCGTGCAGAGACGTTTAAAGGGGCGGGAGCTCATAGTTATAAATAGAGACCAGATAGTAGGCTACAGGGGCGTCACTAGGTTTTAAGGACAGGGGGGGTGGCTTAGCCCCCAAGAGATGCACACGATATGAACGAACGTAGTGAATGAGCACGATTATTATTATTTCCACTGATGA
>JAUMHP010000045.1:993951-1014829 GCA_032361065.1 Enteromius trimaculatus
AAGTGGACCTACTGAACATATCTATGCTGAGATTGAGCTCGAATACACAAGTCTTTCAGAGAGCACCAGTAAAGGTTCTGACACTGTTTACTCTAAACTGACGCTCGTGACCAATCAAGGTGAGTGTCAAATTAAAAACATCAGTCATAACTCACAAAGAGACACTGAAAACTACATCTACAAGTGGATTTAAGAATTAAATTAAATACTGCATATATTTCTATATTTTCAGCTTCTGAATATAATGATGACACACTGTATGCTCTGGTTAAATAAATGCCTAGAGGAGAAACTCTCAGTCCCAGGATGCTGATGAGTTTAGGTTGGGAAGAGCTGGAGAATGAGCAGGATTCACCAGTGATTTATCATCATCTTTATGATGCTCTTGATGGTTATCAGTAGTCATTGGTGTGTTTCAGTGACTAATCTGAAGCAGTGCGCTGATTCTGATACTGTGATTTTGCTTAAATATTAAATGTATTTCTTAATGGAGATAAATAATATCCAATGTTCAGAATATAATTATTGTAATATTATTAGAATTGTATTATATCCTTACAAATATGTTGCTAGGGTGCAGCATGCGGTTTTTCTTTTCTTTTTTTTCTCGGCTTTTTGTAAAAAGTAATTTTTTTGTAAACTTAATAAATATCATAAAAAATAGTCTTATTTATTGTTTGAATTATTTAAAGTCGATTATTGTGTATTACATCATGTTATCGAGAGGGCTGCCTGTGATAGATGCTGTAATCACACAGCTGACAGCAGGGCGGAGATTAACAGGCTTTTTAAAACTATTCTTCGATCGGCTTGAGCTTTGGCCAACACTGAGTGAGATGATCGAAACCACCATCAAGCCCCATCATGTTTGACTGATCTTTCCCACCGGATAACAACTGCTGTCCGCAGAAATGTGCTGATCTTAACTCCTGTTGCTCTTGAACTCCCGAAGGTAAGCTTCGTTTTAGTCGTGAGGCGATATCTTTGTTTACCCGTAGCTAAAACTGTCACTGCTGTCTTTATATATGAGAAGTTACTCCTGTGCAAATGCCACAAATGCGGTTTAAGGGCAGTATTGTTGAGAAATAAAGTTAACTTGTTTGACAGTTGCAAATTGATTTTGTGATTTTGTGGTCAATTCTGCTTATCCTTGCTTATTTTAATGATCGATTAATTATATTTCAGTGTGCAGTAATTTTCAACAATATAGAAGCATTTCATATTTATTAATGTGTAATCTCTACAGAACTAAAGACAATCAAGAGTATTTTTTAATGTAATGTATTTCTATCTGCCTATATACATTGTTCTATAATTCCACAACAAACAAGCACAAGCTTATCTTAACAAGTTACAAAATAATGAAAAAGCTATTCAAATAAGTTATATCTGGGATCACATACTGTATTCCGGATGGTTTTGTTATGTTTCACAGTTTTAACCTGTGCATTTAATGTGAATGAAACTTTTAATTTTGTTGATTCCTATATATGCTTGTTTCTGTTAATGTACTGAATCTATATTTGCATAGTATAAATTACATTCGAGGAATAGGTCAAATGGAACTCACTGTATGCTAAATTTGTTAAAAATTCATCTAAAACTTATTTAAAAAGAGCATTTAATTTCAATACAATACTTTGGATACTGTTTTCATGACCTTATCTACAGAATATAGAAACTATATGGAGCATTTATATTATATGTATTTGTCCATGTCCATTTGTCAACTATGCATTTATCTAATAGTCATTGTTTATTTGGTATCATATCTGCAGTGTATAATTGCTGACTGAATTTGCAGCTCTAATCTGTACATGTTTCTCGATAGCTCTGTCAGGTCAGATGTTACATCACTCGTGATATTAATGTCGCCCAAAGGAGAAATGACCTTACATGCATGGAAATATTTTTTCTTTATCTCCAAAAACCTGGTTGTCACAGTTAATTAATAATAATTTTCTTTGTGCAAACCGAACAGCTTGGCTTCTCATTCTTCAGACTGATATCTTCAGGTCTTTTTACTTTGTCTGTGTGTTATTTTACAGCCCTGTTTTGCCAATGAGGTCCAATCATTCCATGGGAGAGGAGAGATCTTCACAGCCCCAGCGAAAACATTGTTTCTTTGGAGCGGTCATCTCAAAGCTTGCTTGATTTTTTTGTTTGGGTAGTGGTACATGTGAGAGGTCGAAAGTGTTTCTCCAACGTGTCCTCAAAAAACTCAGACTGTTTTCTGAAGCAGACGAGTCTCAACCCTCTCCTACAGCAGTGATGGGAAGTGTAAGAACACATCGGTACAGCATAGTTTCCTCTGAGGAAGGCGGAATGAAGCTGTCCCCCATCACCATGCAAAATGGCTACGGCAATGGAAATTTGGGCGGCAAAGTCCACACGCAGCAGCACGCACAAACCCGCTTCGTCAACAAGGACGGACACTGCAACGTGCAGTTCATCAACATGAGTGAAAAAGGTCAACGCTACCTGGCTGACATCTTCACAACATGCGTCGACATTCGCTGGAGATGGATGATGGTCCTTTTCTGCCTCTCCTTTTTGCTATCCTGGCTGCTCTTTGGACTTATATTCTGGTTCGTTGCACTTTCATCCAGTGACTCGGAGAATCAAAAGCAGATATGCATTTCGAACGTTGACAGCTTCACGGCGGCCTTCCTGTTTTCTGTGGAGACGCAAACAACTATTGGTTATGGATACCGGTATGTAACGGAGGACTGCCCCTTTGCTGTCTTCATGGTGGTTTTCCAGAGCATCTTGGGATGCATCATTGATGCCTTCATCATTGGTGCGGTCATGGCTAAGATGGCCAAGCCTAAGAAAAGAAACGAAACCCTCGTGTTCAGTCACTATGCCACAATAGCCATGAGAGATGGTAAACTGTGTCTAATGTGGAGGGTCGGGAACCTCCGGAGAAGCCACCTGGTGGAAGCTCATGTTCGCGCTCAGCTGCTCAAATCCCGGATCACCGCTGAAGGGGAGTTCATCCCGCTGGATCAGATAGACATTGATGTGGGATTCGACACTGGTATTGATCGCATATTTTTAGTGTCTCCCATCACCATTGTGCATGAGATTGATGAGGACAGTCCTTTGTATGACATGAGCAAACAGGAACTGGAAAGTTCGGAGCTGGAGATGGTGGTGATTTTGGAGGGCATGGTGGAAGCTACGGCCATGACCACTCAGTGTCGCAGCTCTTACGTGACGAGCGAAATCCTGTGGGGCCATCGCTTTGAGTCAGTTCTTTTCGAGGATAAAAACCATTACAAGGTGGACTACTCGCGCTTCGAGAACACCTATGAGGTCCCCAGCACGCCTCAATGCAGCGCTCGAGATTTGGCCGAAAATAAGTATATCAGGTCTAGCTCCAACTCTTTTTGTTACGAGAACGAAGTAGCTTTCATGGAAAAAGAGGAAACGGAGGACGATGACGATGATGATGAAGAGGACCAGAAGAACATCAGAAGGGACAGTGTGGCCTTGGAAGGATCCAATACCGATGATGTCAAAAGCACAGCTTCCAGTCAGGATACTTTACCGCTACAACTCAAACCTTTTGAGTTATGACCGCTTTACAAAAGAAAAGATGCATGGTATATAGTGACTATATGGTGTATAGCATAAGAAAATGCTGTTTTGCTGCTGTTTTTGAGAGCAAAATTTTGCCAGGGGTTTGAGAGGAACACAAGTTTGGGTTGCAGACGTCTTGTAACTTTTAGAACTTGTCATTTAAGACGACAGATCAACAAATGTTAACTTTCAAAACTGTCTGTACGTACATTTATAATATGGACAAGAACAACACATAGATAATATAAGCTCTGCTTCAAACCAAGGGTAGATGACACACAAAATGGCATGATGTTTACAGACGTCATGGAGCCTAATAGCTTATGGTTTTGTTTTTCAGTCGGAGGACATCAAACATGTTTAATATTTTGAGATGGTTTTAAACCACATATATTCATATACTAGAGTTGAAACTGTCTATTCTAATCGGGTGGAGCTAGTTTTCTGTCCACCATCTTGGTTGCTTTTTTTTTTTTTTTTTCACTGAGCTTGTCACAATGCATTCTGGGATTACTTTCTCTATTAAGAATACATATGGCAAGTGTAAAGTAGGCTACCTTGACTTGTAGCATAATGTTGCTACCTACATACTGTACTTTGGGAACAGCTTTCACTGAAGCTGACTAATGTCTATATGTAGCTTACTAGGTTTTGGAGGAGAGCTGTAATGCAACAAATTCCAATGACTTTGCAGGACACACAGTTTTGTCCGATTGTCCTGGCACACTGGCTACTAGCAGCACGTTCAGGATAATACCTTGTGCTAAAAAAATGATGGAATCATGTCTTTAAAAGCAGAGACGGTATAATAAATATACCGATAGTGAAGATAAAAACCAAATATTTTCTTTTGATCTGGTCCATGCCGTTAAAGGAACAGTTCACCCAAAAATTAAAATACTGTCATTTACTCACCCTCAAGTAGCTCTGAATCTGTATTTCTTCGTTCTGCAAAAAAAAAAAAAAAAAGGTTGGAAGCAGGCTGGTTTGGGTCACCATTGACTTATGTTTTATTTGTTCCTACTATGGGAGTCAATGGTGACCCAAAACAGCCTGGTTACAAAGAAATGCGTGCAGGTTTAAAACTACTCGAGGGTGAACTAGTCCTTAAAATCTACAACCGAGGGACATTTTTAACATTTAAAACTCAATGATGTCATGATTTCAAATAAACCTCAATAGTAGTTGTGACTGAACGCAGGAACTTTTATGGTGGTGGTATATGCCCGTGGGAACACTGTATGTTCACAGATGGTTTGAAAAAAAAAACCTGTTAATGAGCTGGACTCTTAACAACATGGCATTTCTCTCCTCTTTCTATAAATATTATTCTGAGTAAAAGAAAATAATGTTGATATGCAGTGCATAACTGACTTGGGTATTATGCTATAATATCAGTATTGAAGATTAGCCATACATTTTTAATGAGAGTAAGTGTTAATGCTAATCTAGGGCACTTAATGTTTTCATGTAGTGAGCGTACCGTAAAACGCTTCAGTCCATGTACTGCATCTGTCAAAAATACGCTTAACATCTCAGGGTTTGGATGAAATCTGGCATTTATACATGAACAGAGTTGTAAATATATACTGTACGAAGCAACTATTTGAATAATACGTAAAGAATGCCATGTTCATAGCAGTATATGTGCTTTCGATGTGCAATAGAGTTTCAGTGACTGAAGACATGAAAGTTAATGTTTATGAATGAACACATGAATGTTACTTATCTGCTGCTGAAAGACCGAATTTAATAAAAGGTTAAAATATTGTTTCGTTTTGTATGAAAGTGTTACAACCAAAGCAATAATGACATGAATTGCTGGAATGTTTTAAAGAACAGAAAAATTAGAGAGCCATCATCTAATCTAAGGTTTTTATATATAAAACTGTGACAGTAGCTATCGAAATAAAACTTACCAGTGATTGAAAATATCCATCTGCAGTGTGATTTTAAATTCATTTGTAGTTTGGCTTGGCTTGTATCATTATCAAGGTGGACAAGTCCATATTTAAAAATGTTCGATATAAAATATGTCAGTTTTAATTAGGTCTGCAGCGTAACTGTAGTTTAATCTCATCACAAATTATGTAATCCTAAAAGATAACACTCTGAAGTATGACATCACACACATTCACCACCTACTGTACATTTAGAGCGAAGCAATTCATTCAGAGTGTAAATAGTTGTCATTGAGATCATCCAGACAGAGATTGTCTGGGTGGACTAATTTGAATCTATGGCCCTAGTTTGTGTAAACAGAGAATTGATTGGACACAGGAGATGCAACGAGAGGATTGGATTTTGTTCTGCTGAAAGTCTGATTTACCCCGAGGGAATTTTCCACATTATCCAATGACATGTCCTCTTTGCTTTAGGGAGGGGGAAAAAATCAGTTCAATTACTTCTTTGGGCATCAGATGCTTAATGAACAATCAAAAACTAAATATAAAGGTATTTCTGTGCACAAATACTTACGGTAGCAGCAGTGAGAAAAGTCACTCTGACCTTTAAAACGAGTTCAAATCCTTAATAATCCGAGCTACAGATTTAAGTACAGGAAGTAATACGTACCAGCTGTTGCAGTGACCGGTATCAATTCAGGTGTGTTCTCTACAGTTTAATCTGTGATGTTATTCTTGATGAATGAAGCCTGTTTGTGAGATTAGGATTATCCCTCTAACATGTTCTGCAGGGAATCTATGATGAGTCAATGGTTTTCAGTTCAAGCCAAGCGAGTTTAAGAATTTGCGTCAATATGTTTCTCACTTCTGAATTCGAATCGATCAGGTATCTGATTTTTGTTTGCAGTGAAACAACAAAGAACTTTGGTGACACGGGGCTGTGGGATGGTAAATGTAATGGGCGGTCATTCAAGGATGCATTGTCCTCAGGCCTAATGAAGAATGATTACATAATACTATATAATACATGCACCACATATTTCTTTCACAAGCAGAATAAATGGTTGCACTTTTAAAAAGAGCTTGAAACATCCTAAAACTCATGACACAATGGCATTTTGCACATAAATCCAGCAAATACATTGTGCTTTAAACACTAGCACCTGTGGAAAGCATAAAGGGACATGCTTTTTAACTACCGTGTTCAGAAGTGAATGAGCATAACCAAGACAAACAGTGCATGGCATCTTTTTCATTTTATCACCAGTAATAAAGATTTACTTCATCGAAATGACACCTTTGAATGATTTTATTATTATTTTTTATAGTCTATAAAATTTTAGTTGATAAACCTCGAAATTCCCCTATTTTGGACCAACACTTCTATGACGTTTTTGGGGCTTTTGTTAATAATACACTGACTAGAGGTCTAGGCTATATAAAATACTTGTAAAATTGCATATAGGCCTATTATAGTTAGTTCGGTGGTGATCTATTTGGGCCATGACCTCCTGTAAAGTTGCTTCATGAAAAAATAAAACATAAAGAGATATAAAAAATAAGGCAGAATTGGTCTAAACTGAAATGGCATTCTTGCAGTGACTGTGAAGTCCCATGACATACAGAAATTAGATAAAACTCTCAGAACACAAGATGAAGGGGTGGGTTTCTTTTCCAGAGACTGTATTATTGCTGGTGCGACATTTCCTGTGTGAACAGTATTGACAGCAAAAACTGATTACATAAAACTGTTCCCATTAATGACCTCTAGCCACTGAACCAAGTGTGGACTCACTATACTAAAACGATGCTGCTTGGACGTCTTGGCTTACCTAATACATTTATCAAAAATCTAAAATGATCAAAAAATGATTATTCAACAGAGCGCTCTGTGTGTAATTTATTACCCAACCAGTGTGATAGCTAAACCAATATTAAGCATGATTTTAAACATCTTTTACTTTACTAAGTGATAGGATTGCCAAGTTATGGCATTATCCCACTAATTTGGATAAATACATACATAGCTATACATTTTTAAATGTGTGTACTCTTGCATCATTCCCTGTGCTACTTAACTTTCTTCTATAGTCTGTAGTATACATACGCAGCAGTAAGATTCTATTCCAAACATACTGTATTGTAGCCTGAGCATCATGTTTCTTTTCCCAACATGCACCTGCCTTCATTATCACCGCAGCAGCTGCTTCTAAGTGCTGCGTTCGCACTGCTGTGCTCCAGTTGGCTTTCTAATAGTTATCTCCTGATAGCTTCACTCCAGCCAAATGGCATCATGAAACCTGTCAACACTAAAGTCAGCGTCTGCATGCCAGAGACCGGCCTTTAAACCACTCTCTTAATTCTAACAGCTCAGTGGCTCGAAAGATGCAGGCCTACACTTTTTTAACCACCAGAGGGCATTGAGAGAACAGATGAAGTTATCATTTTAGACTCCAACTATACTACACTATACAACTATAACTAATCTGAATGTTACATGAACAAGCTCCTCTGTAAAAACCTTTAGAAAATATTGATAGGAACTTGAATGTCTGGTGTAACTAAGTGATACTGAAGCAGGAATTCTAGATGAATAAAGTGTTGTAAAACATACTTAAACGTATATTTAGGATGTTTTCGTTCCCTCTCAGAATTGATCAGTATTATGAAAATGTAGTATTATGAAAATAAATAACGCCGCTTTTCCAAACGCATTTTCCCCTCATACTGTTTTATAAGGTAGAACCTACTGTATGCACAAAATATAACCTTACTGTTGATAATTAATAGACAGAGTAATTTGTGGGTTCACAAATTGTGATTTTAATGAAAATTTACATGAATTGCAACATAAATGAGCAAAATATAAATTCAGAGTAATACATAAGACAATGTGTGCAAATGCATTAATCATTTTTTTTTATTTTATGCACTCAATCAGCATGCTCACCGTACAACTTAAATTTGTTAATTTGATCTCAGACATGGAAATATTACACATGATTTTCAAGAATTAATCAATTAGGGTGAGCTTTCATGCATCATGGTAAAAATAAGTTACTAAAGTAACTACTCACAACCCATTTTAACTCTCCAATATCCTATTTCCAAAGTGAAACAGGATATTAAAGGAGAAAAAGAAGGGTGGAATTTTGATTCGATCCATTGGGAATTGCCTGAATAGTGAAAAATGGGTGTTGCACACCAGAAAAATCTACGCAACTTAACACCTGCCAAATCTGTAAACGTAAATATATTTATGAACGCAAAACTGGCTTTCAAAGCTATCATCAGTAGAGGAACTAGCCGTTTACTTCTTGGCAACGATGAGGCTGTGATACAGGGGCTTCACAATAATGTGCAGGTAGAGCGAGCTGTCAATGAGGTACTCAGATGCTCTTCGCTGCAGGTCCGCTTCCAGGAGGAAGTCTCCCGCCTCCTCCGTGCTCTGGTGGAAGTTGTAGACGTGACGGACCACCACCTTCCCCTGCTTCCGTGCCGAAACAATGACCGTTTTTTGAAAGCTGACGCCGGCAAAGTCTGGGCTGGAGGTGGCGGGTGTGACGATGATCCGCGGGCGCCCTCCATCGGTACGAGTGGGCTGCAGGGAGCCCTGCTCCGGATAAGAAGATCGCACGCTTAGAGGAAGCCAGCGAGGAGAGAAAAGAGCGTTCCAGGTCACGCGTTTGCTAGCGTCGTAGCCGCTCGGCCCGAGCTGAGTCTGAAAACTGAAGCTGCGGTCATCCCGCGTTGGGTTGTTGATGACCCACAGAGAGCCCCATGCAGGTGCCAAATAGTTACGAGGCGTAAAGAGGCTGCAGTTTACGTCGAAGTACTTCGCAAGCTGGATGGGTGAGGCTGCGTGGAACTGGAAGGCGAGGAAAAGCAGGTCGCGCACCGATTCGTAATACCTCAGCATCACAGGCGACTTCTTCTGAAGGTGGAACAAGTGTTGAGGTGATATCATGGCATAGCGTATGGCTTTGAGCGCGCTCTCGGCCGTCTCGCCTGAAGGCTGGTTCTGGTTGATCCAGGCCTCCAGGGCTTCGTACAGCTCCAGTTCGCTCTGCAGAACCAGGTCTGAACGCTGGAGTAAGGTAAGCAGCAGTTCTTCGCTCACGGAGCTCCATTCGGCGCCCTGCAGAACCGACGACAGGTTCCAGGACAGGTATTGCAGGCAGCTGTTCTGCAGGGTCACGTCCCCGATCTGGGTGGCGTACTGGTACCAGCTCACCACGTGACCCGCGGGCGAGTCGCTGGACAGGTGCTGGGTCATGTATTGGGTGAGGCCCTGCTGGAGGTCCCACACGTGGTACTTGCTGGCGAGCTTGTGAAGAGGAATGGCCTGGTTCAGGCGCACTGTGATGTCGCCACAATATAAGTACCTGCAGGGAAAGAGGTTGGGTTGGAAAAAAAACCTTACTGTTAATGTTTTGCCTTGGATAACTTTACCGCTATAGTCTGTGATCATGTATCACAATTTAAAGCTATACTAAGGGCCAGATTAACTAAACAGGGCAGCAATTCCATAAAAGAGCTGATGGGAGAGGAAAATTTTGTGGGTCATTTACTAACAATACTCATATTAAAGAACACAGGTGCAGCTAGATAATTTCCATTAAAGCCACTGCAATCTACCAAGAGCAGCACAAATGACTGCCTGCATTAAGGCATGTTGTTTTGGGCGTTAAATAATGGTGCAAATACCATTAATTTGATGAGCACCAATGTTAAATTGCATTGCATGATTCTTTTTAATACTCTCCTCCAATACAGTTTTGTGTCTGAAAGGGAAACTCCTACAAATGCATATTAAATAAGGTCAATAAGGCTAATTCTTCCCTGCGTGTTTCTAGTAAAACCTGACAGTACTATTTTATTGCTAAAAGATGGTTTGCACTGGTGCAAGAAGTATGTTTGGCCGTAAATGTGTTTTTCAATTATCTGACTAATTGTGAGGTCTACCTGTAGGTTAAAACATGAAGATTTTTGTTTTATTACTAACAATTATTATTCTTATTAATATATTTTGATTGCTGCTTTGCTTGCAACAGCTTTATTCCTACTTTTTTCATAAAATTCACTAATATACTATAGTAGAGGAAAGTAATGTGTTAAAAAAATTTCCCCCTAATGTGATTTGTTATTAATTAAAAAAATTAATAAATAAATAACTAATAATAAGAATATATAAAGCAATTTGTTGAAATTCCACAATATACAATAAAATGAACACAATTAGAACATTTACAATATATATATATATATATATATATATATATATAAATGGATTTATAAATAAATTAATATTCACTATTCTCCAAATATGATTTTGTAATAATCTGCAATATAAAACAGAATAAATAAATAAACAAGATAAATAAATAAAAACAATTGAATATTCAACATGAAAGCATGTTGTTGAAAATCTACAATATATGACGTTAAAAAAAAACAATAAGATAATACATAAAAAAATAAAAAATAATCTGAAATTTAAAAAAATAGAAATAGGATGTATAAATAAAAATATTTTTTTGAAACTCTACAATATAAAATAAAAACAAATAAAACAAAGGACAAACTAAACTACATTTTTTAAAACATAAAAGATGCAAAAATATTTTTATATTTATCAACAACCTAAAATTAAAATTGTAATATAGCATTTAATCTTTTGCTCTAAAACAGAAAGTGAATTTAACAGAATGAGATCTTTACAAGGGAAAGCAATTACATCATCTTTTTCCTAGAAACCCTAGTTGGTTGCTCCCAGTTAGTGGAGTGTTATGGTTTATTGATTATAGAGTTGGGCTGGCAACTGTAAGGTTGTAGGTTCAAGGGCAACACATGAGTCCCTCACCTCAACCCTGTGTTTCTCCATGGGGATTGTGCTTGTAATAAGTCTTCTATCCATCCCTTTTGATAAAACAAACTTGCTAAATGCCCAATTATTAATCCAAAAATTACTCACCTAACGAACTTATCAAAAACAGCTGCACAGTCTGGAGTCTCTCTAAGGATCATCGCTGTGGAGTTCCTGGTCTGCAGGAGCTCATCAAACACGTCGCTCTGGAGAGTCAACACCAGCGAGTGGACCTGGATGACCTTCACCTCATCTGTGTTTAAGGTCTGAACGCGCAGGATCACGTCGCTGCCGTTGCCCTGGGTCAGCAGGGCCTCCATGCGCTGCACCAGCGCCATTGAATGGTTCAGAGTGGTAGCACTGTTCTCCAACACCGCATCTGACTTCAGAGCAGCTGCAGGACAGAAACGGGACATTTGCGAGAAGAATGCATGAAGAAAGACTGCTTCTTAATATCTCACAACTTCAGAAGAGTAACAATTTTTGCACATTCATACACGAGAACAATGCGTATTATGAGGAGTTTAAATGTTCTTGCATGCATTTGCACTGCGTATTTTATTAGTCATTGAATAATGCATGAGCATAACCTTTTAAATAATTGTAATCATGCTTGAATGTCATGTATGTAGTCAGAAAACACACCCAAAAACTGGTTTTCCATTCGGTTCTTTTTGGCGCTCAACTATAATTGTGCCTTTTTTCAAATAATCAGAGGCATATAAAATGAAGTGTGAGAGCAATTATATTGCATTTTGGCTTCCAAAGGCACTTTGCAGAAGCGTGGCTGCGAAAAGGAGGAAAAAGTCTGAATGCAAAATCACAAGCAAGACCTTAATGAAAGGCTCTGACTGCCGCTCGCTGCTCTTCAAGTCATGTGACTCATTCACTAGCGCCTGACAGTTTGATCAGTTCACTCATTTGAAAGACACCGCATTTCCTGTAAAGATGGTGACTTCACTTTCAAATTGCAACTGAAACGTGCAACAGAATCTCTGCATAAAGGCATACTTTTCCAGACATTTTTTTTTATGATAAATAAATCATGTTTATAATCTATATAAGATGTGCCATTGCTTTTGTGCGCACTATGCAACTACTGTATAGAAAATGGCAAAATAAAGTCTCAGTCTTTGCTCTGATCATATATATGATGGCTTTTGAAACTAACAGGAAAACTTGAGCAGAAAAATCTCGTAACACACAGATACTGATACACGGCTGTTTAAAATGAAGGATCTTACCTCCTACACAAAGTGCAACACAAAGGTTGGCCACATAGACCACAGCAGGCACGCTTCCTCCGGAGCTCACCATCTCTCGTCCTGTATCAACGTCGTCCTGTTTTTTCCACTCCAGCCTCTCGCTGTCTGTACGTGCTGCCCGGTCTCCCTGTCCCACACTCTTTATGTAGGACGCTAGCACATCGCTGAGCATCTCTCAGCCTCATGAAGCCCATTGATTGGTGGAATCCGGCTGGGCCGTTGCTATGACAACCGCTTTGATTGTGAGTTTCTCCTCTTTCAATGTTACATGATATCGATCTGTGCCACTGGGCCTCGTGCTTGGACTGAAGTGGGCGTCTGGAGTGGGATGCGGTCTACACATGGGGGCTACTGCTACTATATTAGCTCAAATAAAGGAAAAGAGCACACTGGAAGATGAATATGATTGCACGCCGTTGCATAATGTTGAATTGCACAGAATGTGTCTAGTAGCATCTTAAAACACACATGCATTCACCAATACTGATGGAGTGAATAAACACCCATTCTACGCAATACAAGTACAATGAAATAGGACAAAGACGGGATATAGAACCATTTAAAAGCAAGCACAAAAAATTATTTAATAGTTTAATAATAAACTAAATACTATTAATATGCATATGTGCCGTGCAATGAATTGCGATTAATCGTATCCAAAAGTTTTAGTTTAAATATATACTGTGAATATGTGTATATATATATATATATACATACACATGCATGTATAAAAGAAAGCGGTTTATATATTAAATATATTTATATATAAGGCTATGAATATATAAATGTATAATCATGTAAATATTTTGTATGTGTGCGTATTTATATATGCGTAATAAATATGCACAGTGCATATATATAACGCAAACAAAAAATTATATTTTGGATGTGTCTGGCAGCACTAATATGTGCATATAAATCATATGGAAATCTATGGAACTGTTAATATTTATAAATGTAAACAAATATTTAGGGTAGTGACTGTGAACATTAAACGGACAAAATACATGTGAACTCACTGTGCATTATATACAAATGTGAATTTATTTCTTGTTTGCCTTTCACACAGTCCTGCTACATCCACTTGTAAATATTTAACCACTAAAACCATCAACATGATATTGTTGACCAGCAGAGGCAGCAAAAATGCATAGAAAAATGAATTATACATTGAGATATAATACAATACTATATAATACAAAGAGCAGAGCATCATTTGGAGCTCTTGGCAGCCCTGTCCTGCTCATGTTTGTCCCTCTGCTTCTGCTTCATCTGTCTGTAGAGCTTCACCACTCTCTCCCGCTCTTCCTCCATTATCCTCTTCCTCGCCATTGAGGGTTTGCTGACCGACATAGGACTGTGACCCAGGAGAGAGTTTAGGAGAAGACCTTTGTTTGCCCCCTGGAGGAAAAATTATGATGATAATAGCGACCAAGCAGCATTAATTAGCATCTCTAAACGTAGTAGAGACAAATAAACAAGTTACCTGGGGTTTAACTACGGCTTTCTTTGGTTTAACACTCAGGGATGGAGGCGCCATGGCGACTTCCCCGAACGGTACCTCATCTAAAATAAACAAATGATCGAATGTGAATATGTTTTGCAATCCGAAGCTTCGTTTTTTTTACAAGGTAAAAGCACACAAATATAACGCATGCCTTTAAACATCTCCTCCTCCTCAAGATCCTCTTGCTGATTTAACTTCTTTTTCTGTTGCAGAAGCTTTTCTTTATGGATTCTAAAACAAAGACAAGAGCACTTTAACACATTAATGCTGAGCTAGAAATTAATTTATGATTTATAGAATGCATTTTGCACTGAAATTGAAAACTCAAACATTGATAGGCCATTAAATCAGCCAAAACTATTTATTTGATTAGCTATGAATCATGCATGTCGAGCCACTGTTGATTTTGTATAACTGATGTATTCTTACGGTTTAGTTATTATTTTGCATATATTATTTTGAATCAGATTTTATTTTTATATTTTGGTTAATCTGGAACTATATTTTGGTTGGTTTGGAAATGTTGTTGTTGTATATGTATATATATATATATATATATATGTGTGTGTGTGTGTGTGTCCCTGTATATTTATTATCCATATATAAAGACATGTTTTGAAAATATTTACATGTATTTAAATATTCATATAATTTCTATTATATATAAATTATGCTTGTGTATTTATACAGCTCATACAAAAAACACACACTTATATTTTGCAATAAAAAAAATATATATATATTGAAATAAGGCATTTCAAGAAACAATTTTTAATAGTTTAGTATAAGTTAACAACAATAACCCTGTTGAACTAACCTATTTTTCTTTTTAGATTTCTTTTCCTCAGTCTCCTCTTCTTTCTTCAGCTCGGTCTCCGGATGTCGCTCCACCTGGCTGTTCGTGAGGAAGAGGACGTGCTCGGTCTCTTCAGTCATGCGCTGCACATACCTCTTCTCTGACTCTTGTCGTCCTCGGCGGAAGTGTGGGACGGGAATATCTCCCGAGAGCATCTTTGGCTTAGGAGCTACAATAAGACACATATAAGAACATGCAGCAAGTATGTCATTAATCTATGTCACCATTAATAGACTAAGTGTACGGTGTAGAGAGCTGTATTCATTAAAATGGTATTTTCTGAGATTGAGAGGACAGCAAGTTTGCAAATGTAGATTTAATTAACAATTTTATACATTTTTTAATACAAAAGTTAATATTAAGTGACTTACATTTTAGGAACACTGTTGTTTGCTCTATTTCGTCAACAACAGTTAAAAAGCAAAGTCACAGTTGAGCCGCTGCAAATCTGTTCCTTTTTTTTTTTTTTAAGTCCTTAATAAAGTAATATTAAAAATTTAATATTAAAGTGTAAACTATGAAATGCAGCTAATCTACAAATCTTACAATACTGTACCTGTGAAAGAAGTGTTTTTAGCTAAGCAGACCAGTTAGAAACAATCATTCTTTTAATTTCACTAATCAATCTTTTTTTTTTTTTTTTCCCATTAATGACGCTTACATTATAACTTACAAATTCACAAACACAACAGATCTTTAATTTGTCCGGAATTGCAGGTGCTTATCTTTATATACAAGGTTTTGAGAAAATATTAAATAAGTTGTAAATAAATTTGATTTTAGATTATAAAGTGTCCGAAAAGTCATCCAATGTATTTAATTAAACCCCCCACACCCACTCAACATAGAGCCCCCCCTGCTTAACCACTGCTTAACTCTCACAATTACATTATAACATAAATTGTGTAAGACTGGCAGCACCTTTTTTCCTCGTTTGGGAGCCCTGTTTCATACTGTCCATGATTTCACGCAATCGATGAGGAATGTGCTGGAGGTGATCATCTGATGCAGGGTTAGCAGTTTTCTTTAATTTCTTTTTACTAATAAAAGACAAGAAATGTTACAATTAAATATCAAACTCAATCAAATTAGTAAACAAGCACAATGTTTGCTAAATAGTGCAGCTGTAAAGAAACAAAATGGTTTTCCACAAGGATGCTGGGAACTGATCCTAGATTTTTTTTTTTTTTAAATTAAATGCAAATACATAAAATAACTATAAGAGTTTTTGCAAATGTAAGAAAAACCTACAAGTCACTTATTAAAAAAAATATCAATTATAAACAACATTTCAGAACTGTACTAAGGGCCAACAGTACTAAATGACTTTTAGTCATTTATGTCTATGAACAAACACATAGCTAGTGAATATTCATACGTTTTCATGTGCATTTTAGGTCGTGTAATAATTAATTACAAATTCTGTAAGCATACTAAGAGTCACATGCCAATTTTTAGTTATCCACACTGTTTCTAGATTCATGTTTACCACTTGACATGATTTCCAGACACAGCCACAAACCTCCGAAATACCGTCATTAAATACGTTTTAAGCCACTAATTTACCTGACATGTTTCTCGTTCTTCTTTTGTTTCAGTTGTTTTTCTGTTTTCATTGTGTGTTTTTAGTAAATAGCGTTTCCCCGGTTGGCAGTAAACTCATGTGGCGTGTGTCGCCTGCTCGTCTTCTTCTACGCTGCGGAAATCAGCAGAGCAGCAGCACGTTACTGCCACTCTCTGGTGATGAGTGAACTCCCGCCTTCAGGACTCTGAGGTAAATCATTTTTCTTCTTTTTTTGGTTTTTAGTGAGTTTCTTCTCGGTGCCCATTTGTTACTTGTGATTTCAACGAAAATGCGAATATACAAGTTCATTAACGTATTCATCTAATCTATTACCTCATAATAGGGCAATTACATTAGCTGCTATTTACTTTACGTTATAATGTAAAAATGGTTCATAACCACATACTCGAGATTTTAGTCACGTTCGTCAACAAGCTAAATAAGATCCCAAATGTCCAGAGTTAATCATTTAAACCTCTGTTGTCCTTGGGGAAAACCAATATGATTTTAATAGTGCTTTAGTTCCTTCCTGTTCCTGACTTTGTTGACCTGACCTCTGGACTTGTCTGAATCGCATATATTTAATTTCCTCTTTCCTTTATTTCTGTTGGATCAAACACCACACCTTTCCTTCTGTAGTGCCACATTGGTTATAAAGAATTGGTTCTGAACATAGGGGTTTAAGAACATCATGAGACGCTAAATCTTGGTGATGTTCAATGTGCTATGAATTCATGATGACTAAGCTAATGAAATTTGGGAATATACAATATAATTTAGTGTCATCTGGGAAGAAATGGTTAAATGTCGATTTTTTTCTTCTTCTTCATGCATACTTTAGTTTTGTTTAGAGTTTAGGTGTAATTAACGTAACGTCTGAATGTTTGTTTGTAATTTTAAATATTGCATACGAGATATATGTTTTCCAGGCAATGTTATATGAGGGAGAATAAAAGCTGCATTTTGCAAAGGTGTATCACCGCAAAATTGGTTTTAATAATCTGGGTTCCACTCTTACCATTACATTAGTTTTATTTTCCAAAGCCTATACACAGAACTCAGGCTCATTCAAACAGCCAGAGCCTCTCAAAACCAGCTGACTAAACCTTTCCATGAGCCGGGGACACCCGGATGACCCTCAGTCTCCACCTGAGGGAACAGCACGCTCTTTGAGTCCAGAAAGCGGACAGACTGATTGTTGACACATTCAGAATGGCCTGACTCACCGTTTCCTGAGAAAGCTCCACTCCCAGGTACCCACAGTGACCTGCCCGCATAGCAGCCTCTTTGTGACCTGTTTACATGCTTATTCCCCAAATATACTGTATTTTTATACTGCATTTTTAATTGCATAACACTGATGTCCTGGGGGGGGGGGTTCAGTGCTGAACTGGCTGTCGTTCAGAGAAGGTCACGTCTTCGTGGTCAGTTGACGCCATGTACAGCTTAGAAGAAACAAAGGCTTTCAGCAAGATGTGAAGAGACCTAAATAGGAATTATCCTATGCTTTCTGTCAAAATAATTTGTGACATAACTCGGGTGAGCACATTCCAGGAAAGGTCACCCAGCTTGTTGGGAAGCACCAGTGAGGAAGGGGAAACAAACACCATAAGGGGTCATCCAGTTTCACCCAAGCTAATCCAAGTTTGGCATGGATTTTTACCACTGGCGGAGCACTTGTGAGAGTGATATGTCTGGGTGTTGGTGTATTTAGACATACTGGTGGATGATTTTAAACATTAGCTCAGAGCTTACATTCAGAGCATATATTATGCCACTAACAATGTTGTCAGGGAGCTGTTGAGGAACCCCTGAAGATTCCTCCACCAACCTGAAAATGTTCAGAAGTCGACATCTGGTATGACATGATCACCTGGCTGTGTTTAGGAGGTCTATTGAGGAGCGAAGTGCTGGAAAAATCAAGAGAAAGATGCTTCATCACATTTCCTGTCTCAACTTAATCTTAATCTCTATTCTTTTGACACAGCATTGAGTCATGGATAGAAAAGCACACGCAAAGCAACTTGCACAGTTGGTATGGACAGCATGAGTCAGAAAGTGAAAAAAAATTAAAAGAAGTAGTTTTGTCTAACTTACATTTGAAAATTCCACTTCGCTGAACCATCTTAACTCATAAAGAAGTGTTAAGATATTTACTGCCAGCTCAGCGTCTCCATTGGGAGTCACAGTGTTGCTCTGGAAATGAATCTTTAGGAACAAGAAGATAGAATCTTGCATGAGTAGATGGTCTAGTCACGCACATCAGTCCAGTCTAGTTTTTAGACACGAGCAAGGAAAATATGTTTTCATAGCTACTACAGATATCACAACTACTTTATCGCACATGTGATAGTATAAAAACAAATAAATGTATTTTGCAATTCAGATTTGGGCATCTAGTGGTGCAGAAATCGCACACTTCACCTTTAACTTCTAAAGGACCTCAGGTCCATTCTCAATTTGGATATCCACAGGAATGCTTTAACCGAGTCTGTTTTGTTTGCTGCGCAAATAATAAATATCCGCCAATGCCAGAAGTTTCATTTAAATGGATTCCTTATCACTGGTGGTGGCTGCCTTTCAGAAAATTATTTTATTTCTAAAATAGCCTTGAGCTAATATTTACAGATGCTAAAGAAGGCACTTGTGGTGAAAGAGAGCACAAGATGAGCCCTAGCTCTGAATTAAGCCTCCAGATACCACACTGCTCCAAAACGGATGAAACTGGCCACTGACGCAAATCCTGAGAGACACCGCCACATATTTCCCTCCTCTGTGTGTCTCTGTCTTGTATTTTTTTATGTCTCTGTTAACAGGATTTCTCAGAAGTGAATGCAATGTGTCATTATGTTGCATTACGGGTTCTTTAAATAGAGTCATCATGCATCTTTGTTTGTAGCTGAATGGATTCAGTGGCAATAAAACGTTTTTGGACACTAAAGATGCAATTAAAAATGTATAAATGTCTTTGCATTATGCAACAGAACATCAAAACAAGGGATTATAACAAACACTTTCTAGTGAAAACATTTCACGAAAGGAAGTTTGCTGAGTTTCAAACTATGAAGCAGTCAGCATGCATATGCGTATGCATATGTTCAAAATAAAGACAAAACGTCTTGTACACTTTCATGTTCATGTGTTACAGTATTAGAAGGTGCAAGTGAGGTCGTACACATTTGTATGAGTTAGCCACCTCGTAAAATATATACGAATTGCCGTTAGACTGGGCTGGAGAAATTGATACAACACAACAAAAGTGACTCAGAAAGTGAAGTTCTGAGAAAAGGTCTAGCATTCATTATTTGTACATGCCACTTGGTTTGAAGTGCAGTAAAATTTAGACACTCTTCACTTACTGGTAAGTGTCCGGTAGTGTCCAAATGCTTTTTAAGGCCACTAGACATGCTGCTAATTTACATGTACATGTCTGCAGTTTTAATTCCAAGAGGAAGTGATGATTATCAAACACAGGAGGCTGACACTGCCATTGATTAATCATCTTGCTATAAAGGTAATACCTTCACCACGTCATTATTCAGCATACTCAGAGGCACCAGGGAGGTTATTGGCAATAAATAGTTGTTGTCACTGTGTGAGGTCTCGGGGAAATGATACCTCTGTGTGTGTCCTCTCACATTTACATGCACTCATATTCACATTCCAGGTTTCATACAGACTGTGCAGAGGCGCTGGAGCCGGGATGTCTTGACCAGAGTCTCATGTCCACTGTCCAGTGTCCACTGTTCCTGTCTAGGACAGGCCAAAGCAAACCACACAGAGAGAGAGAGAGAAAAAATGTCTATCAGCAGAATGAAAGATGCAATGAAAGTGGGAGGATTTACACAACATCACCATAGAATCACAGCGGAAATTACACACTTTAACTTCCAAGTGTGTAATTTCTGTGTCACTAACAGCACCAAACAGAATTGCAAAAAACAATGACTGTTTTGAAACAGCTTTCCTTGTCTGCCCATCAGATTGCCTGGAAAATACCTGCGCCTTTGTATTGTTTGGTGTTAAAGTGATGTTTAAAAGGGTGCAAAATAGAGTTGCTTGCTCGTTTGTGATTTTCCCTCTTGCCAACCTTTATATACTCAAGGTTCCCATGCTCTGTCAGCAGCCGGAAGGGCTTTCGAGCTTCGCCTTCACTCGTCCACACTCTTTCAATGCACCCTTCATGGTGAGCACTGCCCAATTCCCCACCTCGCAATTATGGTCTGTAGGAACAAGCTTTTTAAACTGTAATGTGGCCAGGTCACCAGGTCAGACACGGCATGGCAGTCTCTTAAGGGTCAATTTCCACAATTCATACAATTTGGAGTAGA
>JAUMHP010000045.1:1039796-1064233 GCA_032361065.1 Enteromius trimaculatus
TTAAATTAAATTAAATTAAATTAAATTAAATTAAATTAAATTAAATTAAATTAAATTAAATTAAATTAAATTAAGAAAAAGAAAGATAATTCAATTATCTTACCTGCCTTAGCAAAACCCCCTAATAAATCAAATGAAACACTGTTATAAAGGAATGGGAGCATACAGTTTTCATTTAGCTTGAAGCCTGCATGTCCTATAGATCCTTGGAAGAATGATGTGAATCATGTGATTTCTTTGAAGATCACAGCATCACTCAGAAGTGCAGTGGACCTGAACACAAGAAACAGAGCATCACATCAAACAACACAGCCCACTCATGAACACAGACGTGCACTTAGGGTGATGCTTCTAACAGTTTAGCTGTCTTCTTAACACAGAAACATTCAAGTGAGTCAGGAACTTGAGGTTTTCTGAGATCTCATCTTCGTTACACAGACAGCTCGATAAGAAGCACCAATAAGTTGCTTTGAATTAAGAGTGTCTGCCGAACGACACTGAACTCACACACACACACCGCAGACCAGCCTGAACACGCAGGCCTCAAACAGATTTGTTGTAAAACAGTGCCTCTTTATTTTCCCTCTTTAAAAAAAGCGGAGGAAGCGGGGAATTCGGGGAGGAGGTGTGCTGCGGTAATTGCCGCTGCTCTGCTGCCTGTCATATGCTCGACTTCTTAACTTTTGAGAGCAGCGTGGAATGTGGGAAAGGAAAAAGAGGAAGACAGGGGTCTTACCACGTCGTGGTGGTCTGACCTTGGCCCCCGCCGGAGGCCAAACACTGTCAGTGTCGTCCATTTAAAATCAATCCACAGAATATACGATTTCGGTGCTTCGCGTCTCTGAATGGGCGAACATGTTCGAGATGCACTTAGCTATGAAACAACAGAGTATGGGAAGAAAAGGAACGGCAGTCTTTTCTCTGAGTTGACTGGCTTCTTAAGCTGTTGATTGCGGCACCTGGCACGTCAGATTCAGTCTCTCTCACCTCGTCTCTCCGGTTGTTCGTATGGGACGGTGGTGGGGGAGAAAACCAGGGAGAAAGAGCAGACAATCCTGAAATCTGAGGGATTTCTTCATTTCATCTGAGCTCAACCTACGCTCCTGACAGCAGCAGGCCCAGGGGTGAGGAGTTTGAGAAAACAAGGGATTATTCAGAAGACAAATCTGTGGGGAAACCTGAGGGAGAAAGTGTTTCATTTCAGCTCTTCAGTTCACTGTCAGCTGTCAAATTGTCAACTTCAAAGCACTTTACTGCAATGTAATTAAATAAATGAATGCAATGTGATGCAATAAAATAATGAAATGCAAAAAAAAACAAAACAAAGAAATGCAGTAATAATATACAATGCAACAAAAATCCAATATAACTACGGAGGGCCTAATTACTCAAACTTAAATGATTAAATAAATGTTGAAATATATAAATATATTATTAAATACATAATTAAATAATTAAATACATAAATGCATAATTGTATAGATAGATTTAATGCATTATTTATTTGGAGAGAAGGGGAGTAAATGTTTCTAGTGTTTATAATTTTAGGCTTATAGGTTCCAAACGTTTTATTTAGCTGTAATTATTTTAATAAATGAAATACTGTAAATAAATGAATGAATGACTAAATTAATTCATTCATTAATTAATGAAAAATAAATAATTAAATAAATGAAATGTTTAATAAATTAAGTCAATTAAGAAATATTAATGTATTTATACATCTCTGCATTTATTGCTTATTTATGTATTTAATTATTTTATTATGTATTTAATTATTTATTTATAAATTTGATTAATTATTAATTTATCAACATTTATTTATTTCATAACTTACACATAACTTAATTTTGAGTTATGTGGCCCTCCATATATAACAATATAAGACAATTATGCAAAGATTAATAAAACAAAAAGCATATAATAACAAAACTAGGCAATGAAATAAAAAAAAAACAATGCAACAAAAAATAAAATAAAACCCAATACAATAAAATTATTAAACTAGACAATGTAATAAAATAAAACATAAAACAATAAAAAAGAAACAAAGAAATAAAAACACCCTGTGGTCTCTAGTATCAAATTAGCTTTGATGCTTCTTTAATTTAGTGAAAATCAAATAACATCATTGCTTATTTAATTTATCCTTTTTAACAAAATAAAAAATATTTATAATATTAAATATGAATATTCTAAACATTAAATATAGTAATATAACATCTAAAAAACACAGAACAGCATAAGCAGTGGTCAGAATTGAATTGTACTGCAGTGAAGGTGTAACAGCGCTCCCTCAGTAGTCATAACTTATTCCTATTTACTAGCCACATTCCTTAATTTGTAGAAAAAACGAAGCACTCTAATCACCATAAACATGCCAATTAAAACAAAACACAGACATTAACAATCACAAACAGGTGTTTCTTGGCTCTAAGACTTGTAGAAATTTATAAGGCCTTTAAAAACATCCCTGGCGCTTGTTGAGTTCACAGTTTGAACAAGGAGCTCCGGCTCTTTTTGATTTAGCCACAATGGAGTGTGTGTGTGGCACAGGAATATTAGATCCTGCCTCACCCGACGTAATCCGTCCACAACAACAGTTCACACACATCGAGGCATTCGTGAAACGCTGGTAAAAGCCCCCTCCCATGATGCTCAGCAGCTCCTCTGGAAGCCACAGGCTGGCCGCCAGCTTTTAAAAGAAAATTAGAGGAGTTTGGTTTTTTACTGTTATATGAAAGCAATAAAGCGACAGGTCCAGAAGCTGCTGAGGAATTCATGAGTCAGTGAGAAGAGACAGAGAGAGCACATCACACATTCTCATACACAACTATCAACTTATTACATAGTAATATAGTGAGGGCCAGTAAATGATAATGAATTTGATTTGAGGGTGGACTATCCCCTTCTATTTGATCGGTCCTTAAGACTTCATGCAATTCAGTAATATCAGATCATATGTTATTGTTACATTAACATGCATATGATTCACCAGACAAAATATTAAAAATGTAAAAATTGTAATAACACTTTGTATTATATTAATATACAAATATATAAAATACAAAAAATATAAAAATATGTAATTTTCTTTTTTGCTAAGCATAACCTACCGTAGCATTAACTTCAACCTATTCATCTAGAGTTTATTGATAAAATCATTACTTCTTTCTGATATCTATGTGAAAAAGTAATCATTTTATTATATAATTTTTAATTAAAAAACTATATGTATATATATATATATATGAAAAAAGTAATTTTATTATAGTCTAAGTTTTTAATTAAAAAATATATATATAGCCAATATATATAATATCGTTTTTTTAAATTAAATGTACACTTGAAGTACTTAAAAAAATAATGTATATTTTTAAAAAAACAATTGTATTTGCAGATTAAATACATGAAATATATATATATATATATATATATATTAATGAAATAAAATGTTTCCTTAAACACTTAAATGCACTTTAAAATGTGCTTTTTGCAGTAAGATGAATAACATTTTACAAATTTATTTTAACATTAGAGTTAAAGATATATTTTAAAAAGTACTAAATTGCAACTGAATCAGTACAAATGTGTGATTAAAAAATGTTTTAATGCATGATATACTTGTTTATGTAAAAATTATGTACAAAAATATATATTAGTTTACCGTAAATGGTTGAGCATTTTACAGTAAATAAAAAAAAGTTGAAATTACATTTCAAAACGCACTCTAAAGTTTAACTAATTGCATTTAATATAAATTTAAACTTTAGTTTAATTGCAAATACCATGCAGTTACGAGTTCACATTCAGTACATTCATTTAAAAGATATTATTTTTGCAATAAATTGCTCTTTTTGAAAGTCTATAAGTGAACTACGTCTTCACAAGGATACAAATAAATATAAACAAAGAGAGTGTAGTTTTGATGTAAGTGGCTTCAGTCAGCCCCGTCACACGCAGCACTTGATGGAAAGGCCGTTCTGCATACCACAAATCACATAAGCCCCCTGGGGTCAGAATTATCTTGCGACCTTAAGTATGGGTCAGATGTGATTGAGGACAACGAGCCATCGATCAGAGAATTCAAGAGTCATTTAGCTGAAGTAATAATGGACTGTTCATTTCTCATGCTTGTGTTACAGCACAATACTGTCTGAGTGCCGGTTATTGGTTAATGACACCCTTGAGACTCTTCCATCCTTCCAGCAGATTAACGTGTTTGTGTGTGTGTGTCAGCAGCTCTCAGTGCCAGTAAAGCGCATGTCTGCTTAACACCGGCCACGTTTGGAATGCAGCAGTAGTGCTATGTTTAGTGCACACTGCATACTTACATATACACAAAAATAAATAAATAAATACCTTTGTATTGCATTCGCAACAGCCCGGTCAGATAATGCAGATATTATGTTTGGAAACGCATATACATCTGACTTTGTAGTATATGTATTGGGCACCAATTTAACAAAATCTATCAAATTTAACACAAACACTACATGCCTTCAAATTTGTTTTGTATGCTAACTGCATGCCACCTGCTGAATTACTTCATTATCATACAGGTCCTTATAGCATACTAGTATACGTCTCAGAAATACCTGTCACTGGTGCACTTTTGTACCTATTAGGTTCAAATATGTGCTCTTTGAGTACTTTAAGGTACAGTACCAAAATGACTTTAGGTACAAACATGCAACTTTTGAAGAGGTATATAGTTTTAATTGATTTAATATGGTAGTTTTATTTCGTGTTTTAGTTATCTTAATACATGAAGTCAAAAGAAATTATTCTTTACACTATATATTTAGAAATCATTATGCATATATTTATATTCATGTAATTGATATTATATAAATAATTGTATTTATTTTTATTTAAATATATACATGCATTTGTGTTTGTGTGTATAGACATAATAAATATACACAGTACACACACATATCTTTTATAAAAAATGTTTTTTTATTTTTATTTTGGATGCAATTAATCATGAAATTAGTGCTCTCAAGTTCTATTTATTTATTAATATAAATAAATAAATAAATCCTTTTTAATGTTAAGTTTGTTAACTCTATTAAGCTTGTCCCAGCTCCACTTATAGGTCATTCAACTTTATTGTCTATTATATGGTAATATAAATTTGCCTTCAGTTATAGACTCACACACCTACATAAAAATACATGCAATACACATCATTACACAACTTCAGAAATAATTTATATATAGTGCACGATACTATGCACACTGCAAAATCAGTAAAAGGAGTATATCAAAAGTGAAGGACTCATTAGGACAATAGCTCGTGTGGTTCCTCATGGGACTGAACTGTCATTGTGCTGTTTTTCTTCTTTACATGAGCAGGTTAATTCTGGATGTCCCCGAACAGGAAACACATCAAAGTGAATCGTGTCTAATGCCCCGTGGGAATTTCCTTACAATAGTAACCATGGCTCTAATAATAGAAATTAATAGACTGTCTATGGTGGAGATTTTTATGATTTTGTTCCCATCTTCCCATGATCATGTTACTAGTGGAGATCTCAATCTGTCAGCCTATAATTATATTTGATGCTTTGAGTTCCGGCTGAATTTTGAAAACTCCAAAAGTCGGAAGAGTGTTTGAACTGTAATCAGATCACGGCTTTATTTCCTGTTCCATTAACTCCTTTGAATTGTGGAATTCCATTATTCAGAGAGATTGTGATCTGCTGACCTGATCTGCTGCTCTCCTGACTGACCTCTGCACCTCCTTTCCTCTTTTCCTCTGATCCTTTCATTCTTGTTTTCTCATTAGAGCCCTGGACCCGAGCAGGTTGGGACTGAACTGTAGTGTGGATGTTCATGCTGTGATACTACAGGGATTGTTTCAGGACACAAAGACGGCAAGTTAGAAGTTGTACAGTTTAGGAATGAATTTCAAAGTGTGCATAATGGTCGGGGGCAAATCTGTTAAATGATTCATGACGGGGTGGGGCGGTAAAGGCGGGACCCTGGTAATGAAATCTACTGAGACTCCAGTTGCAAATCTGCTCCAAATAAACTGACTGTAAAAACATATGCACAACATGAAAACAAACAAACAAACAATTAAAGATTACAGGAATATAAAAAAACAAGATGATTGAAACTTTTAAATTTACAAAGAATTTACAAAGCCCTGTATAGTTAAAGTAAAAATCCACATCAGTTAAAAATACAAAATTCTAAATGAAATTTATTTTTTAAACACCAAAGAATTAATATACTCCATTTAAAAAAATAATAATAAAAAAAATATATATATTTTTTAAAATGCAAAAATAAAACAATCTAGCAATCTAATATTATTATAATGCTATTAAAAATGTACTCATTTAAAGCATGCAAAAAAAAAGTGTTTAATGCAATTTAATGTAAAAACATAAATAAAAATATTAATGTCATTAAATCATGCAAACAATTAAAGCAGCATCAAAGGAAAGATCAATCGACTCTCCAAACATTTAAATAATTTACAAAATCTTATTAAAAGTTAAAATTGAAAAGTTAAAATGTGAATTCAAAATTCAAAGTTGGTATAACAATAACATCTGAACCATGCAAAAAAAAAAAAAAAATCCATGAGCAAAATTAAAAAGAAGCATAATAGTTGGAAAACACTCTAATAAAAATGTAAAGATTTATGCATTTACATGCAATATATTACATATGCTATTAGAGAAAAAATAATTAAATTAAATTCTTAAAATTCTTGCATGCAAAAAGAAAGAAAAAAAGATTCATACATAAAAAAACAGTCACACTTTTTTAAGGTTCAATTCCCATGAAAAAATTATTAACTATGACTTTTGCCTCAATAAACTAATTTGCTGATAAATAGTAAGGTAGTTGTTAAATCTTGGGTAGGACTTGGAATGTAGAACATGGCTATACAAAATAGGTGCTTTATAAATACTAATAAACAGTCAATATGGTTATGATAGGCATGCAGATATGAAACTATAATGAGAACTGGTGTCTATATTAAGTGGTACCATAAAAAAAAAGAATACCCTTAAAACATAAAAAACAGCTGATATGTAAAATATGTCCTGAATAGAACAGGCAAAAACAGGGAATGAAACATTTTGAGGCATATATAAAATAATGAAAATATTTATTTACTAACCATTAAAAATAATTAGTGACCTCAGTTACAATGGAATAAGTAACAATGGAAAGAAAAAATGAAAAAGTTTTAAAATAAGGTAATCAATTCAGACTGAAGCTTTTATAATCAAGTGTGTGTGTGTGTTGAAAGTGGTTGACTGGCAGGCTTGAGTACATTCCCCAGTTGATTTAGTGTGGTTAAGATCAGATGGAATGTGTCAAAGCCAAAAGCTCCAGTTTAATCTCGCTGGCCTCCCCTTCCTCTGACAACACAAGCTGACATCTGACTGGCAGCGGGAGTAAAAGAGAGAGAGAGAGATCCGGGGTGAACGAGAGTCAAACAGACAGGAAGAATGATAAGGTGATCTAGAAAAGATCAAAGGGGGCTTCACGAGACAAACAGATGCATTAAACAGCAACGAGACACATAATGGTGTTCAGAAGCTTTTCTTTATTGGCCTGAAGATTTGAGTCACAGAATGTGTGTGTAAGTCAGTGTGTGTGTGGGCATGTATTTTATATAGTAAAAACCAAGATACAAAGCATGCACAGTCGCACCGTCCAGATTCACTCAAATAACCTCCAACTTATACATCTAAATAAACTGAACCGCAAAAAACCAACACTCTCCTGGAAAACAGCCAATCAAACAACGGCTGCCTCAAACCCTCATCCGTGAGTGATACAGGTACATGTTTGACGCACACAAACAATGGCCACAATGCTGTTGTAGGCAGTTATCACGAAGAAACTTGATCATTTTTGATTCATTTTGGAACAAACCCAAACTTCATAGTAAACTGGTGAATTGCACAACCCCCCAAAAATCACACATAAAAGAAATGATGTTTCATAAATAAATGCCAAGCTATTTGTATTATTATTTTTACTTTACGTTTACATTATTTTCATGATGACTGCATACATTTCTCCCCAGTATTCTCAATGCTGTACTACAAAAATATGCAACTCCCATTTCTTTCCCACGATTTAAATGTAATTCCTTATTTTCAATTTTGTAATATTAATGTTTTAACATTTCTGACCTATTTTGTAACATATTAAGTTCTTTGCACTGCACACAAACATGTCACTTCACCCAAAACTCTTTTATTTATCACAAATTTATTGAAATTATCATTATTCCCAATTGCGTATTATCTTATTTACTGAATCACAGTAAAAATCTTGTTGTTGATGTTTTCAATCAATTTAAATGAGCATAAAGGTAGTACAAAAAATATGCTTCATACAAGTATACACACATATGAAGCCTATGATATGTGTGTGTGTGTGTGTTTGGGGGGGATCGGGGGGACATACGACCTGGAAACGTTCCTGATAGGTTTCGTGAGATTCACCCAAACATGTCCTAGCCTCAGGATGTAAGAGCATGTGTGTGGATGTGCATTTGTGTGTAATACAATTGCATTGTAAAGAATAAAAGAAAAGCAACAGCATACAGATTCAACTCTTACAACACATTAAGACTTCAGCGAGACTCCCATGAAAACCCCTTTTTTAGCTGTCCTATATTAAAACTCGTGTCTTAAAATGTAACAAACCCCTTCCCGTTGATTCCAGCTGGAGAAGCACAACTTAGAGTAGGCTAGGGGTGGATGGAACAGCCAAGAAGAAAATATCACTATAGAACAGCAAAAAATATTTTGCAGTAAACAGATTTCGCATCAGAGGGTCAGAGCTCTCCAAACAAGACAGCAATCAGACCCACGCGGGGTTAAACACAGCACGCAAAACACACAGCTAAAAGGCAAAGGATGAAAAAAAAAACTCTTTCCTCTATGTAAACATATTCGTATACTTGTGCCATTTGTAATATTACCCTCTTGCTCAACGCTGAATAGCAAGTGTACAAATGCATCTCTGGTCTGCATGCATCACCTACTTTATTTACACATGCCACATGAAGATGTTTCATGCCAGTCCATTTAGGCACCTTATTTCCTCTCTCAATCTGCAGAAATAAAGCTTCGTGACAGCATAGGTCAATTCAAAGTGCACATAAGAAAAAGAAAATCACACAAAGGTAAAAAAAAAGAAGAAAGGTGGAGCACTTGTGCTTTTTGCAAAAAAAAAAAGAAAAAAAGTACAAACTGAATGCTTGGCTGCATAAAAGAAAATGTTTTTTATTATTATTATTTACTGTCGACCCTGTTCAGAGCAAGTCAACAAGAGTTAAGCTAGTGATTTAAGCAAAACTGACCTCACATTATTTTATGCAACCAGGCACCCAAGTAACCTGACGGAGGTCTAGACATATGTCATAAAGGTCGGGCTAGACTGTGAGGGAAATGAAGCTGTTATATCTCTGAATGTTCCTCTTGAGAATCTCAGAGCAGGGCCCGAGGACACGCTCGAAACGTGGCCGGTCAAGCTTCACGCACTTGAGCGGGCCTCTGGCCACGACTGTGGCCGCACGGGGTCTGTTCAGTAGCAGCGCTATCTCACCTGAATAAAACAAACACACACAGATTAGCTTAATGACCTGATTAAAAGGTACGTATTATAGAAATCAATTTGGATTTGACATAAAATGTGACCCTGGACAACAAAACCAGTTTGAAATAAAGATTTATACATGATCTGAAAGGTGAATAAATAAGCGTCCCATTGATGTATGATTTGTTAGGATAGGAAAATATTTAACCGAGATACAAAAAAAAATCGGAAATAAATTGACTAAATACCTTCATAGAACATGATCTTTACTTACTATCCTAAGGATTTTTGGCAACAACAACAAAAAAAGAAAACTGTAATTTTGACCCATACAGCGTATTTTGGGTTATTGCTACAAACATACCCCAGCGACTTAAGACTGGTTTTGTGGTCCAGGGTCACAAATGATTTTACATACTCTAGCATTCAAAACTTTAAATAGCCTAGTGCATATCCAGACCATTAAATACTACTAGGTTGACAAAATAATTCATAAACGCATTATACCATCAGATGTGGTGTTCCTCAGGGCTCTGTTTTAGTACTGCTTAAATTTACATAATCAACAACACCTATTTAATACTTAGTAATCGGGACCTCTCAGTTGAATTAACTATGCTGCTTAAGGTTTATTTACATATATAAATCTTAAAGGTACAGTAGAAAAACAGTCAGTTTAATTCAGACAGAGGAGAAAACAGATATGATTTTGCACAGTTTTTTCAAGAATATTGAGGGTGGATATTAAGACACAAATGTAAATTGTGATACAATGATATGTTATTTTATTAATGTCTGAAAATAAAAGGAGGGAGGTTAACAGGTCAGGGCTTCCCTGTATCATATTTATTTTACAGACGTTGCAAACATCAACAGTTATTTATTATAAATATGAATATATATATATATATATATATATATAAACAAATACAAAACAATTTCAAAATAATAAAATATAATAATATTTATTAGCAATAAGTTCAATTATTATAAAAATATATTAGTAATTATAAATAATTATAAATAATATATTACTGTAAACAATTAAAATAAATTGAAACAACAAAGTATTTAAAGACATTTAAACAGACATTAAATTCAGTAATTTGAGCAGCCTAACATTGACTCAGCCCAATAGTACGAGTTTGAGGAGGGACTATTTCATGGGCCAACCAATGGCAGATGAGGGAGTGTTTAGAAAACCTCTTTAAAACAATCACTATATTTGCCATTCTGTTTGGTGACACTTGTGTCTCACTTCATCTTTAAGCAGTCATCTGTTAAAATTCACTGGCTTTGCTGTGTGCTGATAACATAAACACACCGCTTTTTGAAATTATACAGTCATAATACAAAAAGCAGTGTCTCCCTGTATAATGTAAATATTACTATATTCACTCTGTCGTGCGATAAGCTAAAGATCAGTGTGCCTGTGCTGCAGAAGTCTGAACCGCAATGACGGTAAACAAGCACACAGATCTACATTCTGCAAGCCCTGCACATGACGAAGTGCCACCTGTTAGGAAAGCTACTCTTCCTGTCTGGCTCAGGCACTTCTGTTCTCTCTGGCACAACCCTGCAGGCTCTGCAATCCTCACAACACTTACCGAAGTAGTCAGACGGACCCAGGCGGCCCACTTCAACATATTCCTCATTATCAGACCTGCGCTGCAGAACAGACGCTGTGCCCTGGGAGGAGAAAGAGAAAGGGAGATGCAGGTTTAATGAGGAGGAAAACTACAAAAAGAGTAGAAAAAGGAGACAGAAAATCCCAGCTCATGGTGTCGAGTTTGAGACGCGTCAGAAGGATTAGTGACAGAGAGATCCTTTGCTTTATATGCCTGCAGGTGTACAGGATTTAGACAACTCTGCAGGCTGCTTCAGGGACTCGCAAGACACACACACACGTCATAGACTGACACACACACACACACACACACATACACATACATACACGCACACCTGGGCCTGCCAGTGTTGAGATTTTTCAACAATTATAGAGTTACACTGCTTGCAGCACACCATACTGCAATGCAAAAACTAATTTAGAAAGATAAGCACGGAAACACACACACACACACGTTCTATCACGTTTGTCACATCAAGGACAAATGCAACAGTAAAAGGAGGGAGGGCTCACAGGCCAAGGCTTTTACATTTACAAAAGCAGTTAATCAATACAAAATAAATTTAGCAAAAAAGTAATTAGAATAATATAAGTGGTGTAAATGTTAAAAAATAAAACTAAAATCAGTAAAATAAAAAAACGTAACAAATGAGCTTAACTGAACAAATATAATTAAATATAATAGTATATAATAATAAAAATAAATTATTATAATTTAGTATTGAAAATATAAACACAAGAAACTTAAAACTAAAAATTCTGTAATTTAGGAGAAATTAAATGTGCTTGAATTAAATAAATAATTCTAAATAATCATATCTGGTCATATGGAATAACTATTACATTCATTAATATTATTAAATAATTTACTAAATAATATATTTTTATTATAAATATATTGAAAATGTAAAATAAGAAATTAAGACAAAGCAAAACAAAAATAAAGAAAAATCAGTAACATAAGAAAAATTCAACAAAAATTAAAATAATTAAATAATACTACTTATAGATTTATTGTAATAATAATAATAATAATAATTATTATTATTATTAAATAAGATATGAAAAATAGTATCATTTTCAATTATTATCATCATTATTAATAAAAACAATGAAATAAAACCAATTGTTATTAATAAATTATTAATGTTAAATAAAAATATGTTTTTTTATGTGACTTAGCCTATATTATTAACCATTTATTTATAAACCAGTGCTAGTTTAGTGTGGTGAATTTCTGAAACAGCACCTGTCCAAGTATTCCACAACAGATAACTGTCCACAGACCAGTATTGTAACTATTAGTTCTAGTGGATCAAGAGAGAAGAAAATGCTGGGCTAAACAAATAAAAATCTCAATCTGAATATAACCACAGCACTGTTTTAAAAAGCACAGCTCCAAAGTAACAGGGTTGGCATGAAAAACACAGATTATTTCATTAGCCTCCAGACTGTGAGTAAACTGGTATCTTGTGAGCAAATGTGGGGGTTGGTAGCAGGTTAAGAGGTCATCTACAGACTCTTTTGCCGCGTCACTCAGGGCTTTGCGCGTCAACAGCAACAATTTGTATCCTATTTGTAGTTTAGATTAAGAGTAAAAACATGGACTAGTTTTAAAATATCATCAGAAAATTTCATGATTAAGTGACAATGCATATAAAGCAGTTTTACAGATGCTGCTAATGCCGTTTTCAAACAACAGCCGAGTTAGGTTAAAGATTCCGTATTCCGTAAACATCTAATGAAAAAAAAAAACAAGGAATTTACTTATTCACTTATGATCAGACTTAATTTCCTTATTAGTGGTAATCAATGTAATGTACACAAATTGTTACAGAGAAAGCACATACAGTGACAGGAGGCCCAACGCTTGATGGACGCCAGACCTGAGCTGTTTGTTCTCAAAGGAGTTGTTGTCTACACTCAAACTGTTAGTGGACACTGATATATGATTTGAAACAGTATCGCTGAAGCCTGAAACGGTGCTTGTCAATGTAGTCAATAACATATCACTGTCCACTGCCCATGGCTGTATCTCACTTGTAGCACTACTGCATCTCTTTACAGCTTTCAGCACACAGTTGACCCCATTGACCTTAACATCCTACTAGGAAGACTTGAAAATCATAGGTCAAGTATGAAAATTAAGGGTCAAGGATAGTGTCCATCAAAGCTGCACCTTGGAGTTATTATTTCTATCATTATACACACTGTTAAACTCCACTGCTACACTGTAAAAAAAATGTTATTTTTACGGTAATATGCCGGCAGCTGGGGTTGCCGAAATTCTAACGTTAAATAACGGTAAAACCTTTATTTCTTTCATGACAAAATATTGTACACTGTAAAAAGAAATCCGTAAAATTTACGGTAAAAAAACGGCAGCTGTGGTTGCTAGTATAAAACCGTGAAAATATGATATCCTAATTTTTGTTTTGACAATATTTTTACAGTTTTATTTTAAATTTACAGTTAAATACCGTAATCTCTAATAAGAAAATAGTGATAGTGATTAAAATAGTGAAATCTATTTTGTACTTTTGAAATAAACTAATAACTACCAAATGCAGGTAGTTATGAGAAAGTCACATGATGACCTAAAGCTCATCACAAGTAGCTTTTAAACTGTAAAACATACAGAACGTGCTCAGCGCCATTCACACAAGCACTAAACACCATCATGGTAAGAATTATTAAACTAAAATGGGCAATAAACATTCATTTAACAACATTACATGTAACATACAACCCTAATAAACATAACTGATACAAAGAACTAAGAAGAAATATAGTTATTTCAAAAAATAAACATCAATTTTAAACAAGATTTAAAATGCAATGCAGGGAATTCTGGGAATGTCAGTTTATGATGTGCCCCTGTAAATTTAACAGGAATTAACCATTTCACAGGTTTTTACCATAGCATTTTCACTGTTTTTTTTACAGTTAAATTCACGGCCATTTTTTTACAGTGTACGGTGATGGAAGACTAAAGAGTCCAGGTTACAGATCCAAGTGTTACATTTAATTGTGAGCTTTTTTTAATTCAAAACACCTTGGGAATTGCACAGCAACACCCTGGAAACCACATAACAAAGTGATAATACATCTTAGAACACTGTCTAACAGCATAGATACAGAATGCCCAAGCAACATTCTATAACTATGAATTTTTTAAAACCACATAGATTTCATAAAACCACTTACAACACTTTTGATCATACCATCATCATAGCAACCACCAACAATAGTCTAGGTAAAACCACACAGAACACCTACATAGCAACCCCCAATAAGAGTCTAGCAACAGAAGATATTAAAACCACTTTAGAAATTGTATGGCAGCACCCTGGCAGCCAACAATAACAGTCTAGCAACCACATAAATTCCTACAAATCACTTAGAACTCTTCGGAAATGGCATAGCAACACCTTAGCAACCACATAAATTCATAAAACCACTTAAAAATCTTTAGAACTTACATAATAACACCCTGGCAACTACCAATAACTGTCTAGCAACCATATAAATTCCTACAAACCATTTAGAATGCTTCAGAAATGGCATAGCAACACCCTAGCAACCACATATATTGATAAAACCACTTAGAACACTTTAGAACTTACATAACAACACCTTGGCAACCACCAATAACGGTCTAGTAAATCCTAAAACCCCTTATACAACTTCAGAAACTGCATAGCAACGGCCAACAACAGTCTAGGAACCACACAATATGCTAAAACCACTAAGAACACTTTAGAACTTGCATAACAACACCCTGGCAACCACCAATAACAGTCTAGTGAATGCTAAAACCCCTTATACCACTGCACAAACTGCATAGCAACACCATAGCAACAACCAACAACAGTCTAGGAACCACACAATATGCTAAAACCATTAAGAACACTTTAGAACTCACTTATGCGGATTACTATCATGGTTGCGCACTAGTCACCTTTTTTCAGTAAATGTCGAAATCAGGTCTAGACTATGCAATTTTACTGCTAACCTACAATAGGTAGCTCTGGAATTTTAGCTGTAAGACTACCTGAGAGATCTCCAAACACCCTACTACCTGCTGTGTCTCCTTCCATCACAGGATGCAGGCCTCTTCCAAGCACTGTACAAACATCTGCTGATGGAAAGGCATTACGTTACAGAGGTCCACAGCTGTGGAACTGCCTCGCTGCCAATACGAAGACTCAGACACGCTGCCAACATCTTATTCAACATCTAGAACACAAACATTCCAGTTCAGTCAAGCAAACTGCTAAGGTAACTCATGCGTACATGCTACCAATTTCCACCTGAGGGCATCAAGCTTAATTGGGCACCAGAGACACTGAGAGTTTGGGATGCCAATGTTGCCGTTCGCTGTTTACTCCCGTTCAGTAAAGTCTGGTCATGGCGTCTGGGTAGGCAGCTCTCCACCTCTCAGTCTCTTTTAGGAGAAGCATGCCATCCAATTTGCCTTGCTGCATAAATCCTAATGAATCTTCTCATCTGCTTCTCCTGCATTGATGTGTGCATTTTAGGTATGCATATTTTTGCACACTATCATGGGATGAAGCAGGCAGAACTATCTTTAGCATTTTATTTTCTCATGCTTCACACAAAAACACTACTTATCTTACAAGTTACAAATTACTGATAAGTAATCTATCTACTTAGACAATTCTCTGCACAGAAGTACAGTTCTTTGACCAGCTCTTACTTGCAATACTTATGAATAACTTTAAAATGCAAAAGACCTAACCCTATGAGAAAATGTGGAAACAAGTCAGAACATTGAATTTTTTATATGCCAGGGATGGCTTTCGTCTTATTCCCATTTGAATGTCCCTATAATTATGTGGTACATAATGACAGAGTCCACTTTCTTCTTTCTTCCCTTTTTTTCTTTAAAAAAGCTTTTAAGTTAAGTTTTAGGCTTTGAATGTTTCGGTGGGACCCCAGTAGATCCGCATCCTGGTATGGGCAGGATCTTGGCTAGGGAAGCGCTCTCCAGAGGTATGACATCATGGGGATGCCCTGGAGCTGTTGGTTTTGCATTACTATCAAATTAAAAGTCTTACAATGGGCAACAAGTTTTTTCGCTATCTGTGGGAAAACCTATTTAGCACACACACTCCCCCACCAATTACAAATTGAGGGGAGAAAAAATATAACAAACACCCAAATGCAAACAATTCAGCAGATGTATGGCACAGAGATCTCTAATTGTCCCTCTGCTCTCACACGAGTAAGACAGTCTGACAGCAGCTGTATGGGTAATAAACCATATTATGAATCATCACATTTACCACGGCCCAAATTAAGAGGATGGAACATTATACATGGTGAAATCAGTTAATGTGTGACGCATCAAATCATAGCTGCTCTGTGACTTAATCTAACAAACAGCAAATGTATTCCAAAGCAGAGTTATACAGTATAGCAAAATAAAATATTAAAATTATAAATCATTTTCATGTAGTTCATGTAGTAAATGTTCTACAAATGTAGTACACAATGTAGTAAAAAAAACTAAAGCCAAAATGAAAATGAACAAAAATGATATAGAAATAAAACAACTAATAAAAAACAAAACAAAAACAGAGTTTGACAAGCATAAATATAATAATACATAACACATGAGAGACAAAGCACAGAAAAATTTTAAGAAACATGTCTTACAAAAATGCATTATCTGGGAGTATTTTAAGACCAAACAATGGCAATAATGTATTTTAAGATATCTCAGTGCAAGCCTTTTCCAGTTTAGACAGCTCTTAACATTTATTTTAAACTAGGACTAGTCTTAAACCCCGTTCGGGAAACTGCCCCATATTGTATAAGGATTGTAAGAAGCGTGTCGACAAAGGAAAACCTGGATCCAGGAAAAAGAGGATGTCTGGTCACCCTGATGCTGGACGTAGACAGCTAGGCATTCAATAGGTACAGAACCGTAATGTGATAAATCAATGAAGTGTAAGGCTGCAAGAAACAAATTGGTGTCAATACGTGTCCTGTGATCCTCCTTTTTAGTGAGTCGTGGGTGTGTGTTTGAATGAAGGTTCAAACCACAAAATTGAAAGAGGTGAACTAAAAGGAACAAGTTTCATTCTCAGTATCTGTCAGGACAAACAAGAAGAAAAAAGGAAGAACTATAGGAGCAGAGATGGACAATGACACCCACGCATTCCCAAGCCTGTGTCAGTGTGTCTGGAAAGCCGTCGCTGGTTCCCTCGCTCAGGTCTGGAGTGTGGGCCTGACCCTGTGTGAAAGTCTGCAGCCTACATTCCATCACTGAACTGCCGGCCACCCCGCGCTGGGAATCAGGCAGAGAGAGAGACAAACACAGCCATGTCTCATGCTAAAGTCCTCTTCATTTATTTTTATCTGTCTCTCTGCCCTGCTCTTCCCTGACCCAGACGAACACAAGAGGATAAAAATGAGTAGGATGAGCACAGAAAATGGATTAGCTTTGAACAAACAGAATAAAAGGGAACTGAGCAAAGTGAACAGAGGAACATACCACAAAACAGAATTATTTTTCTATAAACGCTGTTCCAACTTTCACGAATTCTGAAACAAAAATGTGTTCACTTCTGAAGGATCATGCGACACTGAAAACTGGAGAAATCATGTTGACAATTAAGCATTGCATCACATGAATAAATTACATTTTAAAAGATATTCAAATAGAAATCAGTTGTTTTAAATTGCAATAATGTTTCATAATATTATTGGATTTGTGACCAAATCAAATCAATGAAGTAGTAAATGCAGTAAATACAAATAACTAAAATAACTAGATGAAATCAAAACAGACCTGAGTAAATAGAATAGAATAGAATTATTCTGGCTAAACATATTTCGGCTATTTCCTTTGGCCACATGATTTTCAAACACACACACACATCTGGACACAGCTGCAGGTTTCCTACACTCTCACACAGACTCAACACTGGTGTGTGTCTCCTTCCATTGCTCATCAACAAAGAACTAACCTTTCTTCTATAAACGCGTGTTTTCCCAGATTCCCTTCATACGGCTCATCAATCTCAGTCTCAGATATTCCCCAAAGGAAGAATTCATACAAAAGCCTCTTCCAAACACGCATAATCATGAAGTTACCCGAGCACCACAACAAATCCACAATAAATCTAACAAATAGCGATGCAAAGTTTCACCTGTGTGATGTTTGGCTCCTTAACATCAAGAATGTTTTAACAAAATTATGAGCAGGCCAACCCCAAAATCTAAATTCTTCTTCAATGGGATTTTCTATGAGATCTGCCAGGAATAAATCATAAATCCATTATATCTCCTAAACACGCCTGGTTTTTAGAGGAATCACTCACTTCTGTAGCACAAAGCTGGTTCAGGACTGAGGTTTAATAGTTAGAGGTTGGTTCGAATCACTAAGCCAAAGTGTGAGCAATAATAAACGGCATGCTTGCCTTAGGAATCATTACTATCAAGCAATAAACAGGTGGATTCATGGGAGCACGGGTCGGGAATAAGAGGCAGCCAAATGAAGGTTTAGAGCTCTTCTTCACTCAACAGCCTGATTATATTAGTACTGCAACCTTCATGGAGGAGAGAACGAGAAGAAAAAAAGAAAAAAGCTCTGAAAATATGAGAACAGACACGGACAGGAAAAAGAGCCCCCTCAAGACTTCACAACATCTTCATAAAATGTGGAGTTAATCAAAATATTGTTCAAAGATCTGGCAGAGAAGGAGAAGAATGCTGAATCAGCACCACGAGGGCTTTCAGAAATGTAAATGTGCTCTTTGGTGTTGACAGCACAAAGCCAGAGTGTCAGCTAACAAAACAGATGAACATGCACAATACATTCAATATATACTGCAGTATTGTGTAAGTTTCATGATGCTGATTCTATTTCGAAACATCTCTAACATTGGGGATTGTCAGACTGCATTGCAGTAAAAGCTGTTGTGAGCTCTAGTGCATCAGCGACTTTAGAAAGTGTCAGGATCCAAGGAGAGCCCTTCTCTTTAAAATACTGTTATTGTGGATGCTAAAAAGGTAGGACTGTTCTGCAGAATAAACATGGAGATGGTGAATTCCACACACACCTCTGTAATGATGAAGAAATCATCTCCAGGTTCTCCCTGCACTACTATCTTCTCTCCATCTTCAAACTGCACAGGCTCCAGGGCATCGGCCACAGTCAACCTCTCCCACTTATCAAGAGACTCTGCAAAACACAAGAGTTTAATGTTAGGGAGACCATTTCAGATCTTAAAGAACACGAACAGCTACATTTTAACATCAACCTTTGAACTCGTGGCCCTCAATTTTGGCAAGAGGAGTGAATCTTTGGTCATGTGATTCAATTTATGATTTATAGGTTTTCGATGCAATTCAGGAATCATTTCTGCAGATTCAGAACAATGTGATTCACAGTGAGGTTTCACTCTGAACCAATTTTTGCAAATTTGAATGAACCCAGTTCACAATGAGAATTTTTATTTGAATGAATGCTTTGATTCAGTATTTTTGAAGTGCATTCATAGGATTACCCAGTTCTCCCAAAACTAAAAGTTTTCATATTTTCTTTTGTGTTCAAACAGGTCGAGGAACAAGTAAATTATGACAGAATTGTCATTTTTGAGTGAGCTAACTTTATTGCACCCAGAAACATGAACATAAAAACATTGAATACATTTAAAACAGGCTACCTGAAATATAACAATGAGTGCAATGAATTGATAAAATATTGAGCAATATTTAAATAATGTTTAATATTTATATATATTTATTTAGATAGATGACATAATATATGTGGGTTTACTGTGAATATTTATTTTGTATATATAAATTAAACACACACATATATGAATATATTTGAGAAAAAATTTGTTTATTTAAAAAATATTTAAATATAATATTATATAATTTTAAATATGTAGATTTAAATATCTTTAAAATATATACTGTACTATCCATACATCATAAATCAGTACCTGCATATTATGTAAAGAAAAAACTTTATTTTGTATGTGATTATTCACTTCATTAATCTTTTGACAGCACTAATATATGACTCATTCTATAATTGCAGGTGCGTTTGGTGACCCCGTCTGTCACCGTCAACTCTGTTACCTAGGTACAGTAACAATGCAATAGTGTAACAGAACTGACATTTTTATTTTATTTTTTCCAAAAACTCCACTTGCTGGCATAAATGCTAAGAAAACATGACACTAATGAAACATTTCTTTATACAGAGCTTTATATAACCCAATGTTAGATCAGTCATAAATTCTGTTTTCCTTTTGATATTGTGGTAACAGAGTTGACACTCAAATAACTTTTGGTGTAAGACATTTTTAGATTAAAATACTTTTCAGTGGCCCAGATCTGATCAGTGAGTGACATGGTTTTCTGTAACATACACAATTCTAAGAGATAATTCCACCAATTTAAAGGCAAAATATGGCGTGGTAACAGAGTTGACGCAAGAGATTTAGGGACACACATTTTTCTAAGAAAAATATTTATTTTAAATAATTTAATGTTGTAGAATTAAGTAAGTAACTATTTAAGGCTTTCATAAATAAAATGAATAAACTGTTGCCAAATGAAAACTACTAGAAAATATTTTCAATGCACGTTAATAAAATACACTGATTAATTGCGGACAAGAAATTATGATTTTTAGCTATATAAGACATTTTGTAAATAAATTATTATATTGTTATGAACTGTAACATCTTGTAATTCAAAACAATTAGTAAAGTACAATAATACATAAATTCAAATAATGAAAAATATAACAATTTGAAAAAAAAAAAAAGCTGAAAGAATAATTACTTTATTTTTGCAGGGACACCAAACGTACCCGCAACTATAAAATCACCCATATAGAGAATCATGGCTTATTTGAGTTTTAGCATTTTAAATCAATCCTGACTGCAACAAATTACTCGCAGTCCAAAAAGGTTTCAAAATTTGTTTTCAAAATCAATATTTGTACTCGAGAAAACAAGTAAATCATTATACCTCGTGCCAGAAATCTGATACTGTGATAACATCATGGTGCAACAAAGCAGCAATTAAATAAAAGCCACTGAATATATAACAAAAAGTTGTTGACTTTTCATGCATACAGCAGTATCAAGCAACCAAAGGCGGATATTTTTAGAGTGTTTTAAGAAAGCTTTGTTTTTGGAGTGCGATGAGCATCCGGTGGTCCGTGAGTGAGCAGTGGGTGTGTCATCAGAGACTCAGACTAATGCTTTTATAAATAAACCGACTAATCAGAAAGACACCAAGGCTTATCATGAACTTCCTGCAGAATGTGAGGACTGCATCTCAACCTAGAAGAGCTTCTGTTGCTCATGGACTACTGAAGCCGTAACCCGTGAGAAATGAAACCGCCAAAGCCATCATTCAATACCCACTGCATTCCAGAAAGCCTTCCCACCTTCCAGCATCCATCACACAGGCGTACCACACACAAACACGACCGCACTCAAGCCCTCTGTGCTTGTGCAGCTACATCCTCCAGCTGCAAACGATAATCAACGCCTCTGCCCTTCACTGTTTGCTCACTCTGTCATTCATCATTTCCCATCATCCCAGCGCAGGACAGTAGCGGGCGATCATTCTTAGATCAGAGCTCATAATAGCGTTAACGTTTAAACAGTTGAAAGGGGCCGGTTGTGTGTGGCAGAGGTGTGTGTTTGTGTGCTGGGGCCGGCCTGTCTGCATGCCCCAGACTAATGGTCACTTTATCAGGCTGGCTAAGACATCCTCACGCCCGGGCAGACGTCCACCTGCTTCAGTTGTAACATGAGCTGTGAGTGAGGAAAAAAAATTCAACATTGCATGCTTCAACTGAGAAAGAAGTCTGCGTCTATGTTAGCACCTTACTCTCTTAAGATATTGTAGTGTAATATACTAAAATACATAATGAAGGCAAAAAAATTTATTTTACATCATTATATTGAATATATTTAAATAGAATATTTAATTATTACATTTTTATTTACATGCACCAATATAACAATTAAAAAGTATTTTGAATATATAAAATTTAATATTTTTTTTAAAGAACAATAAGCAATAATAGTATATATATATATATATATATATTACTATTATTGCTTATTGTTCCTTTAGTTTTTAATGAGATTAAGAAAATATGTAATATATAATGTAATATTTAATATTAAAATATTTAATATTTAAATTAATATTTAAATATTAAAACATATAAATGGTTTAATGAGGACAATATTTAATATTATTAAATATTTTTATTTATTTTATTTACATATATTTAATAAGTTTTTTTTATTTATATGGATAATAAAATAAAACAATAAACAGCAGTTTGAAAATATATTATTTTCCAAAATTTTGCAAATATGACTGAACAATATCAGCACGTTTGCTACGGACATTTATTCACATATTCACATAGTCACAAATTCATGACTCACAATTCTTAAAAAAAAAAATTTAAATCAGTTGAAATTCTTTCTTATATCACCCGCCAATTTCATTATATCAGCTTTATCTCACCAGTTAAGTCATTGTGAATATACTATAATCATGCCAGCCCTGATAATGAATGTCTGTTAGCACGTTGTTAAGTGGTTTCTAAGGTGTTAGACTAGACTACTTATTAGTCAAGACAAAAGTCCACCTCAACCTTTCTATATTATGAATATGAGGCAATATGAATTCACAAATCTTATTTTTTAAGCCAATTTGTTTTTGTGCAATACCCCACAAGTGTCAAGACCTCATAAACCGTCGTAAAACACTCCATGGCTTCATGAAACAGTGCCAATTTCACCGCAATCTCAAAGAAATCTTACGCAAACAGAAAACATGCCCCCTCAAAGGCGAGAAGGCAAGCGAAGAAAAGAGGTTTGGAGAGCGAGAGAGCTGGGCGTTTGAAGACAGGCCGTGACAGGGCTGTGAAACGGAGGGAATACAGAGAGAAAGAAAAACAGAGGAAACCGAGAGGAGGAGTGTGTTTGTTCAGCCATTTAATAACCCCATTTAGAGCGACGCGTGACCTCAGGGTGCTGAAGGACGACGGGTCACCACAGAACTGACCATCTTGATGTTCATCTCTCTCTCCTCTTTGTCTCTCTCACCAAACAAAACCGCTGGAATGCGAGTCAGGGTAGAGCTGGTGTTGTGTGCCGCAGCGGTGTCTGTCAATCACAGCTCTGCTCTTAGAAATAAGGGTTAGCATAGAGGGTTCTTCAAATTCAGCGTTTAAAAATAAAGGATCCAAAAGGGGGTATTTGCTGCAGTACCATAGAAGAACCACTTGTGGTTTCCCAAAGAACCTGCCACTGAGCAGTTCTTAAAAGAACCAATTCTTAGTATGAAGACTACTATCCACTATAAAGGACTGTTTGTGCAATTCCATAAATGTTAAAGGTTCTTTAAGGAACCAGAAAATCCAATAAAGAATTTGTTAAAACCTTGGCTTCTAAGGAACCATTTTTGGACACATTTTTGGTTCTCGAGTTGCTATATAAAACTGTGAAGGTAAAAAAGTTCAGTGTTTTGAATATGTGGTTATTTAAAGCACCAGCACATGATGGAAGAACCAGAGAATAACAATTAAAAATGTTCTTCTGTGTCACCTGACTATAAAACTCTTAACGGTTCTCAATTGAAAATGTACTTTTATTGGTGCACCTTTTTGAAGTTGTAAATAAAACAAATTATCGGGGTATGTTTTTACAAGAAAACACGGCCTTTTGTTTTTGTTCTAAAAGTTTTTAGATTTAAACACAAGCCTCTTCACACACATTTTTTTCCTGTAAGTGCACGCACACCAGCGACAACATTTGGCATCTGTTACGGGTGCCTAGCGTAGTAAATCAATCATAAACACATATAATAATTATATTAACTTATGAATTAAAAAAATTTACATTGGAACGTTTTTAAGAGCAATTTAACCGTCTGAGGTCGGATCTCCCGCCGGCAGGAGCGCGTGGCTTTTTTTCAGATGTCAGAGAATAAAACTGAAACTGCTCTGTCATATATGATCGCACATATAAAAGTAATACAGCATTTAAATCTGTAAAGGGTCTTTTTTTTAAAACACACTCACAATATCAACAAAACATTCTGCTTTTGATAAATAGAGAAAAATGAACAGGGTGCGTTCTCTGCTTTCTCTGTCTCCGTGATGATCAGATAAAAACACGTCAATCAAATGAAC
>JAUMHP010000045.1:1075168-1091492 GCA_032361065.1 Enteromius trimaculatus
AAAAATAAATACAATTATAAATAAAATACAAATAAATTTTTTTTTAAATTCAATTCAATTAAAAAATATGTTAAAATCCAAAAAAAAAAAAATATAGAAAAAAAAATGTAATTAAATAAAACAAAAAAAGTAAAAAAAAAAATAAAATATATATATATAAAAGAACTTTATCCACCTTTTTAATCAATGACTTTTTTTACTTTTATTAACAGAAACTGTGACTCTTGACTTAACTGCAATAAATTTTGTGACTATAAAAAAAAACAATGAAATTGTATAACAATTCAAAAGAAATATATATATAAATAGTCATTGAGGGGGAGAAAACCTATGTTTTAGTATTTGATTTAATGGTTAAATTATTCTATACATTATAACAGTAATAAAATAAAATAAAATAAAATAAAAATTAAATTCTCTCTAGTTCAACAAATTGTCTATGAGATTTCCTCACTAATATAGTGCTGCAAACATGTGCGGTATGTATGATATAAAAGTCATGGTTTTCCACACTGTACCTTGCTGGATTACTGTCTCCCCGGCGATGTGTGTAACCGGGAACATGGCATCAAATATGTCACTGAGGGGGAAAAAAAATGTATATATTAGGTTAATCTCTAATTTCATCATTGGAAATATAAAAACCCTAATTCAGAATTCAATTCAACACAATTCAGATCAAATGTGACATGTGTCATCGCTCCTGTATCACACACATTCAACTAACATTTTCACATATCTACAGAAACACACGTGATTAACATACAAAAGACAACAAACTAATAGTAAATGCTCATGCTCTGCTCATTATGAGACACACACCCTCAAGAAACAAAACCTGCACAAGCCTGTGTGAGAGCAAAGAGTGTTGTAGGTGTTACAAGTTTATGACCCTGATAATGCACTTCCATTCTTTGTGTTTCAGGAGCCACTGGTGTGTCAGTCACTACACATGACCCCTGACTCCATCCCACAATACACCTCTCCGGTTTCTGCTGCCGGTTGTAGGCAGTGTTTACTCGCTGCTGTTGTGTTGTCAGTGCCTCAGTAGCTGTATTATGTTATGTTTGCATGCTAGTCACACAAATTGAAGACACAATTATGACTGTAAAATAAACAGTAGATGAGCTACAACCAGTGTTTTTTTTTTTGTTTTTTTTTACATAATTTTACAAAAAAAAGTTGTAAATAAGTTTTTCAAGCTACCTAATTTTATTGTGGCTTTATTTTAAATGGCAAATAAATAATACATTTTGGTTTTTGAGTTTTAGCTAGAAAGAACAACACTGCAAGTCGCGCACAAAAGTTGCAAACATGTAGAAACAACGAGAAGTTGTTCAAATGAATTCCTCTGAGTTCATATGAATATAAAAGTAATTGCAAGCATTCTACTTCAGAAGAAGCTTTAATGCAGTGATTAGAGGCATTGAAGCTCATATTTCAGTCTTGAGAGCAAATAATGGAGCATCTGGTAGGTGGTCTTCAGTCGCAGGCACTTGGTTTTAGACGTTTACTGAGTGTAAAGGATGTTTATTTAAAAAGTTCCACCACGAGAGCTCTCATCAGCTGTCTGGCTGCGGGGATTCCCCAGTACTCAAACCCATTCACAGCCCCACAGCGTTACCAGATTACCCTTTCAGAGGGAGATGATGATGATGGCTCCCTGGAGAACTGAACCGCTGCTATTTCAGCGAGGTGAAGTGGTTCAAACAGAGCTGGGAGCAGCCATTAAAACAATCAAAGCGTGATGTCAGAGTATGATGTCAGACGAAGGAAAGATCAGAGGAAAAGTCTTGAGGTAAAGGGAGGAGAAAGGGATTGAGAAGGTGGCCGGTGATGAGCGGCGATGAGGAAGGAGTGGGTGAGAAGTGCTTGAGAAGGAGCTCAAACAGTGCTGCAAAAGATGGCAAGGTTATAGGTTCAATTACCAAAAACGGTTCAAAAGTTTGAGATTGGAAAGTTTTCAGAAATGTTTTAACCATTACTTTAGTCTCAAGAACCTTTTTTAACCAAAAAAACCTCACTTGTGAAACAGGAAGGTTCTCCAGATGTTAAAGATTCTATATGGAACCATTTAGACAAAAAAGAGGTTCTTCTATGGCATCGTGAAGAACGACATCAGCATATTAGACTGGTTTCTGAAGGATCAAGTGATGCTGAAGACTGGAGTAAAGATGCTGAAAATGCAGCTTTGCATCACAGAAATAAATAACATTTTGAAATATACGCAAATAGAAAACAGTTATTTTAAATTGTTATAATACTTCCCAATATTGCTGTTTTTATTGTATTTGTGTCTCCATTAAATCTATCCTTGATCAGCAAAAGAGGCTTTTTTCCTCAAGAGAATATTTTAGAAACATGAGAAAAACAAATCTTGCTCACTCCGAATTTCTGAACAGTAGTTTACACATCCAATATCTGGACATCTAATCTAAGTCTAAACACGTATAGAGATGGAATAGTTCTAGTTTAGGTGGAAGACTGATGTTAACATAGATATCAAATACAAGGCATTTTGTGTGAAAGTGAACAGACAAACAACAACAAAAATGAATATAGTCCAGAGAAAAGTCTTAGAGAAAAGCAGGCAGAAGTTTAACAGCCAATGCTTATTTCTTTGTAGAAAATGAGGCACCGTTTGAAAGAAGAATGACTTTACTTTCAACTGCTTCTTCACTTCTATTCTTTCCACTGGGAGCTGAACTGAACACACATGATTGTAGGATCTTGATGCTGGATATTTCAACCAGTAACACCAACCCTGACCATCTTCAACGGATATACAGTACCGGCACAAAAAGCAGAATTAACCGGCATGAACCAGTGTTAACCACGAAAAGCTGGTCTTTTAAGCAGGAGAAGAAATTAAAAACTGAGGAGGTAGACAGCAACATGAGAAGCAACAGGGTTTCGTCTGAACCTGTCCGTGAATGAGAGGGAGGAGGAGAAGTTGGTGGGTTTAAGTAAGAGTGAGAATATATATATTAACTTTTAAATTTGTATAGCACGTTTAACAAACAGCATGCACAGCTGACCAAAGTGCTGAACAGATAAAGACATAAAACACAAATACCAAACCACAGATACAAACCATAAACTCACAAGGAATTAAAAGGGCAAGGAAAATAAACTTTAAGTTTTAAGATATAATTTAAAAACAGTTAAAGACTTTGCCGATCTAATATAGGCTGGAAGGCTTTTCCAAAGCCTAGGGACAGCAACCACAAAAGCTCTATACACTCTATGGTTTAACTTTGATCTGGGGATAGTCTTTGATCACCAGACCTCAAATTTAGTGCAGGACTATATAGATAAACTCAATTCTAAAATGTACAGGTAACCAATTATTTCAAAATTGAAGTGGCGTGATCAAATTTAAGTTGCCCTTTAAGAAATTCAGCAGAGGCATTTTGCACTAATTAAAGTTGAGCAATGAAAGATTTAGAAATGCCAAAATAAAGAGAGTTGCAGTAATGCAGTAATAGAAGTACGAGGAGCAAGATCCCCGGATTCTGACGAAGAATGGACGCAAGAATAGAGCCCTGCGGTTGTTATACAGTCTGTCTGGTTTTAGTTTTGTTTTCCCATGTCTTCCTATTTTAGATTAGTTTTTCTGTTATGCCCTTGTTTGGAATTTCCTGTTGTCTGTGTAATTATTAGTTAATTTGTATCCAGCCGTGTTCCCAGGTGTCTTGATTCTTCCCTCATTATGTCTTGTATATTATATCTGTGTTTTCTTAGTTCCACTGTCAGTCCTTATACTGTAAGTGTTAAACACTTAAATGTTACCTTCCTAGTTAAACGTTACACCCTCAAGTTACTCTCCTCATTTCAAATCTTATGTTCCTGAGTTCATTACTATTAAAAGACTGTTTGTTATATCCCACGTCTCCTGCGATCTCCATCCCTTGCACTGCACGCAATAGAAGGACTTCCTCAATACAGCACAACGGACCGCAACCCGACCATCTTGGCTGAAGGTAGGCTCATGCGACTGCGGCAGAGTGACCGGACGGGTATGTGGAGGAGTTTTTAGAACTCACCACTGAGGTGAGCTGGCCATATGAGTGCCTCGGAGTGTGTTTTCGTTGGTTTGGACTAAGACATTGTTAACAGCGATGTTCCTACGAATGCATTTTCTTTGATATAGTTAATTAATCATGTCCTAGATTTAAGCAAGTCCAAATTCTTTGTTGAAACTGATTTTTCCAAAGGTCTTTGTCCATTCCAAGCCGACACCCTCAGAGGCTGGCCAGCTCGCTTCCCACCGGAATTGTCCACGTGCCTGTCCAAGGGCTCCGACCACTCGTCTCTACCCAGCGCAGTTGCTGGCTTCAGCCTAGAGCCGCCGATGTTCGCACCATCTGAGTGCCGCCCGATAATCTCCGCGCTGCAAGAGCGCCATCCGAGGCTTGCGCCATTAAACCGGATTCCGTTCTGCAATCACGGCCAGGTGTGCCGATCCAGTTGTCTGCAAATTCCAATCCGCAATTACGGCCAGGAGAGCCATCCCCTAACCCTATTCACGACATGTGGCCAGAAGAGACGTTCCAGTTGCCTGCAGATTCCAGTCCGCTATTTCCAAATCTTGCTTCAAAGTTTCGGCCAGGAGAGCCGTTCCAGTTCCCCGTGGATTCCAGTCCGCTATTTCCAAGTCCTGCTCACGAGTCATGGCCAGGAGAGCCGTTCCAGTCCCCCACTGAGTTTGCGCTTCAAAAGCGCCCTCCAGAGCCTGCGCTGCTGGAGCCTACACCTCCTAATTATCCACCATACAGGGTAGTAAAGCTATGGCCATGGTAGGGGTGGGTGGGATGAGGCCATGGCCTCCCGATGCTCCTGATTCGCCATTTTCTCCCAGGGCATATCATTTACCCACTGACTCATATTGAATGAATCAATGAGACTGAGAAAAACTTATATACAGTGTGTACGGAAAATATTCAGACCCCCTTAAATTTTTCACTCTTTGTTATATTGCAGCCATTTGCTATAATCATTAAAGTTCTTTTTTGCCTCATTCATGTACAGACAGCACCCCATATTGACAGAAAAACACAGAATTGTTGACATTTTTGCAGATTTATTAAAAAAGAAAATTTAATTTCACATGGTCCTAAGTACCCTTTGCTGTGACACTCATATATTTAACTCAGGTGCTGTCCTTTTCTTCTTACCCTTGAGATGGTTCTACACCTTCATTTGAGTATCGCTGTGTTTGATTACACTGACTGGACTTGATTAGGAAAGCCACACACCTGATTATATAAGACCTTACAGCTCACGATGCATGTCAGAGCAAATGAGAATCATGAGGTCAAAGGAACTACCTGAAGAGCTCAGAGACAGAATTGTGGCAAGGCACAGATTTGGCCAAGAAAAATGGCCAAAACAATTCTGCTGCACTTAAGGCTCCTAAGAGCACAGTGGCCTCCATAATCCTTAAATGGAAGACGTTTGGGACGACCAGAACCCTTCCTAGAGCTGGTCGTCCAGCCAAACTGAGCTATCGGGGGAGAAAAGCCGTGGTGAGAGAGGTAAAGAAAAAAGATCACTGTGGCTGAGCTCCAGTCGGGAGATGGGAGAAAGTTGTAGAAAGTCAACCATCACTGCAGTCCTCCACCAGTCAGGGCTTTATGGCAGAGTGGCCTGACGGAAGCCTCTCCTCTGTGCAAGACACATGAAAGCCCGTTAAAAAAAATGCCTGAAGGACTCCAAGATGGTGAGAAATAAGATTCTCTGGTCTGATGAGACCAAGAGAGAACTTTTTGGCCTTAATTCTAAGCGGTATGTGTGGAGAAAACCAGGCACTGCTCATCACCTGTGCAATACAGTCCCAACAATGAAGCATGGTGGTGGCAGCATCATGCTGTGGGGGTATTTTTCAGCTGCAGGGACAGAACGACTGGTTGCAATCGAGGGAAAGATGAATGCTGCCAAGTACAAGTATATCCTGGACCAAAACCTTCTCCAGAGTGCTCAGGACCTCACACTGGGCCGAAGGTTTACCTTCCAACAAGACAATGACCCTAAGCACACAGCGAAAATAAAGAAGGAGTGGCTTCACAACAACTCTGTGACGTTATTGAACGGCCCAGCCAGAGCCCTGACTTAAACCCTAAATGCTAAATTGAGCATCTTTGGAGAGAAATGGCTAAAAATGGCTGTCTGATCTGCAAGCGGGAATGGCAGAGGATCCCCAAAATCCCAGTGTAAAAAAACTTTTTGCATCTTTCACAAAAAGACTCATGGCTGTATTCAAAAGGGTGCTTCTACTAAATACTGAGCAAAGGGTCTGAATACTTGTGACCATGTGATATTTCACATTGTACATTAATGAAGGAAAAAAATTAACTTAAATGATTTTAGCAAATGGCTGCAATATCAAAAAGAATGAAAACATAAGGGGGTCTGAATACTTTCCATACCTACTGTATATTTAAGTGCTAAAACATATGCAGGGGTTTAGTGAGTGGATTTCACCGCAGATTTGGGGTGGAATACACCAAAGAACATGAGATGTGTCAGTGAGGAAGTCACTGTGAATGAGGAATGAGTAAAGCACAGCCTTCTGGGAAAAGAATGAGTAAAGTATGCACAGTTCCCATCAAAAACCACAAACTGATAGAGTGACGTTCACGGCTGTCAATGAATCAGTGGCTGATTGGCTGCTGGGTGTGAGAGAAAACTGTGATAATGTAAGTTTATATTTTTTTAAAGGAATATATACTTTTATTCATCAAAAGACACATTAAACTGATCAGAAGTAACTGTAAAATACATTTATAATGTTTCAGAGGGAATTTATTTTAAATAAACACAGTTCTTTTGATTTTGCAATTCAAATATTTCTGAAAGTATCACAGCTTGCACAAAAATATTAAGCAGCACAATTGGTTTCAACATTACTTATAGTAAAAAGGTTTCTTTAGCAGAACTAAAGAATTAGTATGAAGAATTACTATGATTTCTGGTTGACTGAAGACTGGAGTAATGCTGGAAATTCAGCTTTGCATCACGGAAATAAATAAAAAAGTCAACATATATTAAAACTGTAAATTATTTTAAATTGAAATAATATTTTAAATTAAAAAGGTTTTACTGTATTTTTAATCAAATAAATGCAGCCTTGGTGACTTTTTAAAAAACTTTTTATTTGGCAAATATTCAAATGAATAAAAAGACGTGTCAATCCCAGTTACAAACAGCCTCTGAAACTTTTGTCCATCATAAAACAAATTCGGAACAGGTTCGATTTTTTTGTGCTTTTACATCTGCAACAAGCATTTTGAAAAGACGGAGAAAAAAAAAAAAAAAAAAAAACAGAAAATTTCAAGTGACCTTAAGTGTAAGTGCAGACAGAATTTAGACTGATTTATTCCAGTTTACAGCTTACTCTGCTCAAAAATCATAACTGGCTTCTAATCACAGCTTGTTTCATGGCATTTAGGGATATTTATACTTTGAAGATACAAAGCAAAACATCATACACTGCTCAAAACAATAAAGGGATTTGGGTGACTCATGTGCACATTCCAAGAAACTGCCCGGTATCTATCCCTTGTCATAACTATAATATAATATAAATGTTTCAATATATCATTATCATTATCAGTCACTTTTAGGGCCATGCATAACAAAGATAGCAGTATTTGTAGTGTCATACAAGTACATGTTTACAATGTAAACTTAATTAAATATTTACAATATGTCTGTGCATGTACTCGGTCCCTGTGCTCTTCACAGATGAAAGCAGGTTCACACGGAGTGGCGAATTTGCCAATCTTGGTGTTCTCTGGCAAATGCCAAACGCCCTGCACGGTTCTGGGCTGTAAGCACAACCCCCACCTGTGGGTGTTGGGCCCTCATACCACCCTCATGGAGTCTGTTTCTGACCGTTTGAGCAGACACATGCATATTTGTGGCCTGCTGGAGGTCATTTTGCAGGGCTCTGGCAGTGCTCTTCCTGTTCCTCATTGCACAAAGGCGGAGGTAGCGGTCCTACTGCTGGGTTGTTGCCCTCCTACGGACTCCTCCACGTCTCATGATGTACTGACCTGTTCTCCTGGTAGAGCCTCCATGCTCTGGACACTACGCTGACAGACACAGCAAACCTTCTTGCCACAGCTCACATTGATGTGCCATCCTGGATGAGCTGCACTACCTGAGCCACTTGTGTGGGTTGTAGACTCCGTCTCATGCTAACACTAGAGTGAAAGCACCACCAGCATTCAAAAGTGACCAAAACATCAGCCAGAAAGCAGAGGAAGTGGTCTGTGGTCACCACCTGCAGAACCACCTTTATTGGGGGTGTCTTGCTATTTGCCTACAATTTCCACCTGTTGTCTATTCCACTTGCACAACAGCATGAGAAAGTGATTGTCAATCAGTTTTGCTTCTTAAGTGAGCAGTTTGATTTCACAGAAGTGTGATTGACTTGGAGTTACATTGTTAAGTGTGACAGTGAGCGTCTGCACAATGCTCTGTAAATGACTGTTTTTGTGTGAGTACGTGTGACCGCAAAATCTAATGAGTCTCCTAAATCATCGCCTCTTCTCTTCTTCTTTAATTGAACCTCACTCTTTCAAAGGGAAAGTGTTAAAAGCACCAACATTACGTCTCCTTTATTTGTCCACACAAGCCTGAGCCTGCCTTTCTCTCGCAAACGTCAAGGGGAAAACAGCTGAATGCACAGGAACAACCTCTTTGGCCTACAGACAGTAAAAGCCAGCTGAGGTAAAGCATGTTCTGGAGACCAGTGACTTCCAAACAAAGTCATACAGGTTAGAAACAAAATCAAGGAAAGTAAAAGACGACCAAAATAACCATTTTTGGTAAACTCTCTCTTTGAATGGCGCAACTTGCACTTAATCATCAGTGAAGTCACATCAGAGAGTAACGTCTGGTTTAAAGCATTCGACTGTGACACATCTGGGTGTTTGTTTCATCTGCAACATGTTGTGTGTTGAACAGATGACAGACTCACACACCTGTGTACTTTTATGAGATCAGTCCTGAAACACGCTAAAACACAGTCTATCAATAAGCACAGATGTTTACAAGTGTGTCACATACCAGTCCGTAATCCATAAAAACACTTCCTTCAGTGGAAAAAGGCCATCCTCTGGTGCCCTCTCAGATCAAAATCAACCGATGTGTCTGTTTAGAACAGTTTTGGACTGCTTTCTCTTGTAAACGGCGCTTGATCTGTACAGATTTGTCTCCTGATTCAAGATGACTTTTTTACTGGAGAAAGTGAAATTATGAATGTAGTAACAGGAGGCAACTGTTAGAAGGAACCCATTCTCTGCAGAAGATAAAATGGTGATGCAATGCTAAAATTTTCCAAATTTGTTCAGATTAAATAAACTCACATCCAACCTGGATGACCTGAGAGCGAGTACATTTTCAATACATTATTAGCTTTGCGTGAACTAAATAAAAAGTTGCTCATAGGCAAAACATAGAGGGCTGACTCGTTTTGTGGAAATGGAGTTACTTTTCAATACAAAAAAAATGGACACAATGGAAATATCGGCTTACAACGCTTCCCCACCAAGTGTTCAAACTTTTGAATGTCAGTGTTATCTACATTTCCGCTAACAATGCAATTGGTTTTTGTTTTGTAGCTTGTTGTTGTGCCACATAATTGCTTCATTTCACAAAATGTATCTGGTTTGGCATTCTATAGAAACAACTCCCGGACAAATCTCCCTCACAAAGTGTGTGAAACTGTTTACAAAGTGCTGACCTTGTTTCACAAGCGATGACATCTGTAACAGAGAGGAAGGGACAAAGTCAGACTGATAAAGCCTCATTAACAACTTCACCGGGGGTAATCAGTGATTTCACTGTATCGGTATCACTGTAGGGTGGACAAAAGCACACACACTAACATAAACTATAGAAACGCACACACATGCTGCTCTTATCAATCATGAGCCACATACGTGAAGATCTGTTTATCCACACTGCACAGGGTTGCTATGAGGCAGGGAAAACCCACGAGCTAAGTGTTTTTTATGTGTAAGATTGCAGCTGTTTTGGACGCACTTCTTCCTTTGGGATCCATCTGTCTGTCTGAGCTTGGAGCATGCAGTCTGTCGGTCTAGTCTACACGTCTGTCTGTCTCACATGTTTGTCTTCAGTGATGGATGGATTCATTTACAGTGACACCAACACTGAAATCAAGCCAAAGGATAAATCTCAAATGAGAATCAATGCCAAAAACGCCACTTAATTGTCATTTAACCAAGTGGAATATATAAATGAATATTTATAGCGTTGATGAGTCAAGCATCGGTATTCGAGCTTTTCAATGCAATCCTGTACCAATCACTCCACTCAGACAATACATAAAAAAGAAAAACACCTCACACGTCGAGGAAAAGCAGCTGAAGGAGACAGTGGGCAGGAAAAAGACAGAATGCAGGAATGCTTGGGAGGGAGGAAAGACGGCAGAACAACAGGAGGAAGCCAGAGGAGACAGAGGGAAGGAGACACAATGGTCATAATTGTCAGTTTAACACAGATGAACTCACTGTTGAGCTTCTTCATACCAAGGAAAAATACTAATGATATCAATGAGATATTTTTTATATCTCCATCTTTCAAAGGTTTGGGATGAGTAAGATTTATTTTTTGTTTAGTCATCTGAAAAAAGTCTTACTGTACATTCAGCAAGGACGCATGAAATTGTCAGTTTTTACGTGTCTTACTGCATGTTTCACTGCAGCTTTAAAGAGAAATGTCCAATGAGTGGCGCTAAAACACAGGTTCAATACATGAACCCTGGCACATTTTTTTTATGTTGATATAGGTACATATTGTGGTGGTTCTGTATTGAAATATCCGGGGACCGTTGCTCTGTGAATTGCTAAGCTAAGTTAGCAGCTAAATTAATGCTCTATCATGTTGGAAATATTCCCTATGCCAATTCCAACATTAATCGCACCCAAAAAAAAATAATCAAAACTGCAAAACCGATAAAAAAAAATGCATTTGTTGATGCAACTGTGCCATTATAACTTCCTTTTACACAGATTTGAACAGTTTTTTCCAACCCTAGTTACATGAGATCCTTGCCTCTCAATCTTTCTACTCTGTTTTACTGCATCTGTTGTTCATTTCTTTTGGAAACTGCAGTGATATCTATTTGCTGGTACGCATTTCATGTCTCGCTAAAAAGTGTGAGACGAGGTAGAGTAATGATGCTGAAAATGCAGCTATAGAAGAGTTATTTTCAATTTCAATAACAATACTCGTATTGACCCTGAACTGTTGAGTGATATTTTATTACTTTTTTTATTACTCCTGAGAAATTTTAACAGACAAATCTGAGACAATGTTGATACACGGTGAAGCCCACATGAATTCTCCAGAGCTATGAAAGATTGACATCTGAGCAATGTGATTTCCTTCCAGTTCAGTATGACATTGAGAATGGAGAAATTGGATCAATATCCTTACATATTTGGCACACACTATCAAGTTAAAAAGATTACGACATTGTCAAAAAAAGGTCAAATCAACTAACAGGAAATCCAGACAAAGTTATGCAAAGTTAAAAAGTGTCTTATGTCTTTGATATAACAGATTTACAGTCACAGTTTTAAAGTTTACTTTTTTTTGTCAGAACCACATATTTCTACTTTTTTGGGGTTTGAACCGACAGCATCTGGATTACCAGCTCAGATATTTAACCACTGTTCCCTCAGTACCCTCTCTTCCAAGTTATTATTTCATAGTATTATATATTATTTTATAGTCTCGATTTAGTACTAGTGTGTTAAAATAATGAATTAATAAATGTTTGAATTTAAAATGTCCAGGTTTAAACTGTCCAGGGTGTGCTATTTTTGGTAGTTTTTTTGTTTAATTATTTAATTATTTTCATAAAATAAATGTGAGTAATAAAAATGATCAGTAAAACATTTTTAATTTTGAGGGGAAGTAAAATGCAACAGTAAAACGTGAAAAAAAATGGGCTAATTTTCCTTATTCAAAACATAGTTTTCAAAACATTTTATCTTTTGGCTTCAAGGTGAAATAAGAGCTGGCTTTTCTTCATGAGATTCACCCTTTTGAACCATGGGAGAAAAAAAGAGCCGAAAAGTGTTGACAGGACAGAGGCTCTGTCTTTCTCACGTGTCCTGATCACAAGGTCGACCGTCTCACCTACATACCCTCACACAGGCAATAAAAACAGAAAAAAAGCAAACTAAAGTGTCTGACGTTTGACAGGAAGTGCTGCCTGGCCTGAATCATTTGTTTCTCTGTGTCCAGCGGAGGAAAGGCAGCGATGTGTTTGAAGAGGAGAGCCCCTTTTGTCCAGTGTTAACGGGAAAAGCTGTTTACACTGCTCACAGGAGGACGCGAGAGGAAAAGAGGCCTAGAAATGCTGGAATTGCATTAACTGGAACAAATTTAGAAAGGCAGTGGAGGAGGGATCCAGTTACTGCTGATTATTCTGATTCATCCACTTTCATGCACATATTACATGGCACACAGACACCTGGACAATGAAGCAGTGATGAACTGACATGTGTTTTTATTAGCAATGCCAATATCTGGAGAACAGGGAAGATGAAGACAGACAAAACACAGAATTATGAATATATATGTATATACACATACACATACACACACACACACACTTTGAAATAATTACATTATATATATATATATATATATATATATATAGTCAAATGAATAAATGAACATGTTAATACATCTAAAATGTATAAATAAATAAAACAAGTTAAACTAAATATAATAATTAAAAATCTAAATAACTTAAGTAAATTAATATATATTTACATTAAAGCAAATAAAATAATAACAAAAATAATAAATAATGTACTTGTGGCTGAAATTAAATCAATTAAAAACATTCATTTATAGATTAATAAATAAAAGTAAATAACTGGTTAACTAGCTGAATTATATATAAAAATATTTATAATATATAAATGTATCATAGATAATTAAATGTATACATAAAAGCATAAACATACATTTATAAATAAGTAAATAACAAATAACTAAATAAATTAATAATGCTTTAATTATTGTTGAAATTAAATCAATTAGATAATGACATAAATAAATGAATATGTTAATTTATAAATAAAAATAAATGCATAAACATTTAAATTAAAAAATGTAAATAAATAAAATATAATAAATAGTTGATGAGCATATAAGTAAAAGCTATTTAAGACAACAAATAAAAAAATTGGAAATAAAAACATTTATAAATAAATAATAAACAGTTAATTTATTTATTATTTAAAGCTATGTTTACCTGAAATGTATTAAAAATATATACATTTAAAAAATATATTATTCAAAATTTAATTTAAAGCAATACTTCCTTTAAATGTATGTAAAATGTGTGTGTGTATGTATAGATATGGCCAACTGTAAAGAGTTATTAGTTGATTATACACTTCACCCTTGCATATCCATATTTCTTCCCTTCAGAAATGTTCAGAGATACAGTTGCAGTGAATTCCAGAGGGATGGCAGGGACCGGGTGGGTGGTAACGGGTCAGGTCGGGGGGCCCAGACGGGCCAAAACAGCCCATTAAACACTCTCGCTCAGAAGACATGAGTGTGAGGACAGAAAAAAAAGAGGAATATAAAAGAATGCAAACAGGACGAATGTGAAGAGAGAGAGAGAGAGCTGCTTCTTGTGGCGATTGACCTCATTAGCAGAAACTCTCTTTGTGACAGCACAAAGCTATGCTAAATATTGACCACACACAGACTCGCACTTTACAACAGCTCTAGTGACACTCGCGGGGGCAAAACTGCCACAGTAATTCTGCACGGGAAGAAAGACGAGTGAAACTTCCAGCTGGGGACAGCCTTCACTGCGCGCACACACACACATACACACTCGCTGTGTAACTGCCCAGACAAACATCCTCGGGCCAAGTCAGTTAAGGCTATTCATTAGCCAGCCACTTTTCCTCCTCCTTCCTGGTGAGAGTGTGTGTTTGTACGAGTGCTCTTACGACATGGCCGCTGCCAGAGCAAACACACCTGTGTGGAAGCTGTCAAGTGCCTCCCAAAAGCAGCCCACATCATAGCCAAACATCGCAGCTTCCTGTGGGCCAGAGTTTAACAGCTCACTGCAACACAACCGCTTCAAATGATACGGTGTTGATAAGCGTACAGGACTGATATAACGTCATGCGCTCATCTGCTATCGGCCACTAAATGAACCGGCTCCCATCGTGGATCCTCTGCAGACATCCGAGTTGGAGAAACAGCACCTCTCACAGGATGGAGAGGGAAACTGCAGGGTCTCTGCAGCTCAAGTTTCAACATCTATACTTGTATTCAGCAGGAATGCATTCAAATTGATCAAAAGTGGTGCTAAAGGCATTAAAGACTGGTAATGATGCAAAAAATTCAGCATTGCATCACACAAATAAATTATGTTTTAAATTATATTCAACTGGAAATATACATTTTAAGTTGCAATAATTTTCCAGTTTTGTTTTTTTTTTGTATTTCCGTGAAATTCTGTGAATTTATTATACAATTTATTTGAATCTAACATGTATCACTTCCATCAGTATTAATCAAAACATTCTTTCGCGGCTCCATATTAAAATAACATTTTTGATGAAGGTGAACTTAAACTTGCATTAAAAAGACATAAAACTGCTAAATAAATACATAAATAAATATAAAATAAAAATTAAATATTCAAAAACTAATAATAAAAAATGCACATAAAAAATTCTAAAATATAAAAAATGAAAGCAAATTTAAAATAGTATTCAAAAATGGTAAAAGTATATCATTCCAAAATTACACTTTGTAAATCTACCTCACTGTAGTTGAACGCATCATCAAATTAATGAGAGATTTCATAAACAAGCACACAATAATGACAGATTAACAACTAGCACAGATATATTTGTAGCAATGGCCAAAAGTACATTGTATGCGTTAAAATAATCCATTTATGCCAAAAATCATTAGGATACTAAGATTCTTACCATAAAAATATCAATGACAAACTTCATTTTTGATTAGTAATATGAATTGCTAAGGACTTAATTTGGAAAACTTTTTTTCCTTTTTTTGCAGCCTCAGGTTCCAGATTTGTAAACAGCTGTATCTTGATCAAATATTGTCCTACTATCCTAACAAACCATGCATCAATGGAAAGCTTATTTATACAGCTTTAAGATTACGTATAAATCTTTCGTGGTCCAGAGTCACAAATCAAAATGTAAGTGTAAGGTTTGTGAATTCATGTCATTTACAGAGTGCTGTGAGTTACTAAATCAAACAGGAAAAGGGCAAAATGGCCTATGATTATTGCCTAGAACACATATGTTCATAAATAGCGGTTTATCTCTGGCTTCTCTCAAGAGTGCATCATTTGAGCTCGTATCTGAAGGAAATGGACAGCCACCTGGTGTGGGAGCATTTGAGCAGATTATGAGGCAGATCTAAGAGTCAAAGGTGTCTCCATTAGCCTGAGCTGAGATTCGGGTGCATCTTGTACAGCCGCAGCGTTACGTCACCCTCAAACTTCCTCTGCTCCCCATTTCCTTCGCCGAAAACAGACTGGGATAAAATAAACTGGCCTTACAAAGCCTCTGCTGCGTGTGTGGTCAGGTCGACTAGGAGTTGTGCTATTTAAAAACACTCCAAACCAAAAGCTCGATGATCTGTACATCTTACTTGAGCTTTATGTATGGTTTTCACTAATAGGTAGTGAGGAACAGAAACGATTCAGAAATGATTGTTTGTTCATTCTGAGGAGCTTCACTGAGAAGTTCATTAATGATCTGATGCACTTTGTTGTTTCCAAAGATGTTCACTGTCCATCAGCACTGGGATATGAGAGCAAAGGCCAGAGGCTGCTGGGTCAAGGGTCAAGGGTCAAAGGCCAGAAGGGTCATTACTTGCTGCTTAATTGGTGGATTACCCCAGCTGCATGCTCTACTTTATGTGAACACACAAACACACACACATTAGAGAAACTAAAGCTGCAGGGAAAAAACAAAGACAAATAAACATGTACCTGTTTCACGAACAGGCAACATTATAAAACAAGGAAAGGACGTGACATGTGGCCAGGTATGGTTTCCCATACTAGGAATAAGTGCTCGGCATTTGACCCATCCAAATGCACACACAGCAGTGAGAAGTGAACAACCACACACCGGGGAGCAGTTGGGGGAACGGTGCCTTGCTGAGGGGTCTCAGTCATGGTATTGAAGGTGGAGAGAGCGCTGGTTAAAGTAATAATATTAAGAAAAAAAAAAAACATTATATTGCAGACTGGCTTAAA
>JAUMHP010000045.1:1094438-1104781 GCA_032361065.1 Enteromius trimaculatus
GTATTGACAACAGACCGCAAAGAATGATGGGCACGCTTGGGCTGATGGGAATTGTAGTTCCCGCTACCTCCCGTTCGGTCCATTCGCCTGAAAAAACTCATGCGACCACGTTAGTATCGAAAAAATTTGATATTGCGGTACGACGGTATTTACAATACCATTACATCCCTAATATGCAATAATGGCAATATCATTACACCAATATATAATTAAACCATGTCAATAAAACTCCCAGTACTTTTTCACATCGGCATGCTGATGCCAAAGGTTTCTTATTTAAAGCAATGGACGGACCTGCATGTCGAAAAAAGAGAGAGGCCAAAAAGTTGGGAGTGAGAATGTGTTGAAAAAGCAAGCATCACATTTTTATAGAAATGTCTTCAGAAATTGTAAAATCAAATTAATTACCTGCATGACTGAAGAAGATAGCTAACGCGCACATGTGACGACAGACTTGAGATTCTCCAGAGACAGATCCATCCATCCACTGAAGAATTCCAACAAATTACCCACACTTCACTCAGTCTGCACAGAGACGGCTTATTTGTCTTTCTTTGTTATTTACCAATGTACCAGCTTTTATTTGAACCGTGGCTTTTTTTTTTTACAAACTTCATAATCCACCTTTTCTTGAAGCGCATATGAAACTCAATAGCCACACTAGCTAGCGTTACAAAAGCGTGACTGTCTACTTTAAAGGTCATTTTTAATAGTATTGTCTGGTCCGCAGGTGGGTGAAACAGCTGTTCCCCACAATCACGGTGTGAAGTTTATATCAGATATGAGCAGGAAACCAGATAGCCATAATGCTGAGAGCAGGTTAACATTATAAAAGGGAGCTGAACAGATGTGTTTGGACACGATAAAGCGACTACGAGTTATCTGGAGAAATCGAAACGGTTTAAAATCAAACTAACCATGCTTTTATTGCATTTGACCGCATTATGTTCCCCGTGCTTTGGAGCTGTGATGATGTTATACAAAGAAAACATTATTTTACATGCTAATCTCCACAAGCTTATCAGTCTAATTCTAGAAAGCATGACGTAGGTGATTTATTTTATGTGCGTGCAGAAATGTGTATGTGCACAATACACCGTCTCTGTAGGTACAGTAGCTGTGGTTCAAAGCAGTTCAAGCGCTCGTTACCGCTGATTGCTGGTATTTCGGTTTTTAATTAGAACACAAAGCTCTGTTGTTTGAGATGCTGCAGGGCCCCTGTGCAAAAAGGAGGAAAAGTTGGGGCCGCAGAGAGGACACTGCTAGCAAAACAAGGCTCTGAAGCTTCATAGTCCATTTGTGTTTGTGGGTAAAATAACTTAATAATTGCATGCAAGTAACATTAAGTCAAACAATAAATACTAAACCTAATTATATAGTAGGTACATATAGTAATTCATTTTACACAGTATTTTACTCACCATGGACACCTTATAATATAGTGAAAATAGATTAAAAATAGAGAGTTTCAGATGTGCATTGTGATAAAGCAATTAAAAGATGTATGATACAATCAAAAATAACACACAAACTGAAAATAATAAGTTGAACCTCACAAAAGCTGTCAAAAGCATGGCATATTTCACCCCTTAAAGGAATAGTACGCCCAGAAATGAAAATTCTGTCATCATTTTACTCACCCTCGAGTGGTTTTAAAACCTGTACGATTTAGTTTGTTCTGCTGAACACAAAAGGAAGATATTTTGAAGAAAGCTTGTTTTCAGGCTGCTTTGGGTCACCACTGATTTCCATAGTAGGGAAAAAATACTATGGCAGTCAATGGTGACCAAAACAGCCTTGGTAAACTAAAAAAGTTTGCGTAAAGAAAATAAAGCCCATTTTAGGTTAAAAAAAAAAAAAAAAGCACTGAAATATTATTTTATTATATTAAATATGTAAGATTAATCTCATTCATTTTTAGTTTAAAGTTTTACCCCTCAATTCATACAGCAGTGCAATAAATATTATTTCTTTTATCACTGTAATTAAAAAGAAATTATAAATAAAGTGAGAACCCCCATTCAAAATAAAGAGAAAGTTTGCACAAAGAAAATGAAGCCCATTTTAGGAATTAAAATTATTTAATGATATGTATATGCAATCTTACTTAGATTTGTATATTAATAACTTTTACCCTCAAATTCTTACAGCAGTAAATAAGACTACATTAATAAAATGTAATGTAATGTGTTTTTTATTTTATGTAGATTTTTTTTAAATGAATGTTTCACTTTAAGAATTGGAATAACATGAGTGCAAAAAAAATCTATGAATTGCATAGAAATTGCATGAATTAGTACTATTTAAATAAATGTCAAAACTTAAAAAGAAAGATTTTGTGCATGAATATTGTTATTCAGCTTCTTTCGATGACTCACACATCTTTCAGTCTGAGGCTTGACTCCCAAGGTCAAGTTCAGCATCAGACTGTGCTTTCAATTTGCCAATGAGCTATTCCCATGCCACCATGAGGTAACTGCATTTATTTGCCATGGCAACAAAACCACACCAGTCAACAAATAACCTGTAGGGTGGACCCTAGGGTGGGCTATGCCACATGCCAGATACTCCCTTACATTATCTGCCATCTAGCTGTAATGTTTAGCCCCAGCTGTGATTACATCTGTCTGTGTGCCTGCAGTGATCATAACAAGAAGCTCTAACTGACTGCAGCATTATAAAGCAAACAGAGTATGGCACGTTCTACTATATATGGCCATATGTGTGCATGCCTGCAAGAGCCAAGAGCCAAATCTGTGCCAGTGGTGATTACATTTGCAAAGCATATGACTCCCACTCACCTATGCCATAGCTTTTTGAGTTCACTCCACTGTGCGCAAATGTAAGCGTGTAGTAGTGGCTATAGATTAAGACTGAAATTGAAAAATCTCTGTTTTAGATTTAATTAAAAAACAAACATAAGTTAATGAGCATTCAAATGGTTGGTATCAGTAAGATTTACTGTTACAAAAACAGTAATATTGTAAAATTATTACAATTTAAAATAAATGTTTTCTTTTTGAATCAGTGCTATTTTAGTGCATCAATGAGATACTATTATAGCTTTTGTTACTTTTTTGTTTTGATATTTTCCACTTTAAATACAAAATATAAATGTACATTTTTGGGCATTTTTTGTTTCTATTTAATAGTATTTAATTTTTTATTTTTTTTTTCCAGTATTAAATGTAGTTATTTTAGCATGTCAGCATATATTTAATCATTTAATCAAGGTAAATTCAAACAGTAAATGTGGCTTTTTTATTTTAGTCCAATGTTTTTTTTTTATGGTTTTAGTTTTAATGCTGTTTTAGTTTTAATTTTAATAAAAGCTATATCTGTAATCTATATCTATATATTTTTGTAATAATAATAAAAAAAAAAAAATCTATTCATTATTTATTTGTGTGATGCAAAGGGTCAAATGATTCTTCAGAAATTATTCTAATAGGCTGATTTTCTGATCAAGAAACGTTTATTATTAATACTGAAAAACAGTAGTGCTGCTTAATATCTTTGTGGAAACATTGATATTTTTTTTTCAGGATTCTTTGATGAATAGAAAGTTCAAAAGAACAGCATTTATCTAAAATGTAAATAGTTTGTATACATATAGAATACATTTAATTTCTTTCTAAAAATCTTACTGACCTCAAAGTTTAACAATATGTGTGTGTGTGTGTGTGTGTAGTGCAAATAAACTCAAACTGCTCTTAATGCATTTGCTACATGTCAGATTACCATAATTCTATAAAACAATGAAATGATGCTGACATAATGTTATTATCCTGTCATTTACCAGATACCGCAGAGTCATATTCGGTGTGACCACATCCAGCCTGTTGCTTTGACAGCATCACAGACACACATGCAGATAATTGGACATTGTGCGGGGTCTGTGCCAGGAGCAAAGACTCAGTATCCATAGAAACAACATTAATGTTCTCCGCGGATCTGAGTCAGAAATATAAAGAGCGTTCTGGAGCTTTCAGAAGAGAATTGACAAGCTAAGCCTCGCCTGAAGATGATGCACTGCACACAATCACACAAAACTGGTCTCTTCCAACTAAATGTGCCTGTATTTCTGATGAATGCCGACTGTGATGTATTCACAACAGCCAAAAGAAATGATATCAATCCTAAAACACGATAGCGCGCATCTGCAGTCCCTGGCAAGAAGGCCTGATAATAAGTGTGGTGAATTTCCAGCTGAGCGCAGACAGGATGTTTTGAGCGTTTGGGCCGTTTCGTGTGTTCTCACAGAGGCTTTAAAAGCAGAAAGCTGAGAGTTTGTTCCCTTCATGGCGGATCTGTATGGATAATGGATTCTCCTCAGCAATGAAACCGTATTCCGTACACAAAGGCCGAGCAACCTGAGCGAAACTCCTGGTGGACTGGGAGAGGCTTTTTTCTGCTGGTTGTTGTTTAGGGCTTGTGGCATCTCCCGGACTCGAAAGCCAAATACGAAACAATCCGAGCAACGCTACTTCCCCACACCCGCATTAAAACACACTTTCCACTACGCTCAGACACAATGCCTTGTTTTATTTCGACGCGGGCTGCCATGGCGACGAGAGCAACAGAGCGAATACAGTGGCTAGTCACAAGCCCCTCTGACACGACTCACACCCCTCCAAACGCACACAAGACAAGAAACAAGCTGCTAACAGCACAACCCCATTCAAAAGACTTTATCATGGCCACATACACACTGCAGCTTCGTGACAGACACATTTTACAACTGAATTGACCTTTTGCAGGGAGTTTGATTGACAGCTGATCTGACCAATCGTAATGCAGAATCTGCCAAACAAATCATTTAACTTTGTTGGACTTGATGTCTTTTTCCGCAGTTGAAACAAGACATCTTCTGATGTTCATTCGTGTTTATTTCACACTATAACTAGTAAAGGCGGAGAGATGCTCCGTTCATGCGCTGCTTGAACTGTTACAGCACTCTGTCACGACACACTAAAGAGTCACAAAACTATATTTACTGTTGAATTTCTTTAAAGAAATGACAAAATTTGAAAGCTGGGACTTTGTTTTATACCAGATGTATACCCTGCTCACTCCTGTTTGTTGGCATGTTTTCAGTTTCACAGAAATTGTACACAGGGAGTACTGAACAACTAGCTGATAAGGATGCATTTAAACACATATCTTTTCTGTGCAAGCTTTATTCATTTCATGAACTGGATCGCTTCATGAGCTGAGACCAAACAGCAAGCTGAATGGCGCTCAATATGCATTGCGTATAATAAGTGGACATGGCAACCTTTAAGAGCACGGGGATTCACTAACAAATTTAAATGCAGCTGTCACTCCTGAACCTTTACAGTGTGTAAGGCCAATAAGAATTACTGTTAGGCCAAATTCTCAAATGTTGTTGGTTAATCAAGATTTGATAGATGAAATCACACATCAACTAAACATCTGTCATGTCAAATGTGATAAGAGACTGTTCAGGACATCACCATTCTTTGATACTGAAGCTGTTGTGTGAAAAGGAAATTTTGAGCAAAGGTGGATGTCGTTCTCAAACATTGACAGTGCGATTGTAGCCTTACATACTAATAACACTTGTCCACAAACAACCTCTAAAGATGGGCATTTACCTTCTCTCGTTGTCATCCAGGTGGGCAAACAGCACGTTCTTAGAGATGGCTTTGGCCAGGGCGGTCATTGTCTTGTAGTCCTTTGGAATGACCTATAGCCAAAGAAACATGACCACTCATGAAACAAATTATTAGTATTTAGTGGCATTTTCAAATGTATGTGTATTTTCTCTATAAATTATGAATGTTGTGCTTGTGAAAAATGTACAGTAATGATATAGAAGAGTTTTGTTTTTTTTACTGGACCAAGATAAAAGACCATTTCTGATCTCCTTGTAAGTCGTTTAATCACATACCATGAATTTGTATTGCTTTAGAGAATTGTTAACACCGCTCTCTTAAACAAGATAATGATTTGAGTAATCATTCATACTCATAACGCAAACGGTGCAGGATGAGTTATACAATGTTTAATATTTAGTGTTTCTAGAGCAAACTGTCAATTGTGCCTTATACAGCTAATTCGCTCCAAAGAATGACACTCTTCTTGTTTATGCTCAGGATCAGACTATGATTTATGCATTTCTTTAAATGATTAATATTATGTTTAATAATAAAATAACATTTAAAATGCATAAAGATAAAATTGAGTAAAATAAGGGTTATGCACAGGTATATATATATATATATATATATAATAAAGAGTTATGTATGGTATAAAAAATAAATTAAATAAAATAAACAGTTAGGTAGACAGGTGAGGAAAAGGTAATATATATATATATAAAATCAAATAAAAAAGCCTAAATGTAAAAACATGGCCTTGACAACTAACTGAAATACTGTACATAGGTTTAAATTGAAGTAAAAAAAGAAAAAATCTATTAAAGCTAAATAACAATATTTTTAAATAATAAAACAACTACTAAAGAACTAAAATAACTTAAACAAAAATTTTTAAAAAATATAATATAATACATTAAAAAGATAATTAAAAATAATAAATATTATAATTGTATAAAATAAAGCTAAATAACACTAAAATAACAATCAACCTTATTTACATGTTTACAAATGTTCCTATTATTGTGTACACTTCATCAGTACATGATATCCTAAGCAGAAAAGGACAGCAATATTAACCAATAAAAGCCTAACCATTCAACCAAATCCAAAATCCACATCCAGTCCTGCATCATTTTCTGCTGAATATTCTCTTTCACTCAGAAAAGCCATATCTCATGTAGAGAAAAACTAATGTGAAAACACAGCAGTGACCCAGGGGGAACGGAGACGAATCCTAAATAGTGTACCTGAAAATAATGCAAATGTAACTTCAGTTTTATTTAAACTATCCAAACCGCATCTGCTTTTCTAACCTTTCTGACGTAGCTGACAGCATCCTCCTCTGTGTAGACCTCGGCGCTGACCCCACCTCTCCGGCGCCGGGCCTTCACCACCGGATTTGGAGGAGGAGGAGACACTTCATCATCGTGAGAGTCCGACTGCGAGTTGGACTTCTGACGGGCCATGATCTGCTTGCATTCTTCCTGTGAAGAGAGGAAGCGAATGATACGTAAGATTAAACATCCATTTAAAAACATGGAGGGGCTTGTGACCCTCATTTCCATCGCACAGGGCACACACAAAAACCTGTGCAGAGTTAAAACAGTGGACGATGAGAGGGTGAAACGGCCATTACAAATCACGATTACAGATCATAAAATCTCAAAGACTGAGACCTACTGTGAGCGCAGAAAGCAGACACAGCAGCGCTGAGATTTCACTGGCAGAGTCAAAGAGAGACAGTGAAAGATTCCCGTATGAAAGAGCGAAGAACAATAAAGCTGCGTGCCACAGCACAAATGTGCGTGTGTGTGTGTGTGTCAAACAAGATGTGTACCAGTCAGAGAGGGTACAATCAGTCTTACTGCAATGTACATTCACTGCATATATATCAGACACCTGATTACATATATTATACAAATACATATACTTATTATATTGTGCAATAGCCAAATGATAAACCAGTAATGTATTGCAAAAATAAGCATGCAAAATAAACTGACATCTAAACACGATATGCTAAAAGCCACAGCTAAATGCATTTTAATTGGTTAACGTGAAGATTGATGTAATACTTTTAATGTTCTGTAACAATTAAGGCTAATCAGATGTTAAAAATGATGACACAAATTTGACTAACGTTGAATGGTAATAATTACATATTTTATTTGCTACAGAGATATAAGATGCCATTAAACATATACAATCATAATATACCGTCGTTATGTTGTTTCTAAATTAATTTGGAGACTCAACTATGATTACGAATTTTAATGTTAGGTACCATTAAGCATGGATAATTACTGGTAGCACTATATATATATATATATATATATATTATTTTTTTATTTGTCCATTAAAATCCAACAAAAGACTTTTTAATTTATTATATTAAAATGTACATTTTAATAGAACAAAAAAAACATTTAGCCTACATTCATGCCCCCCTCTCTCAATCAAGTTTGATTTCTGGCCTTTTGTCGTAAAAGTTTTGGCACTTCTGCTCTTCTGACATTCTGGCCCCTGTAAATCTGATATCAGTCTGTTAACTCCAAAATTAAAACTTTTACAGGATTATAAATGGATAAAGTGTTTTTAAACGGCATAAACGTCTCCCTCTTAAACATCCCAAGGCACAAATACCAAAGTGAAGGCAGGCAGATGCAAAGGAACAGCTGGGCACATGCCACACACACACTCACAAACACACACATGCTCTCTCTAAAGCTTTAGACAGCCATCAACAGGCCTGTCTGTGAAATAACACAGAAAGAGTCCAAATGTACTCTGAGATCTGTGAAATCAGAAAGCGATATGCCCGTTAAGATCATCTTGCTCATCAATGCATCGATTCAGATTCTTAAATGTAAAATAAGATATATGATATGAGATCATTTGAGCTTATTATAACTAGAAAATTAGATTAGACCTGAAGCAGAGAATCCTCCCCTGCCCCAAATATTAAAAAAAAATAAATTCTAAATGCCTATACAGTCACTTTTGATCAATTTAAAATGTGCTTGCTAAATAAATATATGAAAGCATTTAAATAAAATAAGGGAAGATTTTAAATACTAACTAAATAAATAAAGACTCCACACTTTTGAATGGCAGTGCATATTTGATCTAAAAATGGCCCTATTTTACATTTGTGCAACATTTGATTTTTACATTTCATGCATACTGGCATTAGTATGCAACTGGTGCATGAGCAAGAGGACAAGTTATTGGCTGATGCTAATCTCAGTTGGACCAAATATTGCTCTAGCTGACATGAAGATAACGTCAATAATACTCGTGCATCCCTAAGTAACATCAGTACATTTAAAAAGATCAAATCAAAGTAAAATCCTGTAATCGTTTGCTCACCCTCGTGTTCTGCCCTACATAAAGATTTTAATCCAGCACAGTTTTTGTAGACACAACATTCAGAATAGAGGACAAACACGGCGTTATCCTTTAGCAGCCTGTGGAATTTCATCTTTCTAAATGAACAGAAGGTGCCAGACAGAGAGAATGTGTGAGCAATTAAACCCCATCTATGACTAAAACGCAAGTGGGTCAGTAAACATCGTTCACCCGGCGGCTCCCTCTCTGATGACACTAAACGACCCCAAAAACACAAGCTCTCATCATGAGGAGAAGACAAGGACAGACAGTCTTGTGCCGCGCTCAATATCAGCCCATCTGATCGGGTCTTATGAATACACAATCCCATCGGCTGTTTGATGCTCTACCTAAAGCAACAGTAGCTCAGCAGAAACACATTCCTAACAAAAGCCTGAGCCCAAAGCGTCTGCCAGACTGAAAAAGCCTGTTGTTCCTGGAGCACATGATCAAAGAAGATGTTTAGTTGCTGCTGAGTGTGGATGCGGTTACTGGCACCTCCAGCTAAACGAATGACTGCTGTGACTTTCATACGGTCGGTACACAAAGTCTGGGACTGGGCAACGACATCAAAAAGCATCAGCATGCCTCCTAATTATTTTTTTGAGGGGGGACGTGAATGTTGATTACAGTTCTTCACAACAATCGCGGCCCATTAAAGTGACTCTTACAAAAAGTGCACTACCGTTTGTGTTCAGGGTTTTTTTTTTTTTGGAGCAAGGATGCATTATATTTACCAAAAGTGATGATGAGTATGTTACACAATATGTACGGTTTCGAAAGATTTTGTTTCAAATTGTTTGCAACATGGACTTGAATGATTTCTGGGAGTAATGATGCTGAAAATTCAGCTTTGCATCAAAGGGTTAATGAAACATTATCGTATAATTAAATATAAAACAGTTATATTAAATTGAAACAATATCTAATTAATAAATAAATAGACGTGGTTTGAACAGATACTGCCTTATCTATTAAATAAAAGCATAATAGGATAAAAATAAAAATAAAAATATTGCATATTTGGACTAAAAAGGGACATATTCTATATGTGTGCAAAATAATGTTTATTATTTATGTGATTGGCTAACCTCTATGTAACAGCGTAAGCCTGATCATGCCGATATCAAAAGGGCAAAATATTGGCATAGTTGACAAATAAATCAATATTATTACTATATTAAATAGATAGATACATTTTAAATAATATTATATTAATACTTGGCTAACATCGCATAATAATTAGCCTAGATTTTAATAGATATTATATTAATAAATTATCAAAGCATATAAAGATGGAAATTGTGTAATAAATACTTCTTAAAATTAAAT
>JAUMHP010000045.1:1126857-1144375 GCA_032361065.1 Enteromius trimaculatus
TACATTTTAAAATATATTCACACAGAAAACAGTTATTTTAAATTGAAATAATATTTCACAATATTACAGTTTTTTCTAGATTTTTAATCTAATAAATGCAGCCTTGATGAGCAGAAGAAACATCTTTAAAAACCATTAAATATCTTACTGAATCGCCTGTATATTCTAATTATTTTTGGCATTAAAGAAAAAAATAATTTTGCTAATTTTCGATATGTTGACTCATACAATGTAATGTTGAGTATTGCTACAAATATACTTGTGTGACTTCTGACTGGTTTTGTGCTGCAGGGTCACATATAGCTTTTATACATTTTTATTTCAGTTTTAGTAACTTTAGTGCTTCAGTTTAAACAGTATTTCTAAGTTATGTTTTGTTTTTTAACTAAAATTTGTATTTTTGCATTTTTATTTATTTATTTTATTTCGTTTTAGATTTTCAATAACACAGTTTATCTATAACACCACTGTTTTGAACAAAATACAATGAATTAAATTTTAGTTCCTCATGCAAAGCTCTTGTAAAACTTTGGAAGACTTGAAATATAGATCATAAGTCAAATTGGTCATTTGATGCTTTTATGGTCTTTTTATGTTGTTGTATGTAGCTCATCATCGTCTGCCCTCATCCACTTGTGTTTCACAGAAGAAAGAAAATAAAGGAAACAACACAAAGGTGAGTAAATGATGACAGAATCTGCCCTCTTGGCAGAATTTTTCTTCTTTAAAAAGCATACGTACAGTATAATATATACAAACATACTATCCATGCATCAACTAAACATGAACTGAAATCACAAACTGAAAGAACTGAAATGATACCAATGGTTGGCACAGGGTGTCTTGGTGATCTGTCTCCTGGGCTTAAAGGGCACATGGGGCTCAGTATGGGGTAACGTTCACCAGCTGTCCGTAATTCACACCCTTCCTCGCCCCCTACAGGACTCGGACCTCCCTGAGACCTCGGTCTCCTGACCCGCTCCTCCGACTCCTGAATGAACAGACTAAAGTTACAGTGATGCATATCAAAGACCAGGGCTCAGGTAAAATCCAGCCAAACTTTCATCCAAGCTGGAGTCCAGGGAAATGTTGAATATTAGTGTATTTATTCATTTATGTTTTATGTTAGGATGCAGTCTTAAAAGGCAGCTCATGAAGGTTTGGAGCAGAGGCAGTGCTGACCTGACTGAGGTGCAGATGTTCTCTCTCTTGTTCAGCCATCAGACATGACATCCGGAAAACATAATCGTCCTCCAGAGACCGCTGCATGTCTTCTAGAGCGTGGACCTGCCATTGCATCTCATCTAAGGAAAAGACATGCACAGTTCAGAGGATATTTTACATCTGACAGCTGAATAAATAAGCATTCCATTGATGCATGGTTTGTTAGGATATGACAATGTCTGTCTGAGATTCAACTAATTGAAAATCTCAAATCTGAGTGTGCAAAAAAAACAAAACAAAAAATCTAAATATTGAAAAGTTTGCCATTAACGTTATCCAAATGAATTTCTTAGCAATGCATATTATTAATCAAAAATTAGGTTTTGATATATTTACGGCATTTGCAATATATCTTCATGGAGCATGATTTTTACTTAATAACCTAATGATTTTTGGCATAAAAGAAAAATCTATAATTTTGACCCATACTTTGTATTTTTGGCTATAGCTACAAATATACCTGTGTGATTTATGACTGGTTTTGTGCTCCAGGGTCACATATGGTTCATTAAAGGAATGTTTCAAACAAAAATAAAAAACATTGACTTCCATAGTAAGAAAAAAAACTATTTAAGTCAATGGTGACCCAAAACAGCCTGGTTACAAGCTTTCTTCAAAATATCTTCCTTTGTGTTCAACAGAACAAAGAAACTCAGATACAGATCTGAAACTACTCGAGGGTGAGTAAACGAGGACAGAATTGTTATTTTCGGGTGAACTATTCCTTTAAGATCTTGATGAAACATTATTGGTTATTTATATTAGTTTTCCGTTTACTTGCTACAGAAGCACCCTACAAAATATAATGATCATTTCAATATTTTTATTTAGAAAGCAGACATTAAATGTGGCGCTAAAAATATTTGCTGTTCTATTTCAAATAAATGTTTATATGAACTTTCTATTTATTAAAACCTTTCAAATGTATCATGGCTTCCAAAAAATATTAAGTAACAGCTGTTCAACATTGATAATAATATTTTTTTTTTCTTGAGCAGCAAATTATAATATTAGAATGATTTCTGAAGGATCATGTGACACTAAAGACTGGAGTATTGATGCTGAAAATACAGCTTTGCATCACATTACATCTTAATATATATTAAAATAGAAAATTGTTATTTTAAATAGTAGTTATATTTCAGAATACAAATTTTAAAATGCTTTTCAACGGTAGTGTGTATAGAAATATTTATTAATGTTTGAATCATTTATATTCACTTTGCCAATTATTGAATTTAATGTTTTAGGACGGTCTTTGCCAGGGGGATCAACATATTTCAGGGGGCCTTGACATTACATTGATGATTATGTCCTAAAAAACTAGATTTAAAATATCTTTTCGAAACTTTAACGTATGATATCACAGGACTGAAACTCCTTTCCATTTAAAACTTCATTTTTAACACGAACCCTGTTCTTACCTGTTCTCCTTTCTTTCACTGCTGTGCTAATAAAACTGTTTCTCTCTGTCTCAAAGGGTAGTTTGGCACGAGAAGGAGAGTCTGGGGTGACCCCGGACCCCATAAATGCTGCTACGGGACTGTCCCGTGTGAAAGTCTTGTTCATGGGTGAAGGAGGAGACAGTCGAGTGGGCGTTCTGGCGGTGACCCCGGCCATAAAGCGAGGCATTCTCTCCTGGCTCCTGTCTATGACGGGACTCTGATGGCATGAGGTCAGGTGGCTGTCCAGCGTGTGGCATCTCCTTCGAAACAGAGGGCTCGTGAGCTCAGGATCCACTGGAGACATTTCCGTTCGTCCCACGGTCTCGTTCACCCTCGAGTGATCATCATATCGACCCACACTCACGTTTTCCACTCCGAGTAGCTTCCGTTCCTGCGGTGCAATCGTTTTTACTTCCGGCGGCCTTGCGTTCTCTGTAATGTTCGGCTGGCTGGGGTTTTCAGGGAAAGAAAAGAAGATGTTCCCGGCAGAAATGGGACGAGGACGTCCGTGACGGGGTCTGGCAATTACACTGGCATTAAGAGCAGCTTCTGGGCTTATCAGGTTACTGGGAGAGGTCTGGTTTGATGAAGGAATATAGAAGGGTAAACCAAAGGCAGTCCCATCCAAAGCACAGCCGTTTTCTTTATCTAACAGACTTTCGGGGGGGATCCTGCTTGGATCAACCATTGTGTTGCTGATGATCTTCGACCCCTGTTTGCTTTGCTCTTTTTCGATAAATTCACGTGATTTCTTCAGTAGGTTCTGCAGACAAACACCTTCTGTTTGAATTTCCTCTTGCATATGTTTTTCTTCAGCTGATTTTCTTCTCATAAACGCAGGCAGCTCAGCTGAAGGGGTCACAGGTGGCTTATTAGACAAAACGTACGGCTCTGTGGCCACAGAAGGTGTAAGGTTTGCAGTATCAGGTACTGTGAAGCCATTCCTGTAGACTGTTTTTGGAGATGGAGAGAGGCACTGCTCTGAAGGCTTTGGCACGTCCAATATTTTTGGTGCCTATAACGCAAGTGCAACAGGATAAGAGAGTAAAATCACAACAAATGAATTAAAAAGAGCACTTGTGCTCCCCAGAGCTGCACTGATGACCAGCTACAGTGAAAGCAGTTCTGTGCATTTTTAAAACATAAAAAAATTAATTAATCAAAAACTTTCACGGGTTTTAGCTTTTAAAAAGGTACACATTTGTTCCTTAGGCTTCCACTAAAGATGCATATTGGTACATTTAAGGTGTATATTAGTTGTTTTTGTAAGAGTACTGCCCTAGCTTTCTAAACATGAACAAACTGTGGATATATTTATCAGTTTAAATGATTTCTGAAGGATCATGTGACACTGAAGAACGGAGTAATAATACTGAAAATTCAGTGCTGCATCATAAATTACACTTGAATGGGAAACAGTTAGATTGAAATTATAATCATATTTCACAATAATATTGTTTTTATATTAACATAAATTTTTTTTTTGCCAAATAAATGGCGCCTTGGTGAGCCTAAGAAACTTAATTCATTCATTAATAAAATATAAGAAAATAAAAGTCACATTATACATATAACAAAAATAAATACTAATAGAATAAAAAAAAAAAATTTTTAAAAGCTGAAATATATCAATTTTAACAAAAATAACGTGCATAAAAGTGCCTGTAATTGATGAAACACTCATTTTTTTACCTTACTAGACCAAAGAATGGTCTGAATCTGATTGAGGAGGTTTTTGTTGTAATTAATCTGTCTCTCTGCCTCCATTTGTGAAGCTCTTTTCTTGTATTCAACCATCTCCCTTCTTTGTTTCTCATTAAGCTGGAAGCACAGAAGGCACAATCAATCAATCAATCCACAGACAACTTAAAATAAGAGACAATGCTCTGCTAAGTTAACTCTAAATGTGCAGTTGACTTATATATTCAGATTATTATTAATAATGTTTCATTACTACATTTTTCTCGTGCTAAGACTTAGCTTAATGTTTATCATCACAAAGAAATATTATGGGAAAGGTCTTACATGAACCTGTGGCATATTGCAGTCACACTGTAACATTAACCGAACATTATGATACATAAGAACAAAATACACTCTTAGAAAAAGGGCACAAAGTTGTTACTGGCCAATACTAGTAATAAAAGCTACATGATATTAGTACCTTAAAAGTAAATTAAGTACATATTAGCACCTTTTGAGAGTCCATAGCATACAGACTACACATCTGAGCATGTAAAACATCACACAATCGTGTCTTGTACTCACAACAGGAGACAAAGCCGGCCTGCCGTGGAAGCAGACGAGCGAGTGCGCCACCTCTCGAGCAGGTGCGCTACTGCAGCTCTTCTCGTGCATCATTTCCGACAGAATGCGTGCGCAGAAACCCTCATAGCTGTCCATGTTTTCTCCACACAGCTGGAGCAGCCTGAATATATTCAAACGGCAAACGTACGAGCAAGTGTTACAGGCTAGACTGAAACAGACGCATGCTGTCGTATTCTTATATTCAGCAGCTGTCACGTCTGCTAACAGCGCAGGCTTTTACATTTCGATTTGAAACAAACAAGCCTATTCTCTCAAAGCTCTGGGGAATAAATGACTCTGCATTCCACTGCTCTTTAATCTGTAAAGAAGCGTTTGCTAACAGATAACCGTGCGCAGATGTTAAAACCTCAGCATCAGCACCTACCTTTGTATCAGAGCTTCGGTTTGAATATATAGGAGAAATCAAATAAAGGCTTTCCTTTCCGTACAGATGCGAGTCGCGTAATCGTTTCCTGTTTTGTCCGGTAATTACGTTGTGAATGATAACGACGCTAGTAAACTAGATTACACTATATCCACATGCTGTAGGAAATAGTATATGCGCAGAAGACGATTTGCTATCCTGAAACGCGCATCTGTCATTCACCCGGGTGTGTGTGTGTGTGTGTGTGTGTTGTGGTCTTCATCAGCAGAACCGCCCCGTTACTCGCCGTCCCTTCATTTGGACGTAAAACCAACAGAAGATTCCTTCACACCAGATACATTTAGGTAGGCCTACTGATTAATTGTCGCATTATCTTTACTGTAGCAGGCCTATAAATTCACAAAACATAGCTTTTTTTTATTTATGTTTCAAATTAGAGTAATTTATTTAGGGTCAAATTACTCAGAATTAAATCGTTAAGTAAATGTTAAAACATTAAAATATCCCGTTTAATCTAAAATTGCAGACTGATGTTTTAGTGCATTTTCTGATTTTCTGAAATATAAAAAAATAAATAAAAGATCTCAATTAAATATGTGCAATTGAATGTTGAATGTAGTGCAAATTTCCACATGGCCAGAGCAGTCTACTTCCTGTTAGCACCATATAGGCTATAAATATAAATATTATTTGAAGAGGGTTTATTGGGGTTTCTAATGACATTTGATAAATGACGATCATTTTGATATTTTCATGTCTGAGAAAAAAAGAAAAAGGTAAGAATAATAAGCCTATAATGGATTAATGAGTAATCTAATAAATATATAGAAATAAGATTGCTTGTACTCAAGTTGTCATTGTTTGTAGCAATATGGTAAATAAAAAAAAAATACCATGCAGACCTAAATTATATGTAGTTAGCTTATGATATCGATACCGTAAAATAAATGCTTTGAACTATTTTAATAGCAAATTAAAGGAAAATAAATCCTCATTACTGAGTAAGAAAAAGCGTATTAAAAAGAAAAGTGTAATATTCACGATTTAGTGCAATTAGCCTAAATCTAACAAATTAATTGATATGGCATTCGTAAAAAAAATAATAATAATAATAATAATAAATTAATTAAATAATCCATACCAAAGAGTAGAGTTTTTTTATCCTGTAGTAATTGTGGTTATGAGTTTTCCAGTAGGGTAAAGACTGATGTGGGCGGAGTTTCCGCTCAAGCCTCGCTGCGCGCGCGCCGCTCGTCACTCAAACTCACCAGTCGTGTGTGTGTGGATGGACATCGTGTAGATGTCGCGACTCGCTAACTTCACTCTCCATGTGTTCACAGACACACCGTGAAGTGTAACCGGACGCGGTTTGTTCGTGTAGTCGATATCCCCGCTCTGTATGAGTCAGCCGTCTGTTTGTGAAGGACTGTAGGGTCAGGGTAACTTTACTCTCACCAGTGGACTTTGACAACCGCCGCCGCCTGGGTGAGTTTGCAGAAGTACCTCAGGAAGAAGAAACCGTACACGATTAGAGATTATACTGACTTATTTTGTTCTTCAGTGTGATCATCTCACACTTTTTACAGTTTAGTCAGCCTGACAATGTTTCAAACCTAAGTATTACATTAAACCTCATTTGAAAAGCGTCTTGACGTGTAACGGTAACTCAGTGTGTAACCGCAGTTTGCTTAAAAACCCGCTTTGCTCTCTAACAGTAGTGAGTTTGAATTGTAAGCTATAATTTGACGTTAGGCGGTAACTCCACCCTGTATACGGTACATTCATCCTTCAAACACGCTTCATTATGATGCGTTTTAACGTCAGTGCAGCGGGGCTGTAGAAACCGCTAGATGGCTCTGCATGACCGTGTGTTTGGCGGGTGGTAGTTGCTAAATACAGCCATGCAATTGCACCAAGAGACCCATAAATCTGATCATGCAATCCATTGTGTTGCTGTGGTTTACTTTAACCTTTGAATTGTGTGAAAGTTTGCATTAAAGTTTCACTGTGAGCCAACTGCAAGATATACAATTCAAGCATTGCTTGGGAGTCTTTTAGGTTTTTTTTTTTTTGTTAAGAAATAAATAGGTTACAGTTTTGTATCTGCTTTTTATTCAAAAAGCATTTGTGTTTCTTGGCACAGTTTGACCGCATTTGTTGAGTAAGGTCTTTTTTTGCGTCTGCTTGTGCCTTGAAAAGTTTTGGGGGGGATCAATATGAAGCATAGCAGTCTGTGTCAGTCTACTTTTGCAACTTTCTGTAGGCCTACAATGGTTTGGGTTTGTGATTTTTGCAAAGATAAATTAATTATTTTTGTAGTTTAGTTTGTATGACTGATTAGTTAATAGCTGTTAGGGACACTGTGTGTCAAAACTAGAGAAAAATATATTCTGTGCCTGTCAAAAGTCGGCTTTTGGAACTGCTTTGCTTGACATTGCAAGACTTTTTTCGTTTTCTATGTTGGAGATGAAGTCAATTAATAGCTGCTTTTAAACTTTGGCATAATGGATTGGTAAATAATTGATGAATTAGTTTCAAATATATAGTTGCAAATAAAGATGTCTGAGATGGAAAAAATATATAATAATTGGCCTATATATTATAGTTTATAAAGCTTAAAAGCATTTATTTTTGCTTTTATTATTCTTTAACAAAATATAAAACAAGTTAATCGTTAAATAAGCGTATCACTGTATGAATTGCATTTTTAATCTATTTAATAAATTAACAGATAACGAGTGGACATAATATTGACAGATTTGACATTTTTTTTTTTTTTATTTAATTTATTTGTTTATTGTAAATAAAAGACAGATGCCGTTTGTTTTTAAAAAATGACATTTGGCATTTAATCGTAAATATTTTCTTTACAAGCTCACTTTCCATTTATGTGCTGTGTATTTTAACGCAAAAAGCCCGTATTTACATCGCTGCACGCTGAAGTGAGTCTGTTGACAGCTTCACTGACGCTCGCGTTTGAATCCTTTTCTGTCCAAGACTGTGACGTAGAGCGGGGAGGCGTAACTCGCGTCTTGTCCACCAATAGATTCAAAGTATGCCGCGTGATTGACAGTTGAGCTTGGAAAATAGGAGGAACGACTTTATCCGTCTGGCTTTCCTCTGTTGTGGAAGCCATTTTGGGATTTTCCTAGTAGTAATTGTGAGTCAAGCTGGTAACTTTTGTCTATTCCCACGAAGCTCGCGGAAATCGGATCTGGCGTTTGGAAACACGACTGCTTCTGTTTTTATTTGTATATGTCCGTCGAGATGCGGCGCATATTTTGCGCATCATTGAACTGGATTGTCATTTCTGAACTGGACTACCTTCAAAACAACAAGAAATTATAGAAACTGATGGTCAAACTGGCAAGTGCTGGAATGTTTTGTTGCTATTCACGCAGATGCAGTGATGTTTGAGGTGCATTTTATAGTCTTTGGCGGAGAGTCAGTGAAGCTCCTTTCTTTCCAAACTCTTGACAGAAAACATGGCCCTGGATTAACTGTCATACACGCATTCGGGGTTTTATTTTTGTAAGATATATGATCTATTACACGAATCCTAAAACGTAAATACTACTGAAGTGTGCTGAAATCCCTTTACGCATCTAGATAAAGGAATTGCGCTGCTACAGTGTTGCAATCCAAGTATGTGAATCAAAAACCTAGTGAGCTGCCTGCATAGTCAGCATTGTAGACTCATTCTAAACAATGCAATCGAGTCACTTTCGGGGCATCGTAATAGAAAGCTCCATGATATGCAAATACGGGTCAATTTTAACGTCCAGAACGCGTCTGTGACCCCCAAAAGTGCTGTCTAGTTAGGCAGCTCACTAGTTTTTGAGACGCAACCAATGTTGCAATCCCAAATGTAGCAGAGGCGCCGATATGATACGTCAAATCCGGAGAGTTGTGTCTATCTTGTTTATAAATGCAAATGGCAAAATCTTTCTTGCAAGAGATGGATATGCAAAAGGCCATGAAGGCGTGAATAGATCTAGATGAAAGCATTCATCCGTTTGTCTGCTATGTACATAAAGAAAGGAGCTCATGCTTTTCACCATAGACTTGTTTTATTGCATGTATAGTGGCAGGTCACGTTTGAAACATAGCTGTGCTTGTTTGGGCTTGTGAAATGTGCGTTTTAGACCAGAAAAAGAGGTGGAAAAGATTTTCTCTGGATTCAGCCTGTCTCTTGGAAACTGGAGAGGGGTTTTCTGGATCTCCTCTGGTTTTGAAAATGCCAAGACATGCAGTTAGAGGAAAGGTAAACGTAATGAACTTGATATTTGACTTTGGGTAGTTCGGCTTGTTCTTATTATTGTTTGAATGTTGCGATAATCTCTCAAATTTCATTCAAATGAAAACACTATAGTTTAAAAGGTCCGGCACAGTTTTGACTCTTCAGCTCAACTTCATAATGAGTTTAGTACTTAGAGATAATGAGTAGAATTTAAAGGGGAAAGTCAAACAGTTAGGTTTTGTTTGGACCAGTTTATGGTCTGCTAGTCTACAGGTGACTAAACAAAGCATAGAGTCAGGTTAATTGTGGCATAACAAAACAAATCATGCAATAGTAAGGACTTTTTAAATTGTGATCAAATAAAAACACAATTTTTCATGGAAATTTAAGTAGCACTTTACAGTAAGAGTTTATATTTTGTTTAATGCATATGGTATCATGAACTAACAACATCATTTTTACAGCATTGGTTAAATAATCTTTGATATTAAGATTAATTTAATATATATATATATATATACTTTATATAATATACAAAATATTATATGATAATTCACATAATACTTATAAGTTATTTATAACTTTGTAATTAACATCAAATTATATTTTAATTAATTATTTTTATTTAAATTATTTATTAAATGTAAAAACATATTAATAATATTAGCCAACGTTAATGATCTCTGCACAAACATTGTGCACATTTACACTGGTAAAAATTATTTTTTTAAAGGTGAATAAAGAAAGACAACTAGAGTATATTTTACATGAAAATGCTGCTTTATTTTTTCCACAACCGTTTGTTTAATTAAGTAATTCTGAAACTTGCTGACAAAGTTGTTTTGTTTTTGTTTTTTTGTTTCCAGTGTAGTTCATGATACATATTTAACATTTTGTAAACTCTTGCCACAACAACTTTAGGCTAAGTGTAGCTAATAAAGCTCAGCTATAAAATAATATTTAATTGCCAGGGGATTGCGCTTTGTGAATGCATTATATATATATATATATATATATATGCCCGAAGTCTTCATTCGTTAGTCATATCTGTGTAAATACATGTTAAAGTGTCTGTGCTCTCGATGTCCTGTTAGTGCAAGTCACACTGGACAGCTTTGTGAAGGTGTAGGTGTGGTCTGTCACTTCCTGTTTGATCAACAATATCAGATGAAATGTTTCCACATTAAAGTTTACACAGTTTACTACGAAGAGGTGTTGTCTATAGTTACATTAGCTTTGTGTTGGGTCACCTGTATACGACTAAGCAATGAAACTAAAGTTGTTCCTATGTTGCTGATCAGGATTCCTCCCAGAGGCAGGCTGAACCGCAGGCCGTGTGTGTGTGTGTGTGTGCATGCTTTCGTGGGTGTGACTGTAATGTTTATGCATTGAAGTCACACCCATCATCTCACATTAGCTGCTGCTGTAGTTTTGAGAAGTCTGCTCTTCACATCTGGTTTGATCTTCACAGCGTGCTCAGAAAATTACCATGGATTTTTCCCGTCTGCACACGTATACTCCTCCTCAGTGTACTCCGGATAACACAGGATATACCTACTCACTCAGGTGAGATCACTGTGAGAATGAAGAAGCAAGCGATTGCTGGGTGGAACTACAGCGCACTTCCCAATTGTGTTCTTTGTATTTATAGCACATCTCTCTTCTAGTTGACCTTACAGAGATTTGTGCAACTGGTCGATTTTTAGCAAATAATCAGGAATTTCTGTTTAAGGATTTCCATGTCAGGTAAAACCTGTTTGTTGCTCAAGTATTGTAAGTCTGCGGTTGTAGACTAGAAGCGAGTTCTTCTTGTAAGATGTTGAAATGTATGTTTTTGGTCAGTTTGGAGTGTGTATTCAGCAGTTGTGTTCAGGTGTGCAGTGGAGTATTATTTGTGTGCCAGGTGAAGGGTTGGATGACAGCATGCAGGTGTGGTGCTTCTGCCTTCACACAGTTGTTGACCTCAGGCGAGTTATGAAGTTACACAGAATTAATGCCTAGGTAATAATACCCTTGGTTGTGAATGTATTTTAGATGGTTTACAGAAAATAGCAGAGTTGCAAAATTTTTAGTCACCATTAATAGGTTGAAAATATAGTATGTTCACACATAAATGTATATTTAAAAAAATTCTTTAATAAAGATATATTTAAAATTATAATATAACTATAATTTATTTTTTTATGTATAGATTTTTACATATAAATATAACATATTTTTCCTTAATATATAGATGTGTGTGTGTAAATATATAAGTTAGAAAATAAAAACAAAGCAAATTTACGCATGCAACGAACACAGCATAACATCTGGCAGGACAGGATAGTTCGCTTTTCTGAGGTGAGAGACTTTTTGTTTTATAACATAATTTAAAAAAAAAATATTGCATAAGAAAACAATTCTAATTTATGCTAGCAGTCTTCCAAAATAACAACATAAACATCACGTAAGGTCTCTTTAAATGAATATGTTATAATAATGTCAATAAATTAATAGACACACATTTTGGTTACATTAAAAATGTATAAAATTATAAATATTTAAGGTATTCTTTTCTGCAGTGGCCGAAATAAATTTTAAACCCTGAAAATGCCTTCGCAGTACTGCATTTAAATAGATGGATAATAATAAACTATGCTTATTATGAAATAAAGCAGAGATTACCTAAAAATTAATTTGTAGTGAAAGAGGTTCCAAACGTTTATTACGTTTAATCCCAAACACAGTTAACTCATTTATCTGAATGTGTTCTAATAAAACAAACATTAGCTACAACTGATTGTTTAGATGCATTTTGCTACTTTTTTTTGTTGTTGAAGCTGCAGTTGTTTGTGTAATATTTGCTCAAACATTGGTGTTTGTTAGGCTACAGATTATTATTTTACTTTTATTATTTCATTATTTTTACTTATTTTATTTAAAAAATGAAGTGTTTTTAATTCTATTCTCAATTAGTTTTTTATTATTATTAAAAAAAAAAAAAAAAAAGATATTAAACAGTAGGGGTGTCAATTTTCGATCATTTCCACAGTCGATCATTTTTGTTGTTCATTTTTAATCATTTTTGGTAAACGCGGGGAATTAATTGGTTACTATCACTTAAATTGTTCCCGCATTAAGTTAAATCATGGGATTTCTCTGGAAAAGTTAATGAAAACATGGTTAGTACCCACAAATGAATATGTCGTAGGAACAAACACATCTGTGCTGTTTGCGTCGGCAGCCTTGACAAAGCGAAGTGCCTTCAAACATGATAATAAAACATGACTTATAACTACATTTCAATACAAAATAACTGTGTGTTGTATCTGTTTTAATGTATTTATAAAGTTTGGATCATATTAAAAGCACAGTTTGTACGTTAGTAAATAGTTTTTGTGAAAGATTCAGCCTCTTTACGGTCACTCTCAGCTGTTTATTGCAGCACGCAGCCCAAAATGAAACTGATTAACTATAATTCGACCATGATAGCTTTAATCGATTGCATCTCTCATCGGCAATTAATCATTCATCGAATAATCGCTGACATCCCTATTAAAAACACATAAATGGTATTGATAAAAGTTGTAATACCCATCCTTAAAACAAACTTTTATTTTGAATTGATTAGTCAAGGCCCTAGAAAAAACTGTGCTAAACAAAAACAGTGTATATGTGCTGACGTCCTTGTGAAGATAAGGATTTGTACCCCACTCATTGCACTGACTGATATCACTTTTCCACCGAGTTTATGCTGGCTTGTGTTTTGGAGCTGGTGCTCACTGTGTGATCCGGGGTTAGCAGTGAGTGGATCTGAATAGTAATAAGTATAAGTAGTTGAAGTAGATGCTTGGGAACCACTATTTGGAAAAAACTAGAAGTAGCCTAGTTGCAGTTGAGTTAGCTAAGTTTGAATAGCTTTTACATATAATGATATTACAAATGATGAAATGGTTGTAAGTGATAAAACACTAACTTGTGTAATGTGGAATTGACGTTTTTATAAAAGCAAGTTCATGCTGTACTATCAATATTGTCATAAGCTATTAATTGTTTTAATAATTAGCTTTTTTTTAAAAGCAGGTTCTATAAAGTCAAACTGTTGTTAATGTTGACGAACTATACTTATTTCCATTTTTGAGTCATATTTTTCATTTGATTGTTTGATTGAAAAACAGTAATAGAGTTCAAGGCTTCAGTTTTCTATAGTGTTATTGTTAACTAAACTATTAAAAATGATCATCAGTAATTTTATATATACACAATAAATATACACTGTACACACGCAGGCAATATTATGTAAACAAAAATTTTATTTTGGAAAATGCCTCTAAGAAAATCAATAAAACTTGAGAAACAAAATGACATTTTTACAATAATCCAATTAAAATAGCAATATGCATTTATAATAATATCTGAATAAAATAATATTGAAAATATTCTGCTGTCTGAATCCATTTTTTTTTTTTTCATTAAATGAATTAGAAAGTATTTTAGTCGGTGATGTCCTACTACACTGTATTTGAAATACTAAACAAAATAAAAATAAGTGAAACAGACACCCAAACAAAAGTGCTAAAACTTTTACTAAAATCAAGATGAAAACTTAATGGGCAAATATTAAATTTAAAATTAACGTAATACTGTATAGTAAATAATACTGAAATACATGATGTCTTTATATTGATTTGAACGTTGGTGTTTTACTCACACTGTGCGCTCTTGCTGTTATATTTACTAAGACAGCTCGAGTCTCATTGGCGGTCGTACGGCTCTGGTTCAGCAGTGCAGGAGTGTGTCTGTGTAGGTTGCATGACTGTGGTCTTCAGGCAGAAACCATCGTAAAAAGAAGTGGGATCGAGTGACAAACCGTTGAGCCATCTGTCGCTGGCACTCAGAGGGACGTGACGAATTAGAGTTACTCAACGCGTGTCAGACAGGGAAGACATGCGTACAAAGAGTCATTGTGTAATTGTGTGACAGCGACAATAGAGCTGCACATGCATGTTGAGCTTTTCCTACTGGATCCCTTTGGAAATGAGTTTACTTAAGATTGGTGCAGTGCTGCAGCCACAAGCAATGCCTCAGTGACAGCAGGACAGAAATATTATACATGATACGTTGGCGTGATACAGAATTGTGATTTTTAATATCAGGTCATGTATATTTTTCACAGTCCTTACATTATTGTGTGAACATTTATTTTGTCCCTGCGATAATGCAATTATTTGCATGGCATTTTTGTGACAGACAGTGGAGCTTATTGAGTCATGGCAAAACATTGGAATCCATTGTTCACCCCCCCCCCCCCCCCTCTCATTTTTAAAATTGTTTGTTGGTTGCAGAAATAATATCTCTCGTGTGTTCTCAGTTACTTTTGAAGTGGGCTGAATGATATTTCAGTTTAACTTAAACCATTTATTATGTTGCAACTCGTACAATTGCTGATGAAATGTTGAGTAAATATGCCCGTTTTCATGTCTCCGGTTATTGTTTGACAGCTTGTTGCATAAAGTTGTTTGCAGTGTATCAAGAGCAGATAACGTGTGTGATGTGTTGCATTGTCAGAAGAACCTGTGTGTAACTGGGAGAGAAGCACCAAGAAATATGAATCTTCTTAATATAGCTTCTGGTTTGGACATCTGGAAACTGATGGAGATTTAGTGCATAATGTTAGGCAAGATCGTAGAAGATGTGCTTGTTGGGAGGTGCCCTGCATGAAAGGAATACTTGCACCAGGACGGTTTGAGTCTGTTTCACTGCAGCTGCTGGGGTATTTGACAGCTGTATGATTGTGTGTGTGTGTGTGTGCGCGCGCTGAATGCACTGAAGTTACTTAATAGTGTTTTTGTTCTGCTTTAGCTGAGCTGTAATAAGGGAAGTGATAAGAGAATTTGAATAACCACAGTGCCTTTTCCCTCCCGTTTCTGGGAGATGAAAAAACCAAGCACAAATTGTCTTTTGCCATTTTTTTTGTTTTTGTGATTATTCTTAAGTTTTTGTTTTCTAATTTAAATGAATTGGAACTATAAAGTTAAAATGAATAGATTTAAATAAAAGTAAAATGCTATATGAAGGAATGCCCGATTTATGGCTGTCCGCTCAAATGAGGAATTTAATCATTTTTAATTGTTATTATTATAAAATTTGCATACACATCAGCATAGCATATTTTTAATATTAATTATTAATAATTTATATTAATAACTTATAACCAGTTTTATTTTGTAGTTGAAGCCTGAATTAATGTGAAGTAGAAGTAGTATTTAATTGGCAGCTAAAAGTATGCAGGGTAAAGTATTGAGATGTTAAGTGGGAAGCCTGTGATTGGTCAAGAGGGTCAGCTGATGCTGTAAGGATGCTGAAGTGGATCAAGAAGGCGCTGCTTGTTGAGCGATAACCCCACTCAGGTCCTGTAGTATCTCACTGAACTCTGAGCTCAGACTCTCGTGAGCTTGAGCTTCTTAATCTCTCTGAGAGCTCTGTGTGCTCTCACTAATCACATTTCCTCCTGTCAGCCGTCGCTTCTCTCATTGCTAGAGTGGAAGATGGATTCTGGGGAGGTCTTTGACCTTTGTATGGTCACTATCTGCACTGAAACGTCTGCTAATCATGGAATTAGCATACTAATAGTGTCCTAACCAGGCACGCTGTAATAAATCTGTCGTGTTAAGGGACGTTCACACCGATGCTGATGTGCAGTGTCAAATCATTTGCTCTAAAGACTTCCACTTGAAATAAGTTTTGTAGACCTATAGAAATTTGCCTACATGCATTTTTGGATTTGTTTCTTTGCAAAATGTGACTATATTTTTTGAATGAAAAGTGAAAAAAGTAGCCAGTTCCAGGTTAAAGGTGTAGTAGTCATTTGAAAGTGATGTTTTTCAAAGAGATATTTAGTCACCACTTGTACACTTGAGTGTACGTGTGTATACATTTTTAAATACAGAGATAGTATGTTGAAAGCACAATTTATTACATATTCATGCTGTCTCAAAATAGCACAGTTGAGTACACTTCTGAAGTTTGTCCTCAGAAGTAGTAAAGAATCATTTCTAGGATATTAAATATAAAATTAGTGGAAAGAGAGCACTTTTGAGTACATTATGGTGCACTTTTTTCATGTGGGATATACATATAAAAACCTTCAATAATATTTATGAAATGGGTGGAAACGGGTGTATTTAGTTTCAGACTGTAGTGTGTTTTTTTTTTACTTTAAAAGATGTTCACACATGCACTTTGTTATTCATTGATGGTTTAACATTTTACAGGGAAATACAATATTTATTATTTTGTTTGTAATATTTTGTTTTTGCTTTTATTTATCATAATTATTAATATTGTTCACTGTTTGTTTGGATTGTGTAAATATATTCAATTCTAGGGATGTAAACGGTATCAAAATTTCACGGTACGGTAATACTTCGGTATGAATGGCACGGTATTTATTGAATCATTTACATAAAAAACAAAACTAATTAAGAGGCTCAAAAAAAGTGTTTATTACAGTTCACATGAACACTGAACATATCAATGGCACACACATTAGCCATCTATCTGTAAACTTTGAAACAGGAGCTTCAATCTTAATAACAAAAAATTATTAAACCTTCCACACATCTGATTAAAAACCTGCGTTAGATTGCTAGATGACATCATATATCAATTTGCATATTCATTACTTCAGTGTATCATGTTATCTTGCTTCTCTGGGGTCACATAATGTTATTCAATGCACCCTAAATCTCAATATAACTCTTTTCACAGATAGTTTTAATGGTTTCTGTTTTCAGAAAAACGGAATGAATATGAAATAGTGACAGAAATGGCCTACTGAACTAGCTCTACCTTAGAAGACGTTAATCTAGATTAAAATCCTTATTTATAATCGTTTATAATTATATTTATAATTCATAATAATGAAACCAAGTACAC
>JAUMHP010000045.1:1146974-1167999 GCA_032361065.1 Enteromius trimaculatus
CGCTACCTCCTGTTCGCTCCATTCGCCTGAGCAAACTTTTCTCAGAAGACCTATCGTTTTATCGAGTCATGCGACCATGGTATTATCAAAAAAAAAATTATATTGTGGTACGACGATATTTACAATACTGTTACATCCCTGTTCAATTCTGATTATATTTATATACATTTATATAATATAATTAGTTTTGGTGCTGCTTTGTCCTTGATTGTAACAGTAACCTTTGTTAATAAACCAGCTGCAAATTTGGCAAAAAAAAATGATCTTTCGGGAGTTGATGTAGCATGTATGATGTCATACAGCTGGAGGTTCAGAGCGTGAACACCGAAGATAAAGGGCCTTCTAGTAAGTCAGTGAAGTTTTGGGTTCGGGAGGGTGTGTTTTATTCAGGCTAATCTGATGTGGCACGCTTCCAATGGGTATTTCTCACAGGAAGACACGGCCTTTAAGGGACTGTTTATTTTAAGATGTTTGCGTGGTGTTTCTCGTTTCCGTTGCTAGGTTTATTCCATGTGTTCTGGTTGCTGTGGGGTTTATGCAGGACATGTGGTCAGCTCAGTTTATTATAATCTTCTGATTTGATTTGTTAATCAGTTATTGACTGCTGCCCACGGAGTAATACGAGGATTTTGATTTGACCTTTTTGAGATTTATTTGGCCATGTCAACCAGATTTTTACAGATCCACAAGCTTTGTCTGTTATACACATTTAATGCTTTCAAAAGCCAGTCTGTAAGATTTTTGTTTTGAAATGTTATGTTCTTTTTCATGTTTATATCAGTATTATCTCTCATTATTAGGACTAGGATTATTAAGACAAAAAAATATAACTAAACTGTAGAATTTTGAGTTATCTGTTGTGATAGAATCAGACTCAAGTTGAAGTCATCATTGTTTGATAATCTGCTCTATTGACACTCATCTGAATGTAATGCCCTCCAGAGGCGGCTTGAGGCTGTAATTGGCTCTGGTTGGGATGGCCGGTGTAATCCTGCTGCTTATCTGGGGGTACAAGTGAGAGACACAGACAGGAATTATATTTTCAGAATGTAATCAAATGAAAATTAAACAATTTGTTTAATTTTTTTGGCAAACAAATTGCCTCACCGGAGGGTTACTGTTAAAATGAAAACATAGATATTACCCTTTATGTCTAGGATATATTTATGCATTTATAAGGAAGCATAAGGCATATTGTGATAAAGGAAATATCATGGAAACAAATAGTTCCTAATTTGTCCGATAAAGACATGATGCTGAGTCTAAATGATATGTATTTACCACAGAAAATGCGTTTCAGGGGTAATGAACTTCCTGTTTAGAGTTCATTAAAGATTAAACTTCATCCTGATGTTTATAAAAGCAGTCCTCAGTTTGTTCAGCAGTGTGTTTGAGCGTTATCCTAGGGCAGTTTTCTTGTTTCCACCTGAACCGCTTTGAGATCAAATGTTTACTTGAATGATTTGACTACACATTTACATGTACCTGATTTTCTGGTGCTGGCTAATGCTAACATGACACGCAGGTAGTTCACCGCAGATCACGTTAAACGCCTCATTCATTTAGAGATGTTTATCTAATCATCTTCTCTAGCCAAAATGAGTATGATTTTTGCTTAAACCAAAGCCGAGGTTTGTCATCTTCTCAACAATTTCTCCCCTGTCTTTGACGGAGGGCTGTATCCTCTGTAGAGTTGCCGTAGGCTTCTTTTGTGACCTCTTTTACTGCTCCAGCCAGTTTAAAGGGCAGGTGCACCACTCACATTTGTCACCTGTAATTAAAGCCTCACAGAGCTTTAAATCATTGCTTTGAAAATTCAAATTTTTCTTCTTGTTTTTTAAGCAAATGTGATCATTTGCAAAGGATTCACCCTGGATTCTTTCTTCTTCTTTTTTTTTTTTGTATTGACTGCCGGTGTCTCGAGATGTAAATATGAGCAACTGTTAACCTCAGGTTGTACCATGTGACTAGACTGTTGAACCTGACTAAAAGCTATATATTTACATGTTTTTTTTGCCCTGCAGTTCAAGTTACTCAACCGCAGCCCTCGAGTTTGAGAAGGAGCATCAAATCAATCCCGTGTACGACTCGCCCAGAATGTCCCGCCGTAGTTTGAGACTACAGACCAGCAGTGGTTTTTATAGTGACAACAGCTTTGCCGAGCGCACAGGCATTCACAACGTCAGCTCCTACAAGCAGACCAGCAGCAGCGTCAGCAGGTCAGATCTTCATCTCTCTGTCAGTGCAAGATAACAAACCGAGTGTGCGGCATCACTTCTTATCGAGAAACCTGCACAGTCTCGTGCCAGCACTTCTACGTCAGATGAGCGGCGTGTTTTTGTCACCATCTCTTTTATACCTGTATTATTACTAGGGACATCTTTGTTTCAAGGAAAGGAGGGCGGCTTAAATTTGTAGAAATATGCAAGTAGTGACGGTCAGCATCTCAACTTACACTAGTAAAAGAGGTTGTCCTGTAATGACTGACATGTTAGTGCTTGAGTAAAGTCAATGAAGACAAATGAATGACATGGTGAACATACCATCTTTCCAGCCTTAAAAAGTTCCACAAAATTATATGTTTTTGCAATCAGCCTGGCAGCGCATATTTTACATGACTTACAGCAAGTTTGTACAACATGCGTGTCGGTGCTTAATCATGAGCCATTAAACTGACACAGTGTAAGCATGCAAGTATAGTAGGATTAGTATTTGTCTTGGTGATGGCAAAAAGCATCATTTGTAAGAAGTTAATATGCATCATAAGAAGTTAAATATGAAATAAAAATTCTCTAGCACTTGCAAAAGCTGTTAGTAGTAAATACTGTTCTTTATATTTCCACACACCAAATGGGGGAAAAGTACACAGTTGTAAATAAATTACAAATAGGTTGCTGGCTATATGGTGTACTGCAAGTGCGTAGGTGTGATTGACTTGCTGTATTTTTCCCACAGGTCTGTGCGGAGCAGGAGGCAGCAGCAGGGCTCATCGTTGTATGAGTCTGAGAGCATGTCCCAGAGCATGACTCAGACTCCTCAGAAGGACCAGACCCTGTCAGACCCGAGCTTCACCAGTACCGCCAGTGATGCATCTCTCATCTCCAGCCTGCTGGATCAGTCCACACTCAGACAGAGCTCCAGGACACACGCGCACTCTGGTCAGCAGCCTTTCACGAGTGTGCAAAAAGTCAAAACTAACTCTTTTTAGGGCCAGTTCATCCCAAAGTGAAAATGTGCTATTTACTCACCTTCAGGCCATCCAGGATGTAGTTGAGTTTTATTCATCAGAAATGTAGCTTCATGTTTACTTGCTCTACCAATACAGCGAATGGGTGCCATCAAACGGCTCATAAAAGATTTCTTTAAATCTGTTCTGATGAACAAACTAACTCATCTACATCTTGAGGGAATTTTAGGGTGAAGAACTGCCTTTAATCAGTGCTTATTGTTTGTCTTTTTGCTATCTTGCAAAACTTTCAAATGCTCAAATGTAATTGGTGTTATTTCAGGCTACTGCTTATTTAATGCTGGCTGTTTAAACTACGAAACTATGCATAAACGACTGTTTTAGTTGAAAACTCAAGTTTATGTTTAAGTTAACAGAGTAAACATCCCTCATTCTTGCTCAGAACTTACTTTAGATCAGGTCCTTTGTAAGTCACATGAAGTTGTACAGTGAGTTTTCACTCTTTTTATTAATCTATGTTGTGTTCAGCAAGGAGAAGACGGACAGATCACAGCTCTCTGTTGGAGAATGGAGACCTCAGTAAAACAGAGGAGCACACTGATCTGGCTAACGGCTATATTTGTAAGGACTGCTCGTTCCACGCAGAAGAGAAGGAGGACGAAACAGCGTATTCCTTACTGTACTCGACAGCTGTGTCTTCAGCACATCAGACCGCTGCAGACGCCACGATGACCACTTCTCTGAACAGTGTTGACAAGACAGGTGAGGACGTGATCCGGTCACCTCTCCATACCTCAAAACACTTGACTGAAAGAATCGTTTAACCAAAAAAGAGAATTAGAGAAGTTTTTCTTCGTCAGAACAGATTTGGAGAAATGTAGCATTATGGAAGTTCTGCAGTGAATGGGTGCCGTCAGAATGAGACAGCTTATCAAAACACAATAGTCCATCAGTTAATGTCTTTTGAAAAAAACAGGTTCTGGAAGAAACAACATTTTTTACCATAGCTTCCTACTGAAAAACAATGCCTTGATCCATGATATCGCTTTCTCTACTGGAAGTTTTCTTTCTGGATAGTGAGATAAATATGCACAGATCCGGCACTGTTTAGAAGCCAAAACAGCTCTAAGCAAACATGTGGGTGGATTTTGATGTGAGAGGACAACAGAAGATGGATTTTTTCACTGTAGGAAGTGTTATTATGGATTTGTTTGTTTTTGGCAAGAAGCAACGGTTTGAAGTTAAAACACTAGTAATGGATTTGTTTCTTACAAACATGCAAATAACTGATTATAATAACTGACTGTTTTTATCAGCTGTTTTGACTCTTATTCTGACGGCACCCATTCACTGCATAGAATCCACTTGTGAGCAACTGATGTAATGCTAAATTTTTCCGAAACTGAAACTCATCTTGATGTTTTTGTTTCAAAAATGTGTTTATTTTTGGTTCAGCATGAACACATGAAATATTCCAAACGCAATATGTGAATTTTATTTTTATGCTTTTTTGTGAAATAAAGCATGCTGGAATTTTAGATGAGCAAGTGCTTATTTGCTCTGTGTGTTTCAGCTCATGACAGCTACTGTGGCAGTGTGAACGTGCGAGATCTGGTGACCACAGACAGCCATCTCAATCTCAACGGCTCACTCTGTAAGTACACACAATCCTTCAGCGCTAAAGCAGCATACCATAAGATGAAGATGCTTGTGTGGCTAAGCATATTTGAGTAGTGCCGCAGTTTCACGCTCAAAGTGGTCTTTTTAGCCGTTCTACAAGTCTGTCAGGTGAAGTAACCAGTGTTTGTTCTCACGAGGTTATAATCTATCATTCTTGAGGAGATAAGTGAACCACATGCTGATTAGAGTGGATTTCCGTGCGGATGAGCGCTGAGCTCCAGATTTGGTGTTATCGTATGGCTAGTTTATGGGAAGAACCTAAGTCTCATGGTCAACAGAGCATGTGACTGACCCATTCTGAGTTTAAGGACGACAAATGATGTTGTTAAACACAACCACACATGAGAATTCAAGAGTCTGGGGCATTGGATAAAACACCAGTCTAAAGCTGACACAAAAACTCTAATATTGTGAAATATCATTAGAGTTAAAAAATAACTTTAAACAGTAAAAATAACTCGTTTTTAATGTCGAACAGTTGCTGCTTAATATTCTGTGGAAACTGCGAAGCATTGTTTTCAAGGTTCTTTGCTCAGAAAGGATTTGAAATTGTAAGATTCGAAATGTCTTTACTGTCACTTTAAATCATTGGAACGCATCCTTGCCGATTAAAAGTGTTAATGTATAAATATTTTATAATTGCAAACTTTGCTTTGTGTTATTTCCATAACTGCACTGTGGTAAAACTAATCGAACGCATGCATCTTTGCTGATGTTGTCATCCCTGCTGATGTTTCAGGTGATGACTGTAAAGGAAAACAGCACATGGAAATGCGCACGGAGCACAAACGCTATTCCTACACCCACCATGTATATGCAGCCTTGTGGGCCCTTGTTTCTTACACAGGTTATACACCTTCAGATCTTTACACTCCTTCCCAGTAGACGCCGACTTCATTCCAGTAGATGCCTCTGTGTGTCTTTCACCATTTATGTTTTTCACCCTGTTATGTAAGAAGTGGATTGGGTCGCAGGATGTTGTCTGATTGTGTTCTGTTTTGATGGTGCGCACCCAGGTCACGGGCTTCTGCGAGTCTGCCGAGGTTCCGGCTCGGCCGGTGCGTTTGTGACCCGGAAGCTGAAGTCCGTTCTGTGGTTGGCAGTGTGTTCTCCAGGTCGATATAAATTCAGACTCCAGCATGTCTCTTTTGCTCGCTTCTTTCCCTCATATCAGTGTGGCTTGTATTTGACTTGATGGTTTCTCAAGCAGAGTGAACCCACGTCACTTCTCTCATTATAACCAGCACTTCCTTTTCTTAGCTTCTCATCTGCGGAGGTCCACCCGTCTCCGTTTCTGAATCTTTGACTAATAATTATCTTCTCTAAATCATTAAAACCTGTCACTTGGAGCAGCTTTTACTCCATATATAACATCCTCGTCTGGTCCGAACAGGGAAAGCAGCGACTGGCGCCTTCTGGTGGCTGGGAACAGGATGGTATCAGCTGGTGGCGCTCATGTCTCTGATCAATGTCTTTCTACTCACCAGGTAAAAATGTGAAGTATTCAATCCTTAATATTAATGTTAACTTTCTGTTGTTGTTGGTTTTTTATTTACAATGCACTATAATCATGTGATCTGCTACAGGTGTTGTTGTTTTGGTGGGGGTTTTGGTCAGAATGCAAGCGTGCATATGATAAATGTAACTTTTTTCTGTCTTTCAGGTGTCTGCCCAAACTACTGAAGCTTCTTCTGTTTCTGCTACCCTTCCTGCTGCTGTTCGGTGAGATTTCAGTTGGACTGATTTGCGACGCTGCCATTGAAGGAATATTAACGTTTAGTGTTAAATAAATCAATGCAATTTAAGCATCTGTTAGATTCTGTAGAAATGTAGAAGCACACTTGCAGTGCATACTTTTGTTACGTGTACTTGCATAAAGTAGTCTTTGGTTTTCAACAGCTCTGTCGGAAGTGGGGATGCTTTCTAAATGGAAAGGCTTTTGCTTTAGCAATACTTCTATATGTGTAAATGGATTCTCTTCGTTATAAAAGTCCTTCACAGATAGATGCACCAGTCTCTGTGCTGACAGCAAGGAAATGTAACTGGATTTGCTTGTTGACTGATGATGCATGAGCTGAAAGATTAGATATACACCATCAATGTTTGTCCCATAGTAATGGATGGCACTAAAACCTCAAAGATTAATTAACAGATTGAAATGAAAACACTTTAAAGAGTTATCCGTAGAACATCTGTTTGAAGCACTTAAAATGCTTATATGGTAGACTCCAGTAGTCCTCGTTGAGTCTAATATACAGAGACAAGTTATATTAAAAGCAGGCTTTGTTGTTGCAATTCGTTTTGTGGCACAGAAACAGTTGCTACGATCCAAACATTCTTTCACCAAACCCCTGGCACTCATGATCAGCCACAGTTCTGCAAGCAACCGTAGTTATACCCAGATGGTTTTGCTTATTCTATTGATTACTTTCTCACTTATTCAGGATCGCAGAAGCACACACATATTCTCTTATTCCTTCCAAATAACTTCTTTTAGCAGCTTCTGATGAAAGTCTGTTATTTTTAGAGATCCTGTCTTTTAAAATGTCCGTTTTTCTCTGTTTACAGGATTATGGTACCTCGGTCCGCCCATCGCTCTGTCCTTCCTTCCAGCTGTAAACCTCACAGAGTGGAAAACAGCAGTCACTTCTTTCGCATCACTTCCTCCACTCCCATCTCTTCCCTCTTTACCCGCATTACCTTCTTTCACAAAAGAACCACTGGCTAAAGAAGAACACATTTCTGCTGCGGTGGTCTCACAGGTAATAAACCAAGAACAGTCGGTGATATCTTGAGTCAGATCTGATATTTAATCAATCAGCTTAGAATCAACTTCTAAACACTTTCAGGCCGCGTCAGAGTCCATTAACGGCGAGCGTTTGGCTCGGCTGGAGCAGCGTGTGGCGGCGCTGTGGGAAAGCATCCAGCAGGGGGAGCTGAAGGCCAGACAGCAGCACGAGGAGGCCGTGGGTTTGGTTCAGACCCTTCAGGACCAGATGAACACACAGACAGACAGAGAGAGTCTCAGCCTGTGGGTGTCTCAACTCCTGGAGCCCAGGTTCACTGCGCTCAAGGGAGAGATTGAGAGAGCAGCGGTCAGCAGGGCAGAGGTCAGAGCGAGACTTACACTTTACCGTTATTTTACCACTTTGGTTATTTTCACTTCCAATCTGGTTGCAAGAAATATTTTATGTGACTGTCCTGCTTTTAATAATATTATCAACAATTTCTTTTAAAATGTCATTATTAAAAAAAACTTTAAATACAAAAATTAAACTAAAATATGTTTTTAAAAATAAAGTTGTAATTATAATTTTGTTTCAGAAGTCTTTGTTCATTAATTTGTATGTGTATATATATAGAGAGAGAGAGAGAGAGAGAGAGAGAGAGAAAATATAATATAATATTTTGCCAATCAATGTTGCCTTTGAAGCTGATATGGCTTTAAAAATAAATACTAAAGAAGTTAAAAAAATAAATAAAAGGAAGCATATTTATGAGACTATCTTATTTAATGCTATTATCCATTATTATTTTTAGATATTTTTTTAGATTTTATTTTTAATTTTTTTATCCTGGCAAATTTGACAGTTTCTATCACACAACAAAATTATGGATTTTATTTAGTTATTATAATGCTGTTTCAAGTATAATTGTATTTTTTAGCTATGAATATATGGATATAAAGTAAACTTAAAATAAAAAATAAATAGAAGCATATTTTAAAGTCCTGCTGGTGATTTTACTAGGCATTTATTTTATCCAGAAATGTTATGAATGTTTTTAAAAGATTCCCGTGGAAATGTCTTGCTTCTCTTTCAAAGGTTAAACTATCAGTATTTTATCATGGTGTTATTTACTCTTCCAGACGGAGCAAGAGCATGTGCAGCATCAGACGAGTTTTGAAGCTCGACTGGCTGAGCTGGAGCTCCTGCTGAAGAGCCTGAACACTAGAACAGAGGTATAAGCACACTCTTCTGAGACTTTCAGGAAATGACTGAAACGACAGTTTAGAGATTGTTCTTCCATGTGCTCAGACTCAGAAATTATTTGTTGCTTTGTCGATGTTCATCACTACAAATGCTTTCACTTTAAAATTCTATAGCGAAATTAAACATAATGAAATTGCAACAAATAATAGAATATATTCAGTATGCCATACACTGGTGTCCATTAGAGTCTTAAGCTCACCAAGGTAATATTGTTTAATAATATCACAAATAATAATAATCGTAAAATAATCGTTTTCTATTTGAATATATTATCAAATGCAATGATTCACATGATTCTTCAGAAATCACTAATAATTTGCTGCTCATTAAACATTTCTATTACTGTTTTTACAGTATCTTTGATCAGCATAATACAACCTTTTCCTACTAATTAATTTTTTTTAATGTTGTACTATTTTTATTTTTTTACAGATTTTCATGTTTTTTTTTTAATGTTTTATTGATTCTACTCCTTTATCTAATTCTGTCTTTTTTTTTCTCTTAATTGAAGGAAATCCATCTAACACAGCAGGCTCCAGTACAGGCTCCTGTCAGGTAGACATCCTAGTAAATCACCAGCTGAAGTCGTTGTTTCAGTCTCCTCCGGTCTCAGTATTAACGTCTGCTTGTGTGTTTCCTGCCGCAGTGTTGGAGTCTCTCAGGAGAAGCATGATGCTTTGCTCACTGAGGTTCAGAGGCTGGAAGCAGAGCTGGGCCGCATCAGAGGAGATCTGCATGGAGTGATGGGATGTAAAGGCAAATGCGACAGCCTCGACACCATACATGAAACCGTAGGTCTTTTTTTTTAGGGCACATGATACATTTATCTGGCTTTTTGTCTCCCGTTTTGTTATTTATATGTTTTGTTTGGCAGGTGTCAGCGCAGGTGAAGGAGCAGTTGTACGCTCTGCTGTACGGTCGTGACAGAGGTGAAGCAGAGATTCCCGAGCCGCTGCTGCCCTGGCTGGCGTCACAGTACACACGCTCCTCTGACCTCACCGCGACCCTCATGACCCTGGAGCGCAGCATTCTGGGAAATCTGTCCCTGCAGCTGCAGGAGAGCAAGCAGCAGCAGTTCTCGGCTGAAACCGTTACTCAGACTGTCGTTCACACCGCCGGGGCTGCTGGGATGTCTGAGGAGGTACAACTGCTGTCGTTTTGATTAAAATTTTGATCCAATTAATACTTTTATTCTGAAAGGATAATAAAGACAGTTATACCAAAATCTCTGTTCTGATAACGGCTGCGTTTCCTTTCGATTTCTCAGCAAGTCCAGCTGATCGTGCAGCGTGCACTGAAGCTGTACTCCGAGGATCGCACTGGACAGGTGGACTACGCTCTGGAGTCTGGAGGTGAGCGCGGCTACAAAACACATAACCCGTATAAACATCACTCACCCTTTAAAGAGGTGTTTACATGAGACTGGTGTGTGTGCAGGTGGCAGTATCCTCAGCACACGCTGCTCTGAGACCTACGAGACTAAAACAGCACTGATGAGCCTGTTTGGTATCCCGCTCTGGTACTTCTCGCAGTCGCCCCGGGTGGTCATCCAGGTAACACCTCAAACGACACACTAGCTGTGAACGATCACCGGAAGCAGCATCATGCGTATCAGTAAATGCTGCTTTTATTCAGCTCAAACCGGTGGATAGAGAAGGCGTGGATGATTTAAAACAGAAAAAGATGTATGAAGTGAATTTGTGTCTGCTTTACAGCCGGACATGTACCCAGGAAACTGCTGGGCGTTTAAAGGCTCCCAAGGCTACCTGGTGATCAGGCTCTCTTTAAGCATGGTCCCTACCTCCTTCTGCCTGGAGCATATTCCCAAAAGCCTCTCTCCTTCTGGAAACATCAGCAGCGCACCGCGCCGATTCGCTGTCTATGTAAGAGTACACACACGTGTGTCTGGTTTATGAGTGTGTACTTGCATGTATTTACGGCTGTTTATGCTAAAGCCCATGTGTTTTTGTGTGAAGAGGTGGTGTCTAGTCTCATGTTGTGCAGCTTGTAAGTCTTGCCGTCTGTATCCACAGGGATTGGATGATGAATACCAGGAGGAAGGGAAGCTGCTGGGAGACTACACCTATCAAGAAGATGGAGAATCGCTCCAGATCTTCCCAGTTATGGTAAAATGGGTACATAGGTCAAAGACAAAAAAATGCTGCTTTAAATTGTTGTTTTTCTTCAAAAAAAAGTTTTCCGTTTAATTTAATCGCAGTTTTGTTTTTGTTTTTCTGAGCTAAAATTAAATATCACACATTTTTCCCTGATTTACTAAATCTACCCAGTCTAAAAATTTACAGCAGAAATCTATTTATAACACATTAAAAGATATAAAAATAAAAAAATATTTTTGTTTTATTTCCCACCGTCTTAGGTTTTTTACTCATTTATATATTTATACCTATATATTATATATTTTAATATGTACAGGTCAGAAAAAGCATGTTAATATGACAATGTAACATTATATCAAACATAATTTGGAATTTTATTCTCCAAAAACTTCTTTAAAACCTTAAAAGTAGATATTTTACTTACATTTAATGTGCTTTCTATGAACATAAAATCACTTCTGTGAATTTCTTTTGATGCAGACATCTTGAAGGCTTTGACCCACATGCAGAATATGCAGAATCTAGTCATTAAAATACAATTTACTGTATAACATACTGAATGTAACAGCCAAATTCTGATGAATAATAAATTGTGAAATAAATATATGCTTCTATGTACCTATAAAATACTACAGATAATTCAAACATTATTTTTTTAAGAAATTAAAAAAAATGTCATCCTTGTTTTGATTTAAACAGGAAACCTCTGTTGTGCAGCACTTTGTTTGCCAAAAACATGCAAGGAATTGTTCATTTGGTTTACATTTAAAAATATTGATTAAATAGTTACAATATCATGCATTTATTTTATTATTATATTGTTTTTATAATAAATTTGTATTAACTTTGTAAAACTGAAGAAGAAAAAAAAATTCATAGGGCACTGTTGTTAATTTTAGTAGATCATTAAATGTTTTAATCCTTATTGGTTAATAACATTTAATTTAACAAATAAAATAGAATCTAAAAAATAGAACTGCATTTTCTAAAATAAAATGAGAATTTTTCAAAAGGTAGACAGCAACAGAAGATGAATACTTAAATATGCAAAGTGCGTTTTTATTTTGGGTCTAATTCAGGATTGCATGTATCTTTTTTTAGGGAAAGCTATCCCAGCATGCATTGCAACAAGCTATAGTAAAATCAAGCTTAGCAGTATGCTGCTATGTTGAAACAAATCTTTTTGTTCCACGCCAGTCATTTAATTTAGTTTTAGTGAATATGCTGCTTGCTGTCTTTTGGAATAAAGCTAGCATTCTGACCATGTTTCACTTTGTTGTTGTTTATTTTCCCCAGGAGAAGAACGACCAGGCCTTTCAGATCATTGAGATGCGAGTGCTGTCGAACTGGGGTCATCCCGAATACACCTGCCTGTATCGCTTCAGAGTTCACGGCAGACCTCACACCCCGTAATCAGGCCCGCTGTACATCACTATATAACCCTTTATGTACATACAGGAAAAACACTCAGACTTTGATGCGCAGCACGGACAAACCTGGGCTTGTTAGACACATTTTTAAGACTCTAATATGAATGATGGCCGAAACAGAGTTACGAGGAGCACAGCGGGAAAGAGCAACACGTTTAAGCTAAGGATTGCCACTCATTCCCACAGTCCCAGATCCCCGTTCTTGCACTGATTCATGCCCCTGCGGCCGGGCCCTGTGTTACGCTCCTGCCCCATGCGCTCTCACCCGTAGAGGTATCTGTGCCTTCAGACACAACACGCTTCTCTCATTCTGTGTACCGTGTTTTGTTTTGCTCTTTGTTTTCTGAATGTACAGAGAGGAGTATAGTTCAGGAAGCTGGACTTCAGCCTCGTCCACTGGTCACTGCCGTGTGAGGTGGCCATCAGCTATAAGAGGGAGTATTTGTTCATTTATAAAACCACTAAATCTCACCAAATCTAATGAAAATGTGTCTGGGTCATGTTTTACCGCAAAACTTATCCTATTTCTGCATTGTTTTTACTTTTCCCTTTAAAAAAACTCTCATTAAGATCATTTGCATTGATTTAATGCAAAACAAAAAGTATTATTTAAACCGTTTTTATTTTATTTTTTTACATTGCAATTGCATTTGTTCCACTTCTTTTTAAATTGTACTCATTTGAATTATTTTTTTATTGTAATACAGATTAAAAAATACTGTAATACATAAATATTGCAATATTATTGAGAGTGGAAATACTTTAATAATTGAAAAATGAATATATTATTATATAATATATATTAGTTTTTATCATCATCGGTGGAATATTACCCAGGCACGTTTTCACCCAACAGGCACTTCATTTCATACTTTAAAAAAAATAAAAAATGTTTTTTGTTTGTTTGTTTTTTTACATTAAGAAATAAACTCATAAACAGCCATAAATTGCAGGAGACCCTGGTTTGACCTCCAGAGAAAGGAATGAATGTTTATGGACTAATATGTGTAGATTTGAACAGAACTGGACTTCAAACACTCACTGGTTTGTTTCTCTCGTCAGTAGTCATATCACAGTCATGATTCGCTGCAGGAATGTAACTTATTGTAATTAGACCTTTTTAATGGACTTATATCAGTGTTTATTTTACACAAAGGGGTGCGCCCTGCCGTCGTCATCTTTTTCCTTTTTTGTGTTTTTAGGCGTTTTAGTTCAAGTAGACAATGCACTGTTACGTCTTTATAAAGGAAATGTAAGTTGCACAAGTCCTATGCGAGTCGTTGGATGTGTTTGAGAAGTCAACGCTGTGTTGACCTCAAGGAGTCGTTTGTAAAATACTATTGATTTGTTCATGACTATTTATTTTCTGGAAATTTAGCTGAGAAATAGGACTTTGTGCAGTGTGTTTTTGTAAAATGCTTTTCAGTGCATATTGGTCTGTTTATATTTAGTTTTGTTTTTTTGCTGTTACAAAATGGCGACATTACTATGAATTGTACCAGTAAAGAATTTTAATTTTGATGGTATTTTTTGTTGCCGTTTGTTTATTTAATGTGATTGGTGGGTTAACAGTTGAGTTAAAATTCATTCACCTAGAGTGAATGTCACACCGGTCTGGAAGCACGTGAGGGTGAGTATTGTGAAGGATATATTTTCAGTTGCAAACGTCATTTTACTGCAGTTTCTGTTGTTAATCATGTCATCATTTTGCTCCGCCTCTTTTACATATTGCTCTTTTTGTAAATTGCAGCTCAACACGTTCCTGCGTCTCAGTTCTGTGGTTCAGAGAGGTTTTAAGAAACAATATCACAACATCATATTTATTAATTATACATATGCATTTGTGAAGCAGTTGTTTATTTTAAAAAAATGTACAAAATATATCTTGTTACCTAAAAGAATAATTGAGGGAACCTACAGAAAAGTCTAGCATAGACACTTTCTAAAGCCTCTCAAGCTGAAGAAATGTTTAGAAATATTTTGCATTAAGTCAAATATATAAATATGTATATATATAGATATATTAGTGTTGTTAAATGATTAATCACATTCAACATATAAATACATTGTAAGTGTAATGTGTATGTTTATTATATATTAAATACACGCACATACAGTATTGAAAATATTTTTCTTAAATATATTCATGCATGTGTGTGCATTTTATATATACGTAGTAAATATACACACATGTGAACATTTTGGATGCAAATAATCATTTTACAACACTAATATACATACATATAAAAATATAACAGACACATTTATATTTCATATTTTACTTAAGATGAGGATTTTATTTCAAGTAACTACTAATGGTTTCAGTTTTCATTTAATATAGATAAATAAAGAACTCTTAGCATATAGTCAACAGATAGAAAAATGTAAAAAACTAAATCTATGCACACAAAAATCTATAATTAGATTTGTGAATATTAGGCATATCCTCGGATGTGTCCCGTGGCCTGCTCCTCGCTGTTACTTCTCTCCGCCGCTAGAGGGCAGCACGATCAGCTGCTTTTGTGCTCAGTGTGCGTGGTTGTCCTATATGTGGGCTGTGACCTCAAAAGTTCTCAAATTCACATTATTTATTGATATTTTCTGCCAAGTTGCGCATGCGACTGTGCCATAAGCGCCAAATACTTTCTCTCTTCTGGTCATCCACCTTTCTTCCCCGTTCATTCACCTGCTGAACTCAACTCGTGTGCTTGTGGTCCAGATGCATTTTTTTTGCACAAAGCCAATTATAGGTTTCAACCCCCACTAAAGTATTTATTCATTCATTAAATGGGAATATTTATTTTTAAATTGTTCTTGTCACAAGTGCGGAGTAATATTAGCATGTCCTTACTTAGGTTTGGGTTTGCCTTAGAGTGCCTTAGATTTACTATTATAATAGTGTTATAATAATAGTGTTGTTATAATAGCAAGTAGCCTACATGCAACATCCCTAATGAAAAACTTTTGAGCATTAAAACGATTAAAAATTATTTTTGGAGTGTGTTTTGGGAGAAAATCCATTAGGATGTATTGGTTCAGCAACAGATAGCGACCAATTACCAACTACAATTCTTATTATTAATAACATACCATTATTCCGATGGTGCCTGTTGTTTTTCATCAAGGATGTGTAGTGTAACCCATTTTATTATTATTATTATGTAGCCTTTCTCAATGTTCCTTGAAGGTTCCCTGTCTAATAATAATAACTGAGCACGAAGCGCGAAATAATTTAAAGAAACATTTAAAAAAAAAATTGAGATATCTTTTTGTTTTTTAATATTAATTAATATTTAATATTAATTAATTATATTTAATGTAAGACTTGAAATTCCTCCAATTGTCCAAAGTCCGTACCTTTATAGTTCGCACAATTTCTATACGATTTTTATGGGCCCGCACAGTAAAAGTTAGTGTCCGCTTTCCACTGTTAAGTCGTTGTTTACACTCGTGCATTAATGAGGCGCGCGGAAAGCCTCCTCCACAGCATCGCAGCGAGGGCTCTGTGGCTCCTTCTCTCCGCGCATCTCTGATGAAGCTGTTAATGGGCGGTCTTACTCCGCGCCACGCAGTTTGTCAGTGGACAGCGGCACCAGTTGCGTTTCTCTCTCTCCGTGGGCAGAATGTCTCATGGAGGAGTTTTGGATGCGTCTGTGAACATCCACAGGTAGTTACACAGTCTGTTTCGCCGGCTCCACTTCTGCATTTTCCTCGCGGAAACGTAAAATCGATTCGGACTCGATTTGGGGGGTTTGTGTCTAATGCACTGAAGCCGTGCATGCACATTTGTTTTGTTTTGTTGTTTGCAGAACACCGCGGACTGTGCAATTAACCACAGGCTAGCAATGCTTGTTTGTAAACCTTTGCATTAAGTTTTCGGTGAAAAAAAAAAAACAACGCTAGGATTTTATTGATTTTACACAATGGCAAGCGATTTGAAGCCTCGGTTGTGTGTGATGAAGAAAGGAGAGAACGGCTACGGGTTTCATCTGCACGGAGAGAAAGGAAAAACCGGACAGTACATACGGAAAGTGGAGCGCGCGTCCCCGGCGGAGGCTTCGGGACTGCGCGCGGGTGACCGTGTGGTGGAGGTGAACGGCGAGAACGTGGAGAGAGAGACACACCACCAGGTACATCACACACCTGTGCTGATCTCACACGAGAGCTCACCTTACACTGGCTGTCATGCGTGGGTTTATGCGAGATATAGAGCCTACACACTCTTAAAAATAAAGCTTCTTATTGGCACCAAACAACCTTTTCCTCATGGAACCTTTTCATTCCACGAAAGGTTCGTAACAGTGTAATAATGTTCTTCACTACAAAAAAAAAGGTTCTTTTAAGAACTGAAAGGTCCTTTGGGGTCATTAGGGCATTTAAATAATTTTTTATAAACTTGCCTTAGAAAAAAAAAAAAAACATTACCGTGTCCATCTTGAGACAAAGCAAGGGAATTCATATGTATTAGGATCAGTCAGTGCTAGTTTTATTATTTTGTTTGTTTAAAACCGCTCAGACTTGCGTTTTAGTCTGGGGCTAAGTTTGTGGAAGCGGTGGATAGTTAATTAACTATCGTTAATTATTATATAATATAAGTTGAAATTTTTCATGGTTCATGGCTTAAAACTTCATGTTTTCTCAAATTTTAATGTTTGTTTTTTAAATGAATGATGTCCTTTTGAACTTTTTATTCTTTAAAACATGAATATATATATATTAATATTAATATATTCTTGGAAAATATATATCACCGTTTCCACAAAAACGTTTATTGTTTCTTGCGCAGCAAATCATCATATCTGAATAATTTCTTTAGCGTATTTGTCATTTATAAATTGCAATTTTTCCATTATATTTGTTTAAAATACAAATTGTAACTGTGTACGAATATCTGAATAGACTCAAATTTCATGCAAAAGGCAGTACAGAAGGGGAAGGAAACTCCCTCAGCATCATTTAAAAGCATCCCAGGATGTACCTTGTAAAGTTGTTTGATAAATGACAAGATTGAGTAGTTGGGATTTAGACAGAGAAGCTCTTATAGCCACAGCTTTTATGTTAATTTGTTATACTCAACGACTAATGTTTTTCTAAATGTATAAAATAGTTATTTAAACGTGTTAGTAGCGTGTTTATAGGCTTGTACTGTATAAATGGCAGAACGTGTCTTGTTTTCAAGTTTACATCTCGCATCTCAGAATTTTTCTGAGGTTCACATTTCGCAATTCAGACTTATCTTCTTTTTATATCTCCTTTCCTTTTTTGTTTCAAACTGGAAAAAAAAGTTATGGTAATGGTAATTATGATATTTTACCTCATTATTTGGACTTCGAAAAAAGCTCAGAACTGTGAGATATACTCAAAATTCATTATTCAGAATTTTCTCAAATTCAATTTTTTTTTTCTCAGAATTTCAAACCTTTTACATTTTTACATTTCAGTTGTTTTCTTACTCCAAACAGAAAAGATGGTAATTGCGACTTTTTGTATTGCAATTATTACTTTTTTCTCACAATTGCAAATCTTTATTTTGAAATTCAGACCAAAAAAAAATCTGAATTGTGAGATTAAGTATCACAATCATACCTCACTTATTTTTTATTTCAAACTGGAAAAAGAAAAAAAACTTGGCGAAACTGACTTAAGTGGGGAATGTTCTTGTGAACACACAATGAAACCGGATGCGTATCTGTAGTTGCAATGACTCTAATAGAGCGATGAAGCTGTGACAGCAGCTGGAGGTCTTTCTGCTCAGACACACTAACATGGTTCAAATGTTGAAGTCAAATAAGTGTAGTGAAAAGCGTGTCTCTTAGACCTCATGCTAACTTTCTCTTATACTCAGGTGGTGCAGCGGATCAAAGCCGTGGAACATGAGACCAGACTTCTGGTGGTTGACCGAGAGACTGACGAGTACTTTCGTAGCCTGCGTCTCACCTGCACGGAGGAAATGGCCATCCGGATGAGCCCTGCAGCCACGACCCCTTCACCTTCACCGTCCACCAGTAAACAGGGCAATGGCTCTGTGTCCAAACGACCAGAGATCTCCAAACCCATCAGGAAACCTCCGTCACGAGCACCTAAGAAGGTATGGATCCATTCACTTTTTTTTGAGCTGAAACAGGTAGAAAAAAGCATTGACGTATGACTTATGAAGCGAAACAATCAGTTTGTGCAAGAAACTGAATATTATTAAGTGCCTCAGACAAATGGTCTAGATTGATGTCCGGTTCATGAATGATTCATTCTTTTGGAAGTATTGGAAGAAGCTGTTTACTTAATCGGACTGACCCCCATCTGAAACAGTTCGCGGCTCGAGAAGCACAGATTTACAAGTTACTTCATCAAAACTCCCTTTCAGACACCTGACAGTCACTCTCACTTGAAATGTGTCAAAATGCCACCGTATATGATCCTATAATGCTGTTCCTCCAGCAGTGACGGAACTGAAGAGTCGCTGATATGCACATGCGTGAACCGAGCAATTTTGAAATTTTGATTTTTTTTTCTGATTTCTCGTTGCTGAAGGTGAGCCGAGGTGAGACTAGTTTATTCTCTTGATATGCTTCCGACAAGTAAAACATCCACTGGTATTCATTTTAAGTTCCTTGTGGGGTTTTTTTTTGTGTTATTCTTATATGACATCACTTTTGGAACCTTTTAAAGACTGTGGAACCTTTCGATTAACCCACACTGTTGGCCCTTCTCCATCCATATATAAATGAATGTCTCTGCATCATGAAATACATTGAACATCTGGATGTCCTATGACAGCCGGCCTGGGTGATGTCATCACTTATATCTAGTTCTCAGAGACTGTTTATGTAGTGGTTATCGGTTAGTTTGTGTGGTCAATAATTATGGATTCGTGTGTTTAACGTGAGTTTAAAACAATAATGAGTCAAGTGAGCAATCTCAGATATTATCTTGTTGGCTCTGTCATGGTTGGTCAGTGTCCAAAATGCGAAGCTGTATTGGTTTTGTAGTAAATGAGTGTCTCCAGTACATTAGCCTGTTTCCCATGGCTTACGCATTCAAGAAAGTTCCTGAAAAAGCACCATATATTTGTTTCAGTTAATGTTTATTTTGCATAGTGCTTGTCACAATGCATATCATTTGAGTTTACATACTGTGTATGAACATACTAATTTTACTTGATAAAGGTTTGCATTAATAACGTGGTTGTGAGGATGTTCTGTTATGGATTGTTCTGGATGGTTGCTAAGTGCATGTTTATTTGCTCGGATCAAAAGTCGTTTTTTTTACCCATCGCATTGTTTTCCAGTCAAAATGTTTTAGTCTGATGGCATAGAAGTGCTAGCACATCTCTCTTCAACAAGACACATGCCTTGATGAATCATTTATGTCTTTAACGCAAACATTTCTGGATAGGTTAATTGCTCAAGTGTAGAATTCTAAGGGTCATAGGTTTGTTTAGCTATTAAACATCTGTTAGCACGTGTAGATCAGGTTCGGAGATGCATCGCAAAAATGGCCGTCGTTCGTCTGGTAAAGTAATATTTGTATAAGATCTCAAATATTATATTTGTCTTTTTTGAGCCTAATGCATACATCCAACATCTGCTCTCGCTTAAAGCCCACTTTCCGGGTTTGCATAATTCACTGCTGTTTCAACGAGACGAGTGGAGTGGGAAATACGTGAGTGTGTGAGTGGTAGGTGGGTGTGTAACAGCCACGTGTGTGTGAGAATGTTAAAGGTGACATTAAACATCGCAGCAGCACACCAGGTTATTAGACCGCTTGTGATATCTATCAGAAGATGAGCAGAGCTACATGGGAGAACAGCTGCAGATCGTAGCCTTCACTGGTGAAGCACTTGCTTTACTTTTTGGCAATCCGACCCAAATCAAATAAAATGCGAAGAGAAACCTTGGACGATGAATGTAGGATGTAGTAAAATTGTCTCATTTCACCTCAAAATCATACTTTTCTGTTGATTTCGGAGTGATGTATGACCTGAAGGTGTCCACCATGGCGTGAAAATCACTCATGTATGGGTGTTGCTTAATGGTGCGTTGGATATTAAAAAGTTCCAATCAATGTTTTGGATTCCGTGCTATTCTAAGAACGGAACGGAAGAGTAAACGTTCCGTATGGAACTTCAACATGTTCTCATGAAAGCCTGTTTTGGTTCTAATTCTAACATTTGTTTTCGTCATATACATTCTGATAAACTCAAAGTTTAACGGAACTGTGTAGGGGGATATTTTCCAGTTTTATGAAGGACCTCTTTATTCAAAGGATGTGGAAATGTTCTTCAGAATGTCCAGTAATAATAGTTTTTGGATTTGGTGATTGGAAAAGCCATATTCTGATGTTCCAAAACCACTCTAATTGTGTTTAGCCACGTGTCTTCCTGCACAGTGGCCTCATATTGGCTGATATTATTGCCCATACAGACCTATCATTGGACTTGATGATTCCCCTGAGTGTTTAACAGTTGCTTGTATTGAAACCATCCATTGACTTTCTCCAGACGTCTGTAGACCGTAGGAAAGTGATGACTCATGAAACCATACTTTCTTTAGAAAATTGCTCATTGCATCATCTACATAATTGTTTAAAAGTTTGGTGTTAGTATAATTTTTAGAATATATA
>JAUMHP010000045.1:1187318-1200436 GCA_032361065.1 Enteromius trimaculatus
AAAAATGGACAGCACCTGAGTTAAATATATGAGTGTCACAGCAAAGGGTCTGAATACTTAGGACCATGTGATATTTCCGTTTTTCTTTTTTAATAAATCTGCAAAAATGTCAACAATTCTGTGTTTTTTTGTCAATACGGGGTGCTGTGTGTACATTAATGAGGGAATAAAATTAACTTAAATGATTTTAGCAAATGGCTGCAGTATAACAAAGAGTGAAAAATGTAAGGGGGTCTGAATACTTTCTGTACCCACTGTATATGCATGACACAACCACACACCTCTGCTCCAAAGTTTGGAATAATTAAGATTTTTTTTCATGTTTAATTATCAGCATATTAGAATGATTTCTTAAGGACCATGTTACACTGAAGATTGGAGTAATGATGCTAAAGATACAGCTTTTCACATAAATTTAGCAGTTATTTTGAATTATAATACAATTTCAGAATATTTCGGGTTTTTTTTGTCAGAATAATTTCAAACTTGCGTATACACACACACATACATTTAATGCATTTTAATGCCAAATACTCAATATTTACTGCAATATGGCAGTTTGCAACAGTGTTATGAGTGTATTTATATTTTGCAGTTCTCGAGGGAGAGCAGCAGTCATCTTCTCGACCCGTTTGAAGAAATAGGTCTGTGTCTGAGCCCCACGGCAGCGGAGGCTAAAGAGAAAGCTCACGCCAAGCGCGCCAGAAAGAAAGCGCCCCAGATGGACTGGAACAAGAAGCACGAGATTTTTAGCAATTTTTGAGTCTTCTTCCCAGAGAAGCCCCCTACGTGTGATGCACTCAGAGCCCCGGACACGTGACTGCTTTTGATGAAAAAGAGGAACCTATTTTTGTAGAAAATGAAAACTTGAAGCATAAACAGTTGAAAGACCCACCCGGAGTGGATGACGTGATGGTATTTCTGTCTTATGAATGGCTAAGAAAGTCACAAATGGATGGTGAAGAAGGATTTCTGCATCATTTCATGCTCATGCTGTTTATTCAATAGAGCACGTAGACAGTAAAGTACAAAAAAGGAATACAAAAGCCAAATGAGACTATAATACAGAACAGCGCTTAGACCGTGCTTTTGCAGAACTTCGATTCAATTCAGGACCAAATTAATGAAGCCCTATTGTGTCGGACATGATACGTATGAATCATCATAAGAATTTGAATTGTTGCCAAAAACACAAGCTATAGTCGACATGATCCACTGACTTGTTTTGGAGGGAAGTACCACTGTTTTTAGGAATTACTGAGATTTCAAATAAAAAGAAAAACTGGAATCCTGGAACCCAGAAATGAGACTCTGCTCTTCTTCACCGCTAGAGGACGCCGTTTATCCAGTCTTGGCTTCATTATGAACCTGCTGAGCCAGCAGAGGGAGCACCGCAAACACATGCTGCTGTCTTACAGCTCGGCTGACTGCAGAAAAAGCGGAACTTCTTGCAAAGCTGCAAGATACGCCACAAAGAGTCAATGCTGTATTTACAGTATAGTGTCTACTGGTGCATTCTGGGACGTGGACACCGACAGACAGGTGGCATGCAAGTCACAGTCGAGCACAGCCGAATCGGTTCAGGAGGCAAAACGAATCTGAAGTAATAAACCTCGTAAAACAATAAAGCGCAGCGCATGCCTTATCTATAGAGTAACAGACAGTATTGATTCTGTGGAGGGTCGCTGAACTTTGACCTCAGACTCATCTCTGAGGAGGGGCTCTGTCGTGGCTGATGCTGGATACAGGGTTCCCACCTTTATTCATTTGAGTTATAGTAATGCAGACAATCATGAAAGCTTTTTAGAGAGCGCTATATGCATCTACAGCACACATATTGTGATATATAACATCAGCATTATTATTATTCGTCTTAATAATTCATGATACGTTCCATGTTTGCAATTTAGTATTAATGTAGTCAAGTAGTTTCTGGTTTTTTTTTCTGTTCTGTTGCTCCCCTACGCCGTCATTGAGCAGTAATGGGAAATCATTTCCTGTCAGAAATATTCGTATTAGTATTATTTTTTTCAATAAAGTGTGACAATCACATTCAGAATGAGACTGATGTGTTAAATGCATTCATCTACAGACATTTTGAGCACTTTCTTTTTTAGTTGTTAAGTAGACTGTATTTATATATATACATATATACATTTAATCTTTTTTTAATCAAATTTGTAGTGACCAGCCTATAGTATAATTTGTCATTTATTCAATTTGATAAAACATTTGCCTAGGTTATATTATATATATATTAAAACATATAAAACTTATAATAACATTTTTTAACATCACGTTTTCTGACAATTTTATATAATAACAATATTTATTTATTTATTTATTTATTACCTGTTTTCATTCAAATTTCACTGATAAATGTTTATAATTTTATTGCTATTTTTCCAGAATATACTGTCTTCTTCCCAACAAAAATGTGTTCTGGACAGTAAATTAAGTCAAGCTACAACAGTGGTAATATAACTAAATTAAACAGTAATTCTAATGCATAGTTGGTAAATTTTCTTTCAAATAAATGTATGTATTTTTGTTATATTACATACTTTATTATATATTATCATAATACATTTTTATGTGAAGTATTGTAGTTACATTTATTGATGTACAGTATTTATTGAAGTCACAACACCTTAGCAATGTATTGCTTTACTGTATTCTGATCTATACTAAAACACAATTTTCCCTTTTTAGATGTTTGCGAAAGCTGATTGAACTAGATTCAGGATCGAGTGCTGCATGTCCATGGAAAGGTCGACGATGCATTTCCGTTGCTAAGGTGTTGACTTTTTGTTGTGCTGCCTCACGGTTGCTAGGGTTTTATGTTGGGTCGCTAGGTGGTTCCTCACTGGCCTAAATCAAAAGAGCCCACCTCCAAGTCTCCAGAATATTCTGCTCCTTACGTATGTGTCCATCAGTGCTATGGGATTCATCATGGGCCAGGTGGAAACTGTACGTCAGGGCGCTCTGAAAAAATAATAACCCATCTCATCTCAACAAGATTTGAGCAATCATTCATGTAACCACAAGCATAAGCAATAGTAATAGTGATGCTTGTATAACACCACTAATAATAATCCACTATGATTCACTCAAATCTTGCACTTTGTTAATTAGGTTACAGTCATTTCTGTTCTCGTTTTTTCCCCATCTCTGTAAAATCTGTCATGCAAACCCCACGAATAATCCTCCATTCATTATCATTAACACTTTTCACGTAGCTTCTAGACGTTCACTCATTGTGAGACACTAGGCGTAAGTAAACGTGTCCGACCACGACCCAATGAGCAATAATGGTTATTTCAGTCTTTAGATTAGAGATAGGAGTGCCTGTTTGCACTGAGGAAACCTGAGCAATATAATCATATGAGATATGCCACGATGAAAATAAAAATACCTGATCTCAAAGTGGACCGCGCAGACAATCTGATAACAAACTAGACCACTGAAAATACCCCATTTAGCCTTCAGAGAGGGAGTTTTCGAACAATAATCCTTCTGTTGCTCTTAAATCTAACATGCAATGTCTGACAGGGTTTGTGCGTCTTTTGCTGAACAAAACAAATAGCTCATAATCTCTGAAAACACTTTAAACTGGGGACCTGTGGCGAGAACCGTAAAAAATGCTGTTTACTGTCATGCTTGGCTAGCAGTGTAATGCATCGCAGGAACATGTTTAACTCTCTGACAGAACAGCATAAAGCATGAAGCAAGCTATGAAATGTGTTGGGACGCATGCACTACATCTACAGTAGACCCAAAGTGTATTTAGTGTAAAAGCGTTTGTGGTTGCATTAGATGACGTGTCTTTATCTGTGCTCAAATGCTCTATGTTTATTAATTTCACATTTCTTTGTCACTGTTAGTGGTTTGTTATGAGTGCAAGAAGACCTCAAGTTTACTAACGTAACCACAGGTGTAGTTCATCATCGTCACTTTACTAACTCTTTACAATCACTTAATGTCCCTAATACTTGTGTATACCCTATACATGTCAATTAAAATGTATTATTCACGTAATTTCTAAACAATTATAGTAATATTTTAAATGTTTCTATTAAAAAGTAAGTTAATTCCGCTAATAAAATTAAATATATTTATAAATACCTAACATTTATATTATTTAAGAAAAATATATTTTATATTTGAAAATTTGAGATATATATATTTTTTTCCTTTTTCTTTTTTTTTTTTTTTTTTCTTTCTGGAGCTACTGCACCCTTAATTACACAAATTATAAAATTCGAACCTTTTTTGCCCCAAGAATAGCTTGAATTGTTGGTGGCATGGATTCAAGAAGGTGCTGCAAACATTGCTTCAGGCTGGTGAGGTTCTTGACTGCATTTTTGCTATATAATTAGTTTTATAAAGGTTTACAAATACACCAAGGGGTACATTAAGATAAAATAAATAAATAAATAAAACCAAAAGATAAAATTAAATATTATTATGTGACCCTGGATCACAAAACCAATCATAAGTGTGTTTATTTACATCAACTGAATAAATAGGCTCTCCACTGATGTATTGTTTGTTAGGATAGGACATTATTTGGCCGAGATTTAAATATTTGAAAATCTGGAATTTGAGGGTGCAAATAAATAAATAAATAAACACACAGAAAATTACCTTTAAAGTTGCCCAAATGATGTTGATAGCAAGAAATATCACTAATCAAAAATGAAGTTTTTATATATTTACGCTAGGAAATTTAAATCTTCATGGAATATGATGTTTATTTAATATCCTAATGTTTTTTAGCATAAAAATCATTTTGACCCATACAATGTATTTTGGCTATGGTTACAGATATCTGTGCCACTTATGACTGTTTATGTGGTCCAAGGTCACAAAAATTATCGTATTAACATTTTGCTGATTTTTTTTTTTTTTGCAAAAAAAGACATTACTAGTTTTATCAAAAATAAATAAATAAACGTTAATTTCTCTGATAATTTACAGTTATATATGTAACAAACTAAACGGGCTATTACTTATTTTGAAAAGACACAAATGAAAAAACAGAGAGAAAAATAACAAGCTGAAAGCCGAGCATGATCCTTAAATCAATGAACAGAAATCTAGTAATGATGTAACTAATTAGTAACTAATGATGACGACTCAACCACTGTTTCTGCAGCCGGCTAGCCGACACGCGATGAGCATGCGTTACTTGTAGTTTTTGTTTTGTGTGTTTGTAAATGTTTAATTCATCGTTCAAGCTACAGTAATAATAATAGTAATAGTAATAATCCCAAGCTCTATCCGATTCCAGCGCGTTACCTTTTGTTAGTGAACTCCCTCTGCTGCCAGGGTTGCCAGGTTTTCGCAGCAGAACCGGCTCAATCGCGTCGCGCAAAGGAGAGGGTAAAAAACCGGCGGACTTGGCAACACAGGCTGCAGCCGCTAAACTCGGAGCGCGAGGGCGGCAGTCTGCGTCTCCATGGCGACGCAGTGTTTGTGTTAACACGCGCGTGAGTCAGAGCAGCAGTGAGTCACAGTCAGGAGGAAATTCTCTCTGTTCTCGATTCACACAACCACACACTCTCACCGAAGCCAAATAAGGACAACAGCTCGGAGAGAGAGACGGGAAATCTGTCCTGTCAGTGGCCGGCTGCGAGTTTGTGAGTGAGGGGAGGGGAAGGGTCACACCCAGCGACTTCACACCTCAGTTTACCGGCCAAACAGATCGACTTTTAGGTGATAATATTTCACTCGATGAGTCACTTCGCAAACGGTTTAGCAATTTCGCGATAATAAAGTGGCCTTCAGCTTTTGTAGTGCAACCCCAGCCCTTTTGTTGGTTTTTAGGTTATGAGTGAACCACTGTACAGTGTGCAGTGGTGTTATCATATGCTAATATAACCTGATAGTGGCATGTTCCTTTCTTGAAATGTTAAAGATTAAGTTACATTTACATCTAGAGTAAGTTATCACCCTGGACCACAAAACCTGAAAGTATTTTTTTGGAACTAGAAGAAAAATGGAGATTCATGCAGTATTATGACAGCTGAATAAATAAGCTTTCCGTTGATGTATGGTTTGTTAGAATAGGACAACATATGGCCGATACTATTTGAGGTATTTGAAAATCTGCTATCTGAACACTATCAGGTTGCAGATTTTCAAATCCTCCGAAAAGTATCGGCCATATATTGCTGCTTAAGATTGGTTTTGTGCTCTAGGGTCACATATTTCAGTTAAGGCCTACCTTTATAACTACAATAGGCAACATAATAAATATTATTTTTATTATAAGCTTGCAGTTTTTTCATCTGCCACTTTTTGATCACTCATCAACTGGATTTTGTTTTCTAAATACCCTTTTACGCCAAGGGAGATAAAAAAAAGTTTCAAAAATTATTTAAATTCTAGGAAAATAGTTAAGTCGATAAAATAGTTATGGCACAACCATAACAGTATCGGCACAGAGCAACAATTTTGTGGGAAATTCTCTGTCACAAAAGGTCAACATTTGCTCTTTTTCCATAGACAATAACCATGAAAAATAATCAGAAGCGTGGTATTCACATGCTTTCATGCGCCTTTTGGAAAATCATGGCACCTTTTGGAAACATAATCTCTACTGTTTCTTTTAAGTGCAGTGTTCTGTATTTACTCTGCAGCTGTGCAGAGATGACAGCAGTGCAGTATCTCCATTCAGTTAGTAGCCATTTAACATTCACTTTTAACCAGGGTGAATTAAAGGGACAGTTCGACCTAAAATAAGAATTCTGTCAGCATTTACTCACCCCCATTTTGTTCTGAATACATACATATATATATATATATATATATAGATTAGACTAGACAACATTCTCTGACTTTCATTGTATGGAGAAGAAAAAAGAAAGTAAGGTTTGGAACAAGATTTTTGGATTAACTATATTTTTTATAAGTGTTAACATGACTTTTAAAGGCAAATTAGTTTTTTGTCGTCTAATTGAAATCAAACTTGTCATGTGCGTGTAACCATACTGACTGAAATCCAGAGTCCAGGATGCTAGCCATTACACCATGGTGGTCAAACTCAGCACTGTGTGTTTTGGGAATTCACTGGATTGCTTCATTGCAAACATTCAGCCAAAATGCTGCCTATTCAACCAAAACCAGCATTGTGTGCTGGCGAAATCACTGCCAACTGGACGATGTCCGGAGGCCCTAATAATCACCTTCACAGTAAACAGTCAACTTGCAGTGAAAATTGCTTGGATTGATCAGTATGCTCAAGTTCAAGCAGGGTCAGTTCTAGGATTTCATCTTCAGGGAGGTTTAGCCCTCAGACCAAACGCAGCTAATAACGAGTAATGAAGTTGGTCTCGGGTTATTGTGTTGTAGGAAGTGTTTCCTAAACATTTATTTATTTGTGGCGCCTGCCACTATATAAAAACTGACCATTTTAATAAATTAATAAATTGTTATAAAAAAAAAATCTACTCTAGAAGGCTGTTGTTATTGATTCTATTTGGATGTCTACCGGACGCTGTTGTCATTGAAACCGTCTATACTAAAACACATCCAATATTTTCTTAACTGCGAAGTGAAAATGATCAACTTTCTTGAGGAAACGGCACTGGCCTGATCATTCAGGTGGATCCTAATCTGCTGGATTACATGTATTAAGAAAATGTATTCTAAATATTTTTAGATTACTTTTGAAAAAAATATAATCCATTCTTTGTTAACATTATTAAGTGCATTGGGGTTCATTAATGAACTACGGGGGGTTTGTAGACTGTCCAAATGTATGAAAGCTGTAGAATTTAAGAAAGAAAACAACTGGAGCAAATCAAATTATGAATAATTTTCTGCCATCAATTGAATAATATGAAATAATGTAATCTATAAAAATAACTGTAATCTGATTATGAGCATTTTTAAATGGAAAATGATCTAATTACAAGTACTTACATTTTTAGAATCTGATTACGTAATCCAGATTACATGTACACTTATAGGCTAATGGTTGATGTTTCCTGTTACGTCGTGCCACTGGATTTTCAGAATTGCACATAAAAAAAGAACAGCTTGTGATACGGTTTCTAAAGTGTTGTTTTCAAGTAGCAGTGCTAATGGTTTATGTTTCTGCCATACATCACTGCAGTAATGCAGAGCAGTTTCAGGCAGTGCACTCTCTGTGTACCTCTGCTGCAGGTCTAAATGCTGCTGAGCAGATTTTAAAGCATGCATAATGGACTGAAGTAGTGGCATGGTAATTATATAGACTGTTTGTGTGGTAATGGATTCAAGGGCTCACATTTATCAGGCTGTGGGTGTTGGGTGAGGTATAAGGACGTTCCCATGAGAGAGTGGCATTAGAAGGGCATCACTGTGAGAAAGAGACAAAGAAGGTGCGTGTTAGGAGGTATATTAAAGAAGAGAATATATTAGATGTGCATTTATTTATAGGGAGTCTTGAGAACGTGTGTCATTGTGACAGCGAATGATCTCAGAAAAAAGGAAATGAAAGCAACAGCACTTCCTCTGCATGAGATCATTTTAATGAGATCATTCAGTCTCATTTCCCATTTACACTGTTAAAGGAGTTCATTTCATTCTAAAGTCGTTTTCATTCAGATTTAGGCCTATTTGTTTTGACATTGATGACTAAAACTAATGTGCTTTATGAAGAAAGTGTGCAAAACTCACTATAATCACGCTAGGGTGTTGCAGTGTGTTCTTAGTATGTTGTAATGCAGCTGCTTGGGTGTCGTGAATGGTTGCTAGAGCAGTGCTTTGGTTTGTTGTTCGCTTAGAGTTGGATTTTTGGTGAGAACTGTTTAGCATCTGTTGTTCCAGCTTTGATCTTTGAATGAAACAGTTGGAGGGTCACATGCAGATGAATTCTGGGAGCTGATGGGCAGCATGCTGGTCAGCTGGATGGAGTGTGGGAGGGGGTCAAGATTAAGCCCTCGGGCGTGAGGAATGTGTGGTAGAAAGAACCAGACGGTTGGCATCGAATTTCTCTAGGACAGCAGGCTAATCTTCATAGGCTAGATAAAATTACTAATTCATTTATTTAATGAATGTTTTCCTAAGCAACTCTTAAGCGTAAGGAATAGTTTACTCACCCTCAGGCCGTGCAATGTTTCTTAATGGGAACAGATTTGGGGAATTACATTACATCAGTTTCTTGTGAATGGGTGCCGTCAGAATGAGAGTCAACACGGCTTATAACAACATCACAATAACCCACAAGTAGTTCATCAGCTAATGTCTGTGAAGTGAAAAGCTTTGTAAGAAAAAAAAATCCACAATTATGGTGCTTTTAACTTTAACTATATAGTTTCCAACTAAAATATCTAGATATGTAATCTAAGTCTATCTATAATATTGCTTTCTCCAGAAAAGGAATCCTGTCTGAATTATGCATAGAGGTTTACAGAGACTAAAACAAATGTGTCAATCTGAGAGGACAGCAGGGGATGCAGTTTTCAATAAGGAAGCATTATTGTTGATTATTTAAGATGAAACACCTTAATGATAATGACACGCCGCTTCACAAGATTATTTTATTGTGATGTCGTTCTGACGGCACCCATGCACTGCAGAGGTGAGCAAGTGATGTAATGCTATATTTGCTATCTTTGATGGTCTAGGAGTACAATTGCAGAATATTTACATTTTTGAGTGAACTCTTCCTTCAAAGCACACCAATAATTCCCAACATTGAAATTTTAAACCTATGCAGCGTTTTAACCTACAGTTTTTGATTTAAATTGCTGTAAAAAAGAGAATGTTAAAGAAATGTCTGTTCATACAAACGAGCACCTGTGTGTGCCTGATGGCTTTTATATAGAAAGCACACACAGACATTCTTCAAAATATCTTCTTTTGTGTTCCACAGAAGAACGTCAATCAAATAGCTCTGAGTAAAGCTGAGGCTGAGTAAATGATGACATACTATTCATTTTTGCTGAACAGTCCCTTTATGAAACGTCCGCTTTTCATGTGCACGGCTCAGACTGTGCGCATTAGCTCTCAGACGTAAAAAATGCTTTTTTGGCAGTTCATTGAGTGCAACAGCATTGCAGAAACTGTCATTAGCAAACTACCTGAAAGATCTTTATCATCGCGCATGACAATACCTGAAATACCACAACTGAACGAGGAAATGAAGACACGACAGTCAAAGAGGGAAAAGTGGTCTAAACGGAGAAGAGGGAGGTCCCAATAAGAGTTTATTTCTGCGGGGTATATTTAGACACGGCCATAAGAACTACAGAGAGGAAAAAGAGTGATGTATAAACAGTAGTACGAATCTGATGTAACGTACTGCAATAGGCCCACACAAGCAAACACGCACTCATAGCAACTCATGAGAAAATCTGCTGCGAATTACTCTCAAGGACACACTCTAATATTACACATAATGAGCGACATAAAGAGAAATCAGCACAGAAGTGAGCGAGACAGCTGGAAAATCAATACTATTAATGGCTGCCTGCGTAACAGTAACGGATAATATCATGAAGACTACATGAGCAGTCCGAGCGCTACACAGCAGCAGCCACAGTGACGCCATTGTGGTTCAAAACGCACTTCCTGTCTGCCGCCACAGTGTTTGTGTTTCATGTTGCCGTGGCAACCCTGAACACATAAATACCAGAGGAAAAAAAGAGAGAGAGAAACTGAGAAATCGAGGACAAACCCTTATGACTAGCCGAAATGAAAACGCAAATGCATCCAGACATGGCTTTACTGCTGTGTGTGTGTGTGTGTGTGTGTGTGGATTAACAGTGGCCCCTAAAGCAACACTTTAATACCTACTCTTTCCATAGACCTTTACTGCCTGTCCCAACAAATTCCAGTAAATATATGTAACATGATGTAAATGCGAGTGATTATGCCACGCACATCCAGAACATTTTGAAGGTTGAGAAAAAGATTTTGTAGAAATAATGTTGCGCAAATCCGGGCTAAACATGTGTTTACTATAACATATTTGCAAGCAACATAGTACTGTGTTGTGTATCGTACTCTTTCTAGATTGTCTTGTTTTTAGGTAAAGTTTCAATGTTCTGCAAAATGGTTGCTAAGGTGTTCTGTAGTTGCTAGGGCACTCTTATTTTGTTGCTAAGGTGTTTTGACTGATTGTTCGCATGTTCTGTAGTTGCCAGGCTACTGCAGTCTCAGTGTAGTCACTGTCACTAAAATGAGTGATTTTTTAAAAAAATGTAACGCTGTGTGGTTGCTAGTGTGTTCTCGGTGGTTGCTTGGGCATTGGAATTTGGTTGTTAAGGGGTTTGGCTGGTTGTTGACGTTTCCTATGGTTGCTAGGGCACAGCTATACAGTTGTGCTGAGTGCATTTAATGCATTACTATGTCATTGCTAGGGTGATATAGGTGGTTGCTAGGGCGTTGGTAGATGATTGCTTAGTGGCCCAAGTTAAAAGAGACACAAGAGCGTGTGTGTGTGTTTTCCAGTTGTTTTTGCTTGTTTGTTTGTTTTTTTATTTTGTTTTAGAAACACAAATCCCAGCACACTAGCAATCAGTGTTGTTATTGTTAACCAAAACTGGATTTTTTTTTTTTTTTTGTACTTTAAACAAAACTAAAATAAAATAAAATGTAAACAAATAAAATAAAGCTATTAAAACTCAGAAATCTTACAATTCTAAAAAAAAATACAAGCTAATTTAAATGTGGTTAAAAACTATAATAATATATATATAATCACTTTCGGTAATATGAAAGAATCAAATTACTTGTGTATATACACTCTTTTCAGTCCATTTAGTTGTTGTTTTATTTCTAATGTTTGATTTTAGTCTTTTGCTCTGATTGTATGAGTACAGTACCGTATTACACTTCCTAACAGCGCGGGTTTTGTTTATTGTGTGTTGATGTGCGAGTGAAAGAGCGTTGTGTCTGGAAGAGGAGCTTGTGTTTCCTCTGAGGAATGCTTGTATAATTAGATCCCCGCTGTCATGACAACCAAACTTGATTTTAAGGGGGCCGAGACTAGTTCAGTTATAGAAACCTGAGTCAGTGTCTGCGACTCACACACACACACACACAGACTTTTAGATAAGACACGCATGAACCCTTATCGCAGCATTCGTGAATGACTATGTACAGCAGCCTTGGATTGTAAACTGTGAACTTTGAAAGCATTAGAGGTCAAGAATGAAAATGAAAAGGAATAATTCACATGCTCTAACCTGCGCATAGTACAGAGAATAATGAATGGGAAAATTATGCTTCTGTGCCAAATATAATAACTGGCAAACTTTCTGATTCAGCGGATGACAAATTCAACCCCTCTATGGGTTATTTGACACTACGACATCCCGACCGCTGACTGTAAACACACAGAAGAGTAATGCATGTAAAAACTTTAGATATGTGTGGCCAAACCTGGGCAGAGAGCTGGAGTGAAATCAATGTGCTTACAGCATCACTCTGCTGTGTAAGTGTGTGTGTGTGAGGAATGTGTGATGTCCAGACAGTGCGCAGTTGTTCGGACCCTTTTCTCCGGCCCATGTCTGGAGAGGGCCAGGCAGTCGTAAAGTGTGTACGAGCGCAGAGTAAACACATGTCTCGCTTAGTGTTTGTCAGTGTGTGTCTGTCCTGTAAACACTGCGCAGGTGTGACCCTCTTTGTGTCCTTCTGACCTAATACAAGTGTTGACATGCTGTAAACGCCATTCAGTTGTTTAAAATGAAGCACCAGCATGAATGAAATGTGTCTGAAAGACCAAAACCAGGAGTCTTTTTACTGTTTTTATAACATACTTGTTTAGTAATGTTTAGTTGCACATCATATATATACTTACACACACACATTGTATCCACCTATTTCTTCCCGTTAAAGCGGGCACAGCCATTTGTTAATTCTATGGGTTTAGCTTCAAGTCTCATTCCCTTCCAGCTATTTTTAACTGTACAAAACAGCTCATTTTGCTGCTTGATATTGAAAATTGGTGTCTTACTATGTATTTTCTTAATTATGTACACACCGATTTGTAGAGCATACAATTTTATCATTATTTCCCTATAATGAAATCTCACCCATAGGCTTACTTCCACATTCGAAAATGAGGTTGATTGCATGGGATTTTATTTTTTATCATATTTATTTATTAAGTTATATATATA
>JAUMHP010000045.1:1225713-1263262 GCA_032361065.1 Enteromius trimaculatus
GATAATGTTCAGTGCTTTGCTACAATCTGTATTGTTAAAAGCGCTATATAAATAAAAGTGACTTGACTTGACTTGACCCCCAGTTTCACAGACAGGGCTTAAACTAGACATGTTTGAGCTGTCTCAGATGAAAATATCTTGCATCATGTCCGTGTCATTGCTCTGTGTTAAGATGCACGCCTGTAATTTCTAACAAGGCGTTTTTGTAAATGTTGCGTAAATATCTTAATTGAACTAATGCCTAGTCCTGGCTTAAGCTAAGCCCCGTTTGTGAAACCGGGCCGTAGTGTATTAAATATAAATTTTTGTTATATGTTTTGAAATGCAATTTATTCCTGTGATCAGAGCTGCATTTTCAGCATCTTCTCTCTGGTCTCTAGCGTCACGTAATGCTCAGAAATCATTCTAATATGATGATTTGCTGCTCTGGAAACGTTTATTGGTAATACTTTATAGTAAGGTCGTTGACATTTTATGTATTAACCAACTCAAACAAACAAAAAACAATACATTTATTACAGTATTCATATTTGTTAAATAAAAATACCATCATTCATTGTTAGTTCATGTTAGCTCACAGTGCATTAACTAGTGTTAACAAACACAACTTGGGATTTTAATAATGCATTAATAAATGCTGTAGAAGTGCTGTTCATTGTTAGTTTAACTGCTGTTGTTAACTTTCTCTTGTTGTAAAGCATTACCCATTTATTATTATTATTACTGTTTACGACTTTCTCTAATTTGACACATTCAGGAGTCTTTGAATACAAAAGAACAATGTTTATTCTGAATAATAATATATATTGTAACATTATTAATGTGATTACCTCTGTTCAATGTGTTCTTGTTTAATAGAGGTATTAATTTCTTAAACTGAACCCAGTTATTTGGACGGTGGTTTATGTGCACAACCTTTTGTTTAACTTGTTGTGTATGTTAATGTTTTTTTCCTCTTGTTTACGTGAAGCCGCCTCCTATTCGCCATCGCTCCATGCGCATCTTTGTGAACGATGACCGCCATGTGATGGCCAAACACTCTGCCATCTATCCCACCCAGGAGGAGCTGGAGGGGGTGCAGAACATGGTGTCTCACACCGAACGCGCCCTCAAGGCTGTCTCAGATTGGCTGGACGATCAGGAGAAAGGAAATCCCAAAGTGAATTCCTTGGAGTCCGATGGAGATGGCGAGAAAGAGACGTGAGAGTTTTTAAGACTGGCGGCATGATTAGTTTTTGGAGTGAGTTAGCATCTGTCATGCATCTGTCCCCGTTACTTTGTCCTTTAGGGAACCAAAGTCTTTGGATCAGCCCACGCGGTCCCTGCGTGGAGTCATGCGTGTGGGGCTGGTCGCTAAAGGTCTCCTGCTGAAGGGAGATCTTGACCTGGAGCTCGTTCTGCTGTGCAAAGACAAACCCACCATCACCCTGTTAAAGAAAGTTTCTGAGAACCTCGCTGTGCAGCTTAAGGTATGTCGGCATCAACTTTATAAAAGAGTCCGAGTAAAAAAGAAAAATGCATGAACCTTAATACTCGTTCCAACAGCTCGTCACAGAAGAAAAATACGAGGTTAACGCAAGCATCCGCGACGCCACCATTGTCATCAAGAACTCTAAAGAGCCACCACTGACCCTCACCATCAACCTGACGTCACCTCTCGTGAGGGAGGAGGCTGAGAAGCAGGCCGCTGGAGGTAGGTTTGAAATCACGTGCCTTATGGTTCCTCTAACCACCCCACAACCCCAGAGACAGCAAATGCAGATGGGATGGACTCAGGCAGGGATATTGTTTATTGGGCCTTCAATGAAGCTTGGGGATATTGTGTACAGACTAGTCGTGTGACACAGATTATGTTTACTGCCACCTGAAGTCTCTCAGTTCCATGCAGTGTGATGTTAGAGTGTTGATGGCCCAATATACAGTAACATAAGGGATGAGTAAAAGCTTTAAATAAGAAGTATTTTAAAAGGAGAGTTTACTGAAGGCTTACTGAGAATTAAGAAACAAAATCACAAACCTTGTTGTTTGCATGTGTTGGTATAATGGAAAAGAAAGGGAACGGTTTGCATTGCAGCAAAAATGAGAAGCAGAAGTATTGTCGAGTTCTGGTTTGTTCGCTGGGACTTGTTGACAGAGCCTTTCTCAAAGAGGCTGAGACGGAGGGCAGGAGGGTTATAGATAATGCTAGACATTAGGATACAGCTTAAATAATAGATTAGACCAAGACTGATGATATATGGTCCCAGTAAATCAATGGCTCTCTAGTTTAGAGAATTGTGGGAAATGTATTTTAGTTTAGGAAACGGCTTTTTCAAGGCTAGAGTGTTGTATAAGGAAAACACCAAGATTAAAACTTGTTTCGGTAAGATAAAACAATTGACCTTTGGCTAAACCGCATTTTTACAATCTTGGGAGCTTTTGCCATTCTCCTTTTTATCAGGCGAGCTTCTGGTCTATGGATGTTTTTCAACCAAATAATCTAACGTTTTATGGATTACTGTGTATTACGAATATGTCATGTTGTATAGGATTGCTACACACAGTTGTTTTTAAATAAATCTGCTCCCGTCGCAGTTTTTAGTCACTTCTACTGAAGAAAATGGCAGATAATGTTACATTGCGTTGGCACAATTTAATCCAATTGATATAAAAATATGCAATTTAGTTTTACCACTGTTTAAAAAATAACACAAATATCCGAGCAGTTCCTGCAAAACTTAAGCAATGGAACTGAAACCAAAGGGTGGTGGGGCTTAGCGAAAGGTCAATCCAGAGCTAACTTGAGGCCCGAACTCGAAGCCTAGCCCTATCTGTGACCCCTCGGTTAGTGACGCCTGCCTTAGACCATCACGAGCCATCAGTTTTGCTGCAGTGTGGACTCGTTTTGATCATACCTCTTGTGTATCTGACTACTGCTGCCTGTGGTTCAAAATCTGATTCTCTCTGTCAAGCCTTCTAGTTTGTCAATTTTAGGGACGCTGGACCTTTGACCAACTGGACGCTCTCTGTCTCGGAAGGGGCAAGGCAGTGCACCCAGAAAAAAAAACAAGGGGGCGAGGGGGAGGGGTTCCCCCATGTCACATGAACGCACAAATTCACTCAGATCTCACAGATACACAAGCCATAGAAGAACATTCACTCACTGTACACCTTCATGCCACAAAAGGGCTCTGTTCCAAATCATAGTGAGCTACCTACCTAGATGGCATCTTGAGGAATCATAGGTGAAGACAGTGACAGAAAATCATCACGCGTTTTCCACAGTTAGTCCAGAATTCATTGTGCATAAATTCTATCCGAAGCGTTATTAAAACACTTTCACAGAATTTTTACAACAGTCAACGTTTTGTTACACAAAAAGCACGTGAGCCTGGCCCACAAAACCTGTCTTCAGTCGCTGAGGTACATTTGTAGTAATAGCCAAAAATACAATGTATGGGTCTAAAATCTAAAATTTATATGCCGAAGTTTCACGTTTCATAAAGAGATATTGTAAATTTCCTGCTGTAAATATATCAGTACTTAACGTTTCATTAGTAATCCGCATTGCACCGCATTGAGTTTACACAACTTTAAAGCCTTCTCAGTATTTTTATTTTCTGTACCCTTAGATTCATTTTTTTTTTTAATGGTTATATCTCTGCCAAATATTGTCGTATTTTAACAAACAGTCAATGGAAAGCGTATAAATCTCAATTTTGAAAAATGTACCCTTATGACTGGTTTTGTGGTCAGGGTCACAAATAGGCTTTTTAATAACCCTCTTTATTGATACTGCGTTTAACATTGCCAAGGAGTCTGCTGTGGCATTGAAACACCAAGCAAGCATCAGGATAGCTTTGTGGTTGTAATTAGTCTAAAATCTTGTTAAAGTTAAAAAAAAAAAAAAAAAAAGTCTAATCAGTTAATTCAAAAGTATTGTTTGAAATGGTTCCATTTAAAAATAGACACTTTTATTCTATTTCCGTGTGTGTAGTAGTTTTTTACATGCACTAATTGGAATGATTTTTTTTTTTTGTTTGTTTAAATGTAACATTCTAATTTAATTAAAATCTAATTTTTCCCCAAAAGACATAGATTTAAAGCAGTTTTAACTATGCTTTTATAAAGTCCAGTATAAACATGTTTGTTAATAGTATTATGCAGGAAACGACTATATTTCTGTTTTTTATTGTCATAGTGTAGCCTCACTTGGGTTTGGGACAGAGCCGGTCACTTTCTGTCCTGCTGTTGTGTACTGGCACAGGAAGGGTTGCTCTGGTTTGGGGGGGTTCCCCCTCCTCTCCCCTCCACTGCCTTTGGTAGGGGTTATCTGCCTCCTCCCCCCCCGGCCGTGAGACAGAAAAACCCCTTGGTCAAACTGTACCTTGTCTTCTTATTCCACCTGCCAATAGAAACGCTATCAGTCAACGATCCCCCGGATGTACTGGACAGGCAGAAATGCCTGACTGCCTTGGCGTCCCTCCGCCACGCCAAGTGGTTCCAGGTTTGCATCTTGTCTTTATTTGTCTTCTAGTAGTTGAGTTTGTTTTTATTGTTTCTGTGTTAACCTTATTTCATGCTGTATTATGTTTTCAGTTGTTTGTGTGAATGTGTTTTTCTGTGTAGGCTTTTTTTTTTTTTTTTCTTTGTGGGAGTGTATTTGCCTCCGGTAGAATCTCATATTCTTGCTGGATGGATTTTGAATTGCGTTGCCAAGGTCGTCTTTGTCAATGCTGTCTGACCTCTGCCCGGCTAGTTTTAACCAAGTGCATTTTCGCATCGATAAACTGTTCATTACCTTTTTGAGACCTCATAGCAAGTGTCAACTGCTGTTTTACAGTCCAGTTTAACATTGGCCTTCATTTAAAATGTAAATATTTCAGTGCAGTATTTCTCCAGCCTGCCATAACGTTTGTTGCTTCTCCGGAGAATATTTGTTTCCCCCCCGTATCATCCGAATTGTCCGTTATAGGAATGCTCTGGGTTCCGTGCAATTTAATTTTAGTCATCAGCTTTTTTTTTTTTTTTTGCATGATGAAGTACAGACAGGGAAAAAAAACTTTATAATTTTTTTTAATTTATCTTTATTTTTATTTTTTTATCTTTCATTTATTTACATTTATTGTAGAAAGTTATTATATACTCTTATTCCACAAAGTGACCAGAAGTAACTGTAAATACTCTTTCAGTGTTGCAAAAGATATCTATTTAAAATACGTTGTTCAATTTGAAGTGTTTATTAAAGAATCTTTTATTAATTTATTTATTAAATTATTATTATTATTTTTCCTTCAATTGTAAGGTCATAAAGAAATTCATAGAACTACTAAATAAGGTTTAATTGCATTTCATTAAAATAAAATGCAGCCTTGCTGGGCAATAAGCGTTTTTGTTGTTTTTATTACATTAACATTATGCCACAAATGCTGCCTTTAAAACTTGCTATGAACCCAGATCATTGTTATAAGTATTTAATATTTAATGGAGGTCCCGGCAAAAACCTGTTTGCTTTCATTTCAAACTTTTCCCACCATGTTAGTGTATTCGCGGTTTCATTAATATCACGCAGTGCTTTAAAAAGCAGCTGCGTTTCCCAGATTTGGTCCATATCTGGTATCTTCCAGTACTTTCTCGCTTGTATCGACTCACAATCTCTAATCACAAGGCCAGCCACAAACAACAAGCCCTGTTGTGTTCCTCATCTCTTGAGCTTGACCTTTTTAATCTGCTCTTTTAATGTCATACATGTAGCTTCGCAACTGAGAAATTTGCTTTTTTTGTAACTCTTAACCATTTGCCACCCTTTCTACATTGCCAATGCTTATCGACACATTGTTCAGTATCGGCAAATCTCACCCCTTTTCTTTGTTTGTTTTACTGCTTTGGTGTTGTGCCACGTTATGATTCCATGAGATAAACCGCTGGATTGTATCCCTCCTGCTTTTGTCTCCAGGCAAGGGCTAATGGACTGCGCTCCTGTGTGATTGTCATCCGAATCCTGAGGGACCTCTGTGCACGTGTTCCCACCTGGGCCCCTCTGCGAGGATGGGTGAGTACTAAACAACCCATGAATGTACCCATGAACCCATATTTAAATTGCAGCAAAAGCTGGTGTAAAAATGTTTATTTACATTATGGCATAAAAGTGCTGCATTAATAGAGAATGACCATACATTTCATCACAAAAATGAAGAGCATTGTATTTTTTTATTTTGTTATTATTATTTTATTTTTAGATCTAGATAAGATGTAGATGCTGTCATCTGTCTGATGTAGCTGTTGTTTCTCGAAGCCCTTAGAGCTGCTGTGCGAGAAGGCGATTGGCACTGGGAATCGGCCGATGGGAGCAGGAGAAGCTCTCCGTAGAGTTCTCGAGTGTCTCGCTTCTGGAATCCTAATGGCTGGTAAGTTCATGTCTAAACCAGATTACACAGTGTCTGCCTGTCAGTATATGTATATCAAAATACAGTGTGATAGACATCTTTGAGCGCCCTGTGTTCACATTATTGCATTTATTGTTTTATTGACCAGTCAGCATTATGTCTTAGACGAGAAGTCTAAAATACTGAGATGCTTTTAAAATGTCTCAATTTGAATGTGAATCTGTGCCTTTTAGATGGTTCAGGCATTTGTGACCCTTGTGAAAAGGAGCCAACAGATGCAATTAGTCACATGGATCGCCAGCAGCGGGAGGACATCACCCAGAGTGCTCAGGTTTGTCCAGTGTTTTGTTTTTTACGGTTTTGCAGCTGGAGATCTCATTTGAGCGTTATAGGTGAGGTTTTAATTTTAATTTTTGTTTTCTCTTGTTGTTGACAGCACGCCTTAAGACTTTCAGCTTTTGGACAGCTGCACAAAGTACTCGGCATGGACCCACTTCCTTCAAAAATGCCCAGAAAACCAAGAAGTGAGACGCCTATTGACTACACAGGTAAAAGTGAGTGAAAATGGACGTTTTTCTATCTCATGGATGTTTTGCGTATCTAATCCATCTATTTTGATATGAGAAACCTGACATCTTTCCTGTCTCCGTAGTTCAAATCCCACCCAGCACAACCTACGTGCCCCCAATGAAACGCCCCATAGAGGAGGAGGAGGCTACTGATGAGAAGAATCCAAACAAGAAGAAGAAGAAATTGCAAAAGAAATGTAAATGCTGTTCTGATGTCTATAATCCGCTTATAGTGGAGTTATGTTAAAACATGCCTTGTTCTCTGGCCTTCAGCTCCAGAGGAGAAAGCAGAGCCGCCGCAGGCCATGAATGCACTGATGCGTCTGAACCAGCTGAAGCCGGGTCTGCAGTACAAACTCATTTCTCAGACCGGACCCGTCCATGTGCCCGTGTTTACTATGGCTGTAGAAGTGGACGGAAAGAACTTTGAAGCTTCCGGTCCCTCCAAGCGTACAGCAAAGCTCCACGTAGCTGTTAAAGTAAGATTACGAGCTTGCAGGAGTTCAGTGATGTGCCTTGCTGGATCAATCTGAATCTCACTCTCTTTTAAATTCCTTCTCCAGGTCTTGCAGGATATGGGCCTGCCGACGGGATTGGAGCAGAAGTTAACTGAACTGGTGAAACAGGAGGAGCCGGTGACCGCGCAGGAGGCTTTGCCCGCTGTGACCCAAATGGAGCCCGAACCAGCACCAACATCAGACAGCCCCACTGACGAGGTACGAGATATTGTTCATTTACAACGTGTGTCCAAATTAGTTGCTCACGAAATGTAATATCACAGTTAAATTCTTAAGAATACCTGTGAATTAAAATATATTAAGGTAATGTACCATACTTCTAAGACTCGGACTTATAAGAGCTTGTTCCTCCTTTTTCACGTCCTCAGAGCGCTCGACAGCAGGGACCTATCCTGACCAAACATGGAAAAAACCCAGTCATGGAGCTGAACGAAAAACGCAGAGGACTGAAGTACGAGCTCATCTCTGAGACGGGCGGGAGCCACGACAAGCGCTTCGTCATGGAGGTGAGGTGTTTGTTTGTAAGGTCGGATTCTGTATAAAGTCATAGTGGTGTGTTTTGTTTTGTTTTTTTTTAATTCATCAAATTCGAAAATCTGCTGTTTTCCTGTTTTTGCTCTAGGTGGAGATTGACGGACAGAAGTTTCAGGGAACCGGATCCAATAAAAAGGTGGCGAAGGCCTACGCAGCACTTGCAGCCCTAGAGAAGCTCTTCCCAGAAGGCTCCAACTCGGAGGCAAACAAGAAGAAGAAAATGCCTCCAATGGTATGTCTGACTCTTGCTGTTTCCGCTGTCGTTATAATTTTCATTCATATATTCTGTGCATAATTGCCTGATTTTCTCATTTCAGCACCCCGGTGGATTTGGGATGGTGAGCGGGCCACCTGTTGACATGACGCTCAATCCCAGGGGCAGAGGAAGAGGACGTGGCAGGGGCCGAGGCCGGGGATTTAACAATGGTGGAGGATTCAATCAAGGTACAGTTCTGTCTGAAAAGCATTAGGCTTTTAGACAAATCTTCACACTTTTATTAAAAACAAACTCTACTTACCATATAATCCAAAATATGGATAAAGAGTACAGCTGACAGAAAAATAAGTGCTTGATATTTGAGGTCTAAAAAAGCGATTTGTGTGTAGTAATCTGGAAAATACATGAAAGTCCCTGAAATTATGAATGCACATAAATTTAAGATCATAAATGCTGACTGGTTATTAGGTCTCAAGCTTTTATTATTCTCACACAATTAGGCCTATTCAAGTAATGTGTGTGTGTGTGTGTATATATATATATATATATATGTGTGTGTGTGTGTGTGTGTATATGTGTGTGTATTTGCAGAAACATAAATTCAACTAACATTTTGAATTTAATAAAATCAAAAACAGATGCATACTTGTTATTAATATTCATAACATAAATTTGTGACCATATCTTTGCTGGTTGAAACGTTGCGTTCAGGTAAATTTGTGAGCCGAATTATGAATTTAAAGTCTTAGTTTATCGAAAAGTAGTGCAACCCTAAAGATTGTGGGTTTTGTAACTAAAGGCTTCCTTGTTCTGTGATTTATACATGAATTATGCCTCTAATGGTGTCTAATAAAACAAAAAAATTGGAAGACTTATAAATATAAAAATCCTTATCTATGTCCTTTTTGTCCCCTTTTAGGTGGATATGGGACGTATGGATATGGCGGCAATAACTCTGGCTACAGTGAGTATTTTCCCGTTTCTCACTGGTGCCATTGAGATGTATTTATTTTTTTGAAGCATCTTTTTAGCATCGTTATCCTTGTTTTTGTTTTTTTTGAAACCGTAAGACTTCATGGCACAAGTTGTTGCCGTTTTGCTTTCCTATTTATTAATTTTTAACTGCATCTCAAGCCAAGTCTGTGCACTTTGCCTCATTTAAACTGCTAGTTTTGGGGGACATGTTAAAGATGTCTTTTAATGCGAGTGTCCGCTATTGTATTTTCCTTTTGGTTTTACATTTCTCTGCTTTGTTGTGCCATGGGACGCTAACTTTCCTCGGCGAAAAACGAGAAATGTTCCCAACATGCCAACGCCACTTTCTGAGGAAAGACCTTCTTGAGGGTGACCGGAGCAGAGAAATCTAAAAAGAGAAAACAAACAAAATAAAAGAAACGCACACAGAGAACTATCTTTGACCTTGATGATAACTGATTGACATCCTTGCCTCGTGCCCGGTGACGTTTGTCCTGGCATGCCGAACACAGAAGACGTCTAATTCTGTGCTTCTCTGCTCTGTCTCACCCTTTAGGTGACTTTGTCTCAGACTCCTATGGCTACCACGAGTTTGCGACATAAACCGCCCAATGTTTTCAATAAGCGTGAAACGAAAAATAGAGACCGAGGGGGGAAAAAAAAACACTGGTTACCCACAATTACGAACTGGTTTCCTTGTGATGTTTCACTCACAATCTCACCTCAAAAAATCTCACCTGCACCAACGATCAACAAACACTGTGGATGTGAACACGGGAGTGTCTGCCTGCGGAAATCAAGAAAACCAAGACGTTCTGACGCATTTGTGCCGCGATCAGCGCAGTCGAGCAATGCACTTGGCTGATAGACGGTCACAGAGTAGCTGACTGACATACTCACTCTGAAGTCACTGTACAAGGCCTTTTTTTTGTTTTGCCAACCGTTTTTCCTGGAGAAATGTTCCTGATGGATTTTTAATTGTTACTTCCATACATTGCCATGTGTCTGTTTTTAAAGTTTATTTATTTTTCTTTTTGTAATTGTGATCGATGCCATTGATTGTGAGGAGTAGGCACAGATTTTCAATATCAGAATGTTCTCAATTCTGTGAACTGTTAAACAAATATGGGGTACGTTTGCTGCATTTTTGATGTTTGTGAATCGCATCATATTTTGCAATAAATTTGATTTCATTTACAAACCTCTGATATCTATGTAAATTTTATTATATCTTTTTAATTAAACATTTGCATACGTTTAGGGGCTTTTTTTGTCTTTTAACAATGCTTTTATGGGAATCTTTAGTTAGTATATGATTGAAAACTATTTAACTCTTGTGCAGAAATACTATCTTTATATGCAAAGCCAGTATGTGACCGCTCGTAACACGTTTAAGAAAACTAAATTGGTATTAAGCAGAGGTCACAGTAAATTTCCAGCGTGCCACATTGTTGCAGTATAACACATTCGACATGTAAAAACATACAGTCCACTCCACTTTGTGTTTTTAGTTTAACCCTGATGTATTGGTCATGTCTTGTCACTATTAATTCACGGGTCCAACCTTTTTGTAGAGCAGCGAAATTTTAACACGACCTTGCGTTTCTGCTCTCTTGCATTTAGCATGTGTGTACATGGAAGTGAATGGACCGCAAACTGTAGTGTGACACATTTCAAAGCCACAAAACACATGGTTTTATTGAAGCTTGGGTCAGAAACGTCCATCTAAATGACTTCAACACATAATATCCCACGAAATGTAATTTTTGGTAGTGTTAAGTTAAATATTACCCTGAATAGAAGTGTTTTAAATCAAGTCGGAAATGTGTTACATGGTGTGAGTCGAGTTAGTATTGGTTGTCCCATCTGTTAACCTTCGCTGTATTACTCCTCTTCAGATTTCTATAATAACGGAGGGTCTAATGGTGGGCCGGTGGCCTCAGGTCCTGGTCCGTCAGGTCCAGGCACAAACGCATCTTCTGGAGGTGCTGCAGGGGCGGGTGGTTTCGGCTCGTACTATCAAAGTGACGGCAGCTACCCGTCCCCCACCGGAACCCCGAAACCGCCCGGCAAGAAGCCACCCATGCACCAAAACACCAAGCCTCCAGGCACCGGAGTGGGCCCAGGGGGTGCCTTCGGTCAGTATGGCCAGGGATTCGGACAGAAGAAGAACTTCGGCCCGCCTCAAGGTGGAGGTGGAAACTTCAACTACAGCACTGCTTATCCCTCACAAGTCACCGGAGGACAGGACTACAGCTATGAAGGTGAGGAATAGACTTCACCCAGAAAATAAGACTCGCCCTCAGACTATTTAAGATGTAGATGCGTTTGTTTCTTCATCAGAACAGATTTGGTGCTTTATTCTGAAATTTAATATGGAATAATGACATTTCTTTCACAAACTACAATGAGAATTGCTTCCATACCAATGTTTTTAGTGCTGCAGATATAGTTTATTTCTTTAAATGTTCAGTTTTTTTTAAACTTAAGTAGAGTCTTATTGCCTGTCAGTGTGTTTTCTTATGAATCAGCTGAGGACAAAATAGTGATATTGTTACAGCTGTGGTCTCAGAGTGATTATCATCCTTGCTGTGAATGTTAATTCTGATCTGGTCTCTCTAAAGGTTACAGTAACCAGTCAAACTACAGCTCACAGGGCGGAGCCAACCAGAATTTCAGCGGTAGCTCCGCCTCCTACAACAGTGGACCAGCAGGGTACGGCCGGGGAGATCCCAGTATGAACTACCAGTATCGATAAACCTGCCTTGCAGTCGTACATCTTCATTTCCAAACAAAGACGCGGCATCCGTTCTCATTCTGTCGTTTTTGGTTTCCCTCAACACCTGAGCTGAAGAAAATAACAGCGACTTCTAAACTTTGTGCAAAATAGTGTATTTTCATGTTTCTTTTGACGTTTGTGTAATTTTATTTTTTATTTTTAGTTACTTCTAATCTGTGAACTCCCCCCAAGCTACTGCCCTCAAACAGAAGTGAAATGAACCCAAAGCAAGGCATGTGACGACCTGATCATTTGTTAATCTGCAGTGACGGGACGCTCAGTCCTTGAGTGATTTTGACCATTCACACATGCATAAATATGAGACGCATCAGTCTCAAGCTGTAAATCATAAGTTTTACCATTCTTTTTCTTTTATCTATTTGACCAGCAACATTTCATGGTTTTGCCTGTAATGGTAGGCTTTTCTTTTAAATTATGGATGCACATGTGACATTGTTTTAAATGGTTATGTGACAGTGAAAGTTGTGATGTGTCAGGTCGTTGTAGCATTGGCCGTTTTGGGCGGGGGACCTTTATTTTTCCGAACAATGTTTAAAGAATGTGTGGTGTTTGTAATAAAGGATTTTATTTTGAAGGATATCTGACCTCTGCAGTGTTTTTGAATGCACTTCTACAGGTATTTTGCTTATGTTTAGTTGTCTGAGCATAATAATTAGTTTTATATTCAAAATGTAATGAAATCTAAACCCTCTCTAAAGATACCGATTTTAAGATGAAAACTGATTGTGAAACTAGCTATTGAGAACTAAACGAGCAAAAAAATAATAGAGAGCTATAAGTACAGATTTTTTCCCCCTAACAAGTGCATTTTTAATAAAGCCGCATGTAATAATCGGTGAAGTTAAACAATTAAAAACGCATGTAATAATCATAACTGTAGTAACAATGTAAATGCAAACCTTTTATGTTTAATGGTGTAACGGTAATAATACAGGTCCGCTTTAAACGTATAGACCGTTTGTAATAAAGTTTCGCTGATCCCTGATTGAAAACTATCATAATATTTCGAAGTTTAATAATAAATACAGAGCCGCTCGTCGTGGTTTACGGTAAAATTATGCGCTGCGTTTTTGTTAAGGAACTTACGGCTGACGTGACGTCACGTCCGTTTCCTCATCTGAGCGCAAGGCGACTCCAGCATGGCTGACACCGGGCTTTTGGAAGCACTCTTGCGGCTGCTGGAGAAGGTGGACGACGGCGTCGACAGCCAGGATGTGGCAGCGGATCTCGGGGTGGATCACCAGCTGATCGTCGGCGCGGTGAAGAGCCTGCAGGCGCTGGGAGAGGTGAGTCCGCTCAGACTGATGCAACAGCGGTGCAAACCGTCCCCCGCGATCATCACTGAAATCATCTCACACACTCTCATACCTGTCAAAATAACCCTTAATATAAACGAAAAATAATGATGATATCTGTCTGTGTATCGACGTTTCCGTGTCTGTCTGCATATGTTTGTCTATCTGTATCTCTGTCTGTCTGTATTTAACTATCTCAAGTCAGCATTACAGCCCATCTATCTATCTATACACATATATATATTTTGCCATATACTGTTGAATGCCACTGAGCATGTTGCAACTCTTAAAGGATCTTGTTGTAGCATGTTATTATACATTGGCCAGAGCATTCCTGGTTTTCTTCACCCTCGTTAGTTTATGAGTGTCAGTGTATATGCTGCTTTTCTCTGTGTTAACCTGTCTGAATACTGTCCTCAGGTGATTTCGGCGGAGCAGAGGTCCTCCAAACGCTGGGAGCTGACAGGAGAGGGCCGCGAGATCGCGGAGCAGGGCAGTCATGAAGCCCGCGTGTTCAACGCCATCCCGGACGAGGGTCTGCCGCAGAATGAACTCATGGTGAGAGATGAAAGAGTCACCTCTTCAGACAGACTGAGGATGATCAGATCAGATCTCTGTGCGGAGCACCGGCTGTTGTCAGACAATAATCTGCATTATTACAATTAATGACAAAAATAATGCTTGGAAATGTAAGCTTGAAATGTATGTTTTCTACAATTTCTATGTTCGTTTTAGAAAATGCCGAGCGGGAAGGTTGGTTTCAGCAAAGCCATGTCCAACAAATGGATCTGTCTGGATAAAGCTCATGAGGGAGGACCAAGAGTCTTCAAAACCGTGAGTTACGTGCTGCACGCATAACAAATTAAGCCTGAGTCCCTTAGTTAATGTGTCATTAATGTAGTGTGTGTGTGTGTTTAAGGTGGAAACTATTGAGGATACAGTGAGGGACAAACTTCAGCTGGTGGAGAAGGGACTGTCGGCCAAACTAGAGGACAAAGTGAAGAACGAACTCAAGAAACGTAAACTGCTATCTGAAGTGTAAGAGATTTGGGCTTTAACTTACTGAAGTTGTTCATTTTAATGTATACAGTGTGTCTGTTGTTATTCAGGTAATTGTTGATAACTCTACATGAGCAGTAGGAGGCGCTACAGCTCAATAACGGTCTCAGTTTGTTTTATAAATGGTAAAACTATATAATGTATTGCTAATGTGTGCGAGTGTTTAATTTCAGGACGGTTAAGTCATACTGGATCACTAAAGGCAGCAGCTTCAGTACCACCATCACTAAACAAGAGACCGAACTCACTCCAGAGATGATCGCCAGGTGAGACTTATCAGATTCTCGAAGGGAAAAGGCTGTAGAGATTTGAGGCACAACGTCGTGTTGCAAAGATGCAGTTCTGAAACAAGACTTTCCTCCGACTTCCGGCTTGTGTGAAGTTATCAACAGCAGCTAACTAAAAAGCAGCGCTGGTTTTTAATATCGGGAACTTGTTTCTCTCAGTGGAAGCTGGAAGGAGAAGAAGTTCAAACCGTATAATTTCGAGGCGATGGGTGTCGCTCCAGACTGCGGTCACCTGCACCCGCTCATGAAGGTCCGGACGCAGTTCAGACAGATCTTCCTGGAGATGGGGTCAGTCCTTTACCTTCGTATAATACTCATCTGCTAAACCACCATGTCTGGACAAAAGGGTTTCACACACGCTTGGACAGTGTGTTTGTGGAGCAGCAAAGAATTTGGATAATTATAATTAGACAATATTGTGCTACGTATTATCATACGTATGATTGCGAAGTGTGAAATCATACGTATGTGTGAGGGCCATAGTTAAATCAGTTTTGCCTTCATACAAAACATTTACTCCATAACAGTGTTTTAAACTCTCAGAGCATTACTTTGTGAGCGTACACTTAAGCATTAGGTCTCTCATTCACAGATTCACAGAAATGCCCACCAATAACTTCATCGAGAGCTCCTTCTGGAACTTCGACTCTCTGTTCCAGCCGCAGCAGCACCCAGCTAGAGACCAGCACGACACCTTCTTCATCTCGGGTGAGGAGCGTGACCTGACGGAGACTCGTTCTGCACGGGTTTGTAGCGCACACGTTCGGAGCGAATAATATTTTGTGTGTTTCACAGACCCAGCCCTTGCTCATGAGTTTCCTCAGGACTATTTGGAGAGAGTGAAGCGGGTTCATTCTGAAGGAGGTTACGGATCACAGGGGTAAGATGATCCACATATTCAATTCTATTTATACTATTTTTTTTTTTTTTAATTATTCAGCAAGGTTGCATTAAAATGATCAAAATTGACAGTAAAGACATTTGTTATAAATAGTGCTGTTGCGATTAATTGCATCCAAAATAAGTATTTTTTGTTTACATAATATACGTGTATATTAATTGTGTGTGTGTGTGTGTGTATAAATACACACGCATACAGTAAAAATGTTAAAAACATTTCCACGTTTATACATTTAATATAATATTATAAAAGTACTTTTTTGTTTGCATAATGTATTATGTATAGTATGTATTTATAAATCTGTATATATTAATACAAATGCATGTGTATATATTAAAGAAAAAATATTGTTTATATATTAAATATATTTACATATAAAATGTATAAATGTAAATAATTTCAAAATGTATAACGTATGTATGTGTGTTACTTACTAGCAGCCGTCAGTCAAGAACTATGATATTATGATAATTTAGCATTGTATGATGACAGAAGTTTAGTAATCAGAATTTCCAAGTGTGAATACATATTTGTCATGTTGACTGAATTAGGACTGGTGGTTTTATTAATTTAGTGTTTCTATAAAAAATAAAAAAAACGGGGCAAAAAGTTATAAGGAAAAAAACTACTACGGATTCTACTGCTAATGATATATAAACGCTCTAAAGATTGAGCTGCTGGGTTCATGAATATTAATCACGTAGTATGCGTTTCCTCGATTTGATTTGCTGAAATCAAAACAGGGACGGTAATAGGTGAGCGCCAGCCAATAAGATTGTCATTAGCGCATTAGCCCCGCCCATTACCAGGGAAACCGATAGCTCTTAAAAGTTCAAGAATACCAAAGGAACTCCGTTATTTTGACAGGAAAACGCAACAAAGAATATCGTTTTAATGTAGCGAGTCAAGTCTGCATGTTATGAAAGACTCGCTTGCTCTTTATCTTGCGCGTGTGTGAGACGAAGCGATGGCGACCCATGCGCCTTCACAGAGTTTATGGTAACTTACGTCAGCTACACTGCGCATCCATTCAGATGGACTGAAAAATACAATTATAATCATATTCTAAAAAAATATAATAACGCCACATTTTATTGTCAGTAACGGGTTTGATTACTCTCACTGAAAAAAATATCGTTTGGCAGCACAAATATAAATGTATTTTAATATATAAACAGCATTTTTCTTGCGTGCATGTGTATTTATATATGCATAATATACACAGTACACATACATATATTATATCGCCAGTCATCTAAGATTTGTATCTCAAAAAATGCTTTTGAACTAATTATTAAAAATTAGTATTAAAATATTAAAAAATCACAAAAAACATTAAGCAGCTCAAGTGTTTTCAACATCAATAAGATTTATTTTATTTATTTATTTTTTGGAGCAGCAAATCAGCATGTTATAATAATTTCTGAAGAATCGCGTGACACTGAAGGCTGGAGTAATGATGCTGAAATTTTAGCTTTGCATCTTATATTTTAAAGTGCATTACAATAGAAAACCGTTATTTTAAATTGTAGTAATATTTCATAATATTACTATTCATACTGTATTTTTATTAAATAAATGCAGCCTTGGTTTAAAAAAGCTTTTGAGCAGTACTTAATCTTTGTAGATCAAAGTAATTTTAACGTCTCAAATCAATTTTAAGGTACAAATATGACTGGAAGGTTGAAGAAGCCCAGAAGAACCTCCTGCGGACGCACACCACGGCGGTCAGCGCTCGGATGCTGTATAAACTCGCACAGCAGGTGAACACACACACACACACACTCGCTGCTAGTTTCACCGCTCTTCAGTTCAGATCTCACTCGTCTCTGTTACATCATCTTTCAGGAGAAGTTCACACCCGTGAAGTACTTTTCCATCGATAGAGTTTTCCGTAATGAAACTCTGGACGCCACTCACCTGGCGGAGTTTCACCAGATCGAGGGAGTCGTGGCCGACTACGGCCTTACCCTGGGAAACCTCATGGGCATCCTGCACCAGTTCTTTACCAAACTAGGTACTACTCTCCTTGCGTTGTAATAATACAGTGCATATGAGCATGTGAGAGGATGCGCTTGTACGTTTACAGTAAAGGAGGAATTCTGAAAGTTCATGAAGTTATTCATAAACATGGTCAATGTACTGTCTGACTTTTAGACGTCCAAACCTTCACTGATCATGATTTTGAAATGTTTCCCATCAGGAATCACAAAATTGCGCTTCAAGCCTGCTTACAACCCCTACACCGAGCCAAGTATGGAGGTCTTCAGCTATCACGAAGGTAAGTCTCTCCAAACGAAGTCATACCTGTATGAAATCTGTTGTATTAATATCGCTAAAGCTAAATATCGCATGCAAAATAGGTTTTTGTTTAAAAAATTTGTGGGCATGTATATTATGTAGGGCTTAAAGAAGGTCAGTGCATTGATTTTTTTTTTTTTTTTTGTCAGCACTTGAACGCACCAATACTATAGACTGTCTGAACCAGTTCAGCATCATAAAGCTTCCCTCCTGCTCAATTTCTCTCAGGTCTGAAGAAGTGGGTGGAGGTGGGTAATTCTGGGGTCTTCAGGCCTGAAATGCTGCTGCCCATGGGATTGCCTGAGGGGGTGTCAGTCATCGCCTGGGGTCTGTCCTTGGAAAGGTACATTTGACGCACAACAGTATGAAATAGCAGCGGTTGAATACCAAGTCCTCATAGTTGCTTCTTTTTTGTCCACCCATCTTCAGACCCACCATGATCAAATATGGAATCAACAACATCCGAGAGCTCGTGGGCCACAAAGTCAACCTACAGATGGTGTACGACAGCCCGATATGTCGACTGGACTCTTAAATGAACATCATACGACTCGGCGTATGGATTCATCTGTACTCTCACCTGCATTTATATTGTTTATTTAAGCCATAACACACACCCCGAAGTACACTTGGCTGCTCGTGCGTTAGTTACGATGGCTTTGTTGAACAGGCTGACGTCAAAGGAAAAGAGTCACGTCTTTGCATGAGATTGTGGCATTGACCTTATTACAACATCACCGCCTGATATAGAAATCCCTACTGGCCTCCACTCAAAGCTCCACCTGTTTTTATGTAGGTTAATTCTTTGATTTGCGCTCCACACAAACAAACAAATAAATAACCCTTGGCCGAGACGGCTCTGTAGAAGAACAGCACCTCAGTGTGTTCTCACAACCCAGAATGCAATGGAAACTATTGAAGTCCTCTTACTGTAGAAATATTCTATTAAAAATGTTTCTGAAATATAGTATGACTGACTTGATGGTTGTTTACAGTTCATTTACTGTAAGTCAATGCAATTAAATAATGAACTATCCATGGCTGCATGATCATATTCCATTTATAAACATTTCGTGTTAGAATTACTTTAAAGCAATTTTCTTTTTCGAATTGCTAAATTTCACTGAATAATTACCAAGTGTAAATGAGTAACATGTTTGATTTTAATTGTACTGAAATAGAATTTCTTAAGGTGCACTACAATTAAAAATGAATATATTAGTGCGATTAATTGCATCCAAAAAATGTTGTTTACATCATTTATGGATGTGTACTGTGTATATTCATTATGCACACACCTACAGCTTATAATTAGACAATATTTACACATATATATATATATACTGTATTTATATTTATGTAATGTATACAAATATATTTAAAATATAAACATTACTACTTTTTTTTTTCAATTTAGACATGCAAGTGTTTGTATATATATATATATATATATATATATATATATACTTAATAAATATATAATATACACGGTAAACACATAAAAAAAAAATAATTTAATTAATCATGCGGTCAGACTATTAATATAAATATTTATTTTAAAAGTTCGTAGTTTTTCCAGTGTCCTCTCGTCTGCGTTGTGCGTGTGCACTGTAGTAAATGCAGCGCTTGAGAGGTCTGGATAAGGGTCTTGAGTCATTTGTGTAAATCCAGTGAAGAGGGCTAATCGCTCTCTTAAATGGATGAATCTGTTTGATCTCATTGTTTCTATGTTTGACCACTGGCTGCAACGTGCAGCTTCTTAACCCGCTTTTTTATTGCGACGAGTCATTTTTTTTTTTTTAGCTCATGCTGAAAGCAAAAAATGCATGAGATGTGTAATTTTTTGCTATGGGAACAGGGTCTTGTGGGCGGGGCTAAACAGTGCGATGCGACAGGTGGTTCACAAACTTTCTGAATCGAAGTCACTGCCAACTTTTTTTAAAGATATTTCTCCTAAACAAAATAGCCTTTTTCAAAGCTTTTTTTTTAATTAGCTGAGTTGATAAATTAACCACAACTAACTTTTTTAAAGGAAAAAAAAACATCTAGATTATTTTTATTCTTTTAATAATATATTTATTTTAATTAACTGAAATGAGGCCAGAAAAAATTTCTGATGCCGCTGCCATCAACTGATGTCTTTTGTTCCTCTCTAGATGTTCTCTGTCTTTTCTGAGTAATATTATGGCGGCATTGATTCTGTTTTCGCTGAAGCTGACGTAGATGTTAAGCAGTATGTTTGTATCTCTAGGGGACACTTGTACGTTGTAGGCAAGTTCCATGAACAAACTAAATAAGATTAGTGGCACTAATTCTATTTCTTTCAGCAAATCTCATGGTTGGAAATGAGCTAAAGCTGCTTCCGTCATCTTTTCGTGTCTCTGCATCTACAACCTACAAATGATGGACGGTTTAGCTCAAATTTTAAATTCAAAACTGTTTATAACTGTTAAATCTCTCATCTTTGACAAGGCTGCATTTATTTGAGAGAAAAAAAAATCAGTAAAATCAGTAATATTGTTAAATATTATATAAAATAATTTTTATATATGCATCGATTTTTCAATCTAAATGATTTTTGTGATCAAAGCTGAATATTCAGCATCATTACTCCAGTCTTCAGTGTCACATGATCCTTCAGAAATCGTGATTATTTGCTGCTCAAGAAACCGTTTTATTATTATTGTCAATAAGTAAATAACATGAACTGGACGTTCAGATTTGATCAGGCTTTGTAATCTCCTCATTTCCCAGCATCTTGCGCTGCTGGCACACATAAGATTATATAAAAGCACATGTAGGGAGGATGTGAATCTGGGACAGAAGCATGCTGATGAAGTTTACACAGGACGCATTTGCCATTGAAAAACAATTTCGATGATTTGAACACAATCCTTGTTTTGAGTAAATCTGCTGGCCCGCCGATTGCCCTTTGGGGGAGGAGAGGTCGAGGGAATCCTCTGTGACAGTGAAGGATTATGTCTTGTTTACTTGCTTAATGTCGTAACATCTTAAGTGGCCCAGTCAAAGTAATCCTGTATCGTTTAGAAATAACCTGTCTGCTTCACTTGAATGGATGTCTCATTCTTACATCAGAAATGTTGTACAAAAGAGGGTGGTATTTTCATTTATGCTTTCATTCTTATTCACGGACATAATATACACTTGTTTTATACATGGTTATTGAACGAACTTTTCCAAGTACAACTTGAGGGTTAGCAGAGTTGTTTATTTACAGCACTTGTAACAGCATAAGCTCGTCAACCAATATGGACTTTAAAAAAAAGAAAAACAAATCTGCCCGCTTTAGTAAAATATGGCATTTTAAGTAAACGGGGACGTTCACACAGCACACGTTCTTAAGTTCCTGGGATATCTGGTGAAAAATCTTAGTGCATGTTTGCTAAAACATAGTCTGAATTGATAACTAATTGGCTGTAGCAAGTCGCTTTAAATAAAATCTGTTAAATGCATACAATTAAATTAGGGGTGTTAATTGAACATACGTGAGCCAGCTAATTAAGCTTTAGAAACCTTTAGAAACCACGTCCAGGTATCTGTTTAAGAGCTGATTGAACGTTGGCCCTTGTGTTTTACTGGGCAAGTTCCCCTTTTTTCAACCAGCTGTGCATTACATGATTCATTGGATGAACTCAATTTAATTAAAGGCAGGATTTCCATCCAATAAACATGTGTAGCCCCAACTCATAAAAAATAAATGAATGTGATGACATTTAATTGAGTTGGGTCAACTCATTTTGATCAAATATAGTTTTAATGAAAACGATACATTTTATGCTTGTTGAACTCAAACTTAATCATTTAACCGAAAAATAAATTAATAGGAAAACATCCTTCTACACTGAAAACAAAAAGATATATTTGATTTACTTAGGCAACTTATCATGCATATCATGCAACACTAAAAAATATGCTGTTAAATAAAAATTCTGTTGAATAGCATGCCCTGATTTGTGCACAAAAAGTCCAGAAATATGTCATGATAAGAATTTGATTTTAAACGTTTTGATTTTGAACATTGTGAGTAGGGACTATTTCAAAAACAGAATGCTTGTAACAGAAGATGCAAACCAAAAAACATCAAGATCTCATGCCAGTGCTAAAAAGCAACATTTGAAATGGTTGAAACAATGCAAAAGTGTGTCTGTCCTGTGTGAACAACCCCATGCTGTCTCCAAAATGCTAATTAACAATGCTAGTAAGTGCATTTTTACTACAGTGACCTTGACATCTAGATCCAGCGCACAAACTCCGGTGAATCAGACAATATCAGTCACCCAACAAGCTTCCTGACCCTTTCAAGGGCGTTTGCTGAGTGTATGTTGCTTTGAGCCTCATCCAAATATCCCTTTTTATCCTTCGCCCCGCTCATCTCTGATTTCCAAGAGACTGGCTCCCGTAAAGAGACGCTCCTTTGAGACCATCCGACACCGAAAAGCAGTTCTGGGTTTATTTGTGCTGGCATGGAAAAGTCTAGACGTGAGTTGTTATGTCATTAATACCAACTGAATATATAATGCAGAGTCATTCTGAGCTCAAGTTCTTTCAAATTAATCCTCCTTTTGGGGACGAGTTGAAATGATGTTCAACAGCTTCCGGCAATCGTCTTACACAACAGGAAAAAAGCAATATGACTCAAGCAGTCCACCCTACAGTGTGTACTTCCAAGTGACCTTTCAGAGTCCGAAAACTTAGGAGAAATAAAGCAGAAGAGGCTTCCAGTCAAGTTGCCAGGGTCAGGGGTTTGATCTCCAGGGAATGCGAATGGTTAAAGGTATATATGCAGTGGAAGTCACTTTGGATAAAATCGTGTTGTCATGTTATCAGATTCATGATATCAGTATGAAGAGAACAGGCACACGTCTTTTTCTGGTGCACAACTCTTGTGTGTTTTCTTTGGTCTTGGCCCATCGTATACTGTCTGTAAAGAATCATTCATGGTGGCCAAGTTTCACTTTCTTACCTTGTGTTTTCTCTCAGACGTCCCTTGGGATGGAGGACATCGGCCCGGGACTGTTGGGCACTGAGGGGCTGTTGTTGGAGCTGGATGTGGGGAAGAAGGAGGGGATGTAGGGGATGGCGGCCAGCAGCAGAGGGCTCATCTGGGGGCTGTCGTCCGACGGTAAGGGGATCACCACATCGTCCTGGTCCCACACGTGGAAGGCGTTGGTATGGGACAGAGAGAGAGCCGCGGGAAGACGGGTGGGTCTGATGCTCGATATGTCGTCTTTTTCTGCATCGTCTTCGTTTGGGCCAAGCACACAGTCTATGATGAGAGATTAAAAATTAAATTGAAGTGCTATCTTATGGTAAATAAAGATTTTCATCAGGGGTATAAAAATACTGAGAACCTATGCTTGAGTTGACATACAGGTACTGCTGAACTCTTTTCTATATGAGGGAAAATTGTCCAGGTATTCAGACATTACAGCAATTTTTTTAGAGGTCTAGAGGTTTTCTTATGATGCACAATTTGTTTATGAATTTTTTGTAAGACCTAACCAGAAAGATCTAAGACTGAACCAGTATCCTGAAACCTGTTATCCTGACTTTTTTTCTTTTTCTTTTCACAACCAATTGACAATTTGTCGCCCTTGTCTTTACAATTTAGTGGAAGTTGCACTACCTGTTTACCCTACCAAGAAATAAATGCTTTCGTTTAGCAAGAACTCATTAAATAGACGTTTATAATGTTACAAAAGATTTCTATTGCAAATAAATATTTTTTACTTTGTATTCATAAAATAATAAAGGTTCCTCAAAAGTATTAACTTATTTTAACATGCATACCAAGAAATGTTTCTTGAGCAGCAAATCAGCATTTTCGAATGATTCTTAAATGATCACGTGACACTGATGTTGATAATTCAGCTTTGCTTACATTTTAAAATACATTTAAATAAGATAAATTACACAATATTCGGCAACTAATCTACTTTTTGGATCTGATTCTTGATCAGACAACTTACTTTAGACTTAAGAGACAAAAAAAAAGCTTGCCAAACCTTTGGAAATGCCATACAACCATAAAGGGGAACGATTTGTACCTTATGTACCATGGTATTGAAGGGTGATACCATGGTATTCTCCCAAGCTTTATTGTATAAAATAAAATGAAACTCTCAGTAAATAAAAAGTTACTGAGACACTTTCTGAGATATCTTACCTACTACGTCGTTTGCGAGGTCTTTGATCAGATGTCCCACTATGGCATAGGCGACCGCGACGATCACCAGCGCGGCCATTAACAGGTACAGCACCCCCTTTGGCAAAGGAATGAGGTCGCGGGTCACTGGCTTGTAGTCTTTGAACATCGGGTCCTCGTTTGGAAAGGAGTATTGAAAAGCATGTCCAGTCTTATCCGTGAAGTTCAAACTTGTGACGTTGAGAGAATTCATTACCAGCCTTTATTTCGTCCAAAATATTTATTTCACAAAGTTGTTGCCGCTGAAAATGGCTTTGATTTCTGATTAAAAGCTCCTCGCTTTATAACAATCTGTAAAAGATAAAGTGAGATAACTTTAACATATTTTTAAAAATACAATGCATAAAAAAGATAATAATATTCTGTTTATTCCTGAAGGGTTTAAAATATATACATATTAAAATGTGTGTCCTCACCTTCATCGTTATAGCTGCGTTCTAGTTCGTCAGTTTATTCTTCAGTGTCTGTTTGTGAGAGAGTCCCGAGCCTGTACTTCGTCTTCATACAAGTCCGAAGATTCGCAGAAGCGTGCTGCGCATGCGCGTCTGTGCGCTGTCCGTGGTGCTAAAGCCTCTCACTGTCGGCGCGACTCTGCGTTAACGGTATCAATCAGACCGGAGGAAATTTCCAAGACCGCCCACTTTCCACCCGCTTTGAGTCACTGGATAGAGGTACACGGTTTCCTTTCATCCCGCCTCCAAGAAGTTGTTAATGCAGCCGCTGGCCGCGTCCCAAGTCCGTTAATTCGCTTAATTAAGTCGGGGATTCCGCGAACACGGTGATCCCTCCGAAAAGACCTGTTTTCTCATTGACACCTGTTAATTCCACTTCATCAGACTAATCTTGGCTTTGTTTTGGGCGAAAATAAATCATTGTGCGTGACATGGTCAGCCCAGTCCGGCAACAATGCCATTATAACTCAAATTATATTTATATATTATATATTATTTAGCATAACAGAAACAAGATTTTCGTAATCCATTTTTTTTGGCGCCGCTACAATATTAAAAGTATATTTCATTTCGTTAATGAATATCTATAAAAAGTAATAAAGTAGTTGACGTTAAGTTCCGTTGCTATGGTAACCACTTAAGGCGAACCCGACTTCTGTTTACTAGCGATTTATTTAGCAGATGAAAATACTCAGTTTGACTGGGCATAATATTTTTATTTTGGAGAAAATATCCAGCTTTACTGTTCGTAAAGACCCAGAAGAGTAAGACACACTGAACCCTAAAAAAAAATAATAATAAAAATACTGGCTTGACGCTTAAAACGAGCGACACTTATGACATTAGTAGGCTAGTCATCTACTGATTTATAAGATGATAATCAAATGATAAAGGAAACAGCTGAAAACCTATCATTAATGTTTACAATAAACATTTAAAGCAAACAAAATAGAATGTAGATTTTTTTAACAGTTACCAAAAGTCTTTATTTGTTTGTGTCACACGTAAGTGCGTTGCACTCTTTTTATCTTGAGTATTTTTGTAATAGCATTGACACTGAGTAACATCAAAGTAAAGCGTGCCCTCTTTTAGACTAAATACTGGATGAGGGGGCATTGGAAAACTGAAAGTTCTGTCAGGATATTGTCAAATTAATTTTAAGCTACAGCTAAGCAGTATTCCTCTTACATAACCATTTGAGCAGGATTTGTTGATTTCATAATGGCCCTCTTCAAAATCAGCGTAGCTTGACAGAAGAGCATGAGCTGCTCGTGTTAGTCGTTGTATTGGGCTTTTTATTTTCTCAGAGTATTTCCTGATGGATTTCCAGCTCTCTAGCTTGACCCCTGTGATAAGAAGCATAAGAATAATTGCGCAAGAGTGCTTATGGGAGATATATATATAATTTTTTTCGGCTTCAATTTTATTCCTAAACTGAGCAAAAACGTGCAATTAAGTGCAGTTGCTGATATTTTTACGGACAAATATAAATATCAGTCAGTCTGTGGACTTATTGTATGTGACAATGTTGTGTTCTTGACACCGGGGCAAGTTGTCACACATTTCGGACACCGGGGCAAGTTGTCACACATTTCGGGTTTGTAGCAAAATTCTATTTATGATAATTTCTTGCAGGATTTGCAAGAATCGTGCCTGTTTAGAACAAAAGCTGAGCAGTCATGATATTTAGTGCTGGGGAATATGATCTTTCTGTGATAACGTGTCAGCATGGATTTATATCAGATACCGTCTCTCAAATCATCAGTAGATTGACATTATGCTTTCACAACATCCTGTTCTCTTCTCTGTGTCCCTCACTGTTTTCTATTTTTGGATGAGCTTTTAAATGAAATCTGGCACCTGGTTTGACTTTGAACATTTGTCCACCTATTTTTTTGTGTCCCTGCTAGAAGTCAGCGTCCTGAAAACGATGTGATAATACACTCATAAATCAACATGAAATAACAATAACTGCGAAAACATGAAACGATGTGAAAGTTAACAGGAAAAAACATCGAACAATACTTCGACATTTTCAAAATCAAAAGCTGTAACTGTTACATTAGTTAAAGCACTGAACTAACACGAACAAACGCTCAAGAGTTTGTTTCTTCAGAGATTGACCCTCAGTGAATGGGTGCCGTCTGATAAGAACAGCTGATAGAAACCTCACAATAATGCACACCACTGATATATTTGTTTAGATCTGTTTTGGACAGTTTTTTGCTCATAAATGAAAATGGCATAATTCTCTCGTGACTCAGACAAGACAGGCTTTCTGATGGGAGAAAGCGATATTACAAATAAAGGATTTTTAAAAGTGGAGGTATGGAAGCAGTGGTTTAATTCGCTTCTTAAAAACACAGTTGTATTCTAAATAATAGCAGTCCAACATCACTAACCAGATTAATTATTGTTTTCTACATGGCAAATATTTTACTATAGGTGTGGTAGAGTAATAGAAAACAGACCCAACCTTCATTACATGTATGCTGTTGATTCTTTGTAACTGAATCATTAATTGATAAGGGCATGTTAAAAATAACAGTGTGGAGTTTAATTAGAGAGGTAAATAATTAGGTGAAATAAATGGTGTCAAGCAAGCGCCCTTATTTAAGGACAAAGTTAGCAAATGTTGCACTGTGCATACTTTGATTAAAAAGTTGATTAGAAAGGGAAACATATAAAGTGCAGAAAATGATATGCTGCTCATCTAAAAGGATGTCAAATGCTTTAAAATGGCAACCAAAACCAGAAAGATGGAAGACAAGGAAAAGCGGAAAACCACCAGTCGGATGGATCGAAGAATAGCCAAAATGGCAAAGGCTCAGCTAACGATCAGCTCCAGGGTGAACAAAGTCTAAAGTACCTGTGAGTGCTGTAACAATTAATAGACGCCTATGTGAAGCCAAGCTATCAAAGTCCCATTGTTGAAAAAATTAAGAGGTTACAATTTGCCAAAGAACACATTGACTGGCCTAAAGAGAAACGGTGGACTGATGAAGTAAGATTGTTGTTTTTGGGTGTTGAAGCTGAAGACAGTTTGTCAGACGCCCCTCAAACACTGAATTCAAGCCACTGTGAAGACTATGATATGGGGATGTTTCTCATACTTCGTGTTGGGCCTATTTATCGCATTCCAGGGATCATGGATCAGTTTGAGTACATTAAAATACTTTAAGCTGCCTTATGCTGAAGAGGAAATGCCTCAGAAATGGGTGTTTTAACCAGACAATGACCCAGACACACCAGTAAGCGAGCTGCATCTTGGTTCCAGACAAACAAGATTAACTTTATGGAGAGGCCAGCCCAATCTCCAGACCTTAATCCTATAAACACTTTGTGGGGTGTCATCAAAAATGCTGTTTCTGAGGCAAAATTCAAGAAACGCAGAGGAATTGTGGTATAGTGCAGTCGTCCTGGGATGGAATCAGGTGCCAGACTTTATGCAACACAGATGTGAAGCAGTTCTCAGGACCTGTGGCTATACATCTAAATGTTCCACAGTCGTTCACAAGAAAGCTAAATCTTCAAGCATTTGTCTGCTCATAGAGTAAATGTTTGACTTTGTAACGGATGCAGACACCGCTACTTTCTTCATGTTTTGATTTAGTATAGAACAGCAATGTTCCCAGTGCATTTATGTGTATTAAAGTAACAATTATTAAAAGGATTTAAGCTTTACTCACTTTTTTAAATTCACTGCTATTATTTTGAACACAACTTTATTACTTGTGGATTATTGTTTTATCAGCTGTTTAGACTCTCATTCTGACGGCACCCATTCACTGCAGAGGATCCACTGGTGAACCAGTGATGTAATGCTGAATTTCTCCAAATCTGTTCTGATGAAGAAACAAATTCAACCACATCAAAGTTTAACAATAGCCATTTTAAGTATTGTGCAAATGTTTGTACTTCGCTCATGGTTGTCCCAGCTGGCTCAGCAGCAGCAGGGATTATCTGTGTCCTCTGACACTCATTCATCTCATTATTACAGTCCATTATGTTCAGAGCCAGTGAGGCCAGGCCTGAATGTATTTCCATTTACGGATTAATGGTTGCTCCTCAGATGCTGACCTGAGACAGTAGTGCACATTATGAGGGCAGGTCTCCCTATAAAACTCACTGTTGTCGAATTGCAAACTGATGGAGGATTTGAAGAAACTCTGTTGGTCTTAAAACGTACAAATACCATGACGTAGGCTAAAGTTTACACACTATAACACGTATAGATTAGTTTTTTGTTTTTTTTTTAATTCATGTAAATTAATAATTATTTACTAAAAAATAAGTTATTCTGGGAAATCATATTTGTGGTAAAATTATGTAATTAGCCGTTATTTTCCTCGAGAATCACGCGCGCGTGTAAGTCACGTGCATCCTTGCGCGCTGTAAGTTTGCGTAAACGGTAAACTCCGATAAAAGATAAAATCGCCACTCATTTGTTACTTTGTTGCTATTACGATTTAAAAGAACCCAAGAGACACATTTCTCGACGGAAACACATTATTTAAAGTAAGTTTAGCTCATTCAGATTTGCTAAGCGACGGGCTAGTTACAATATAAGAACTGGACATGCTAACATAAACGTGAAGCGCAAATGTGAAATTCTGCATTATTTTGGTACCATATTATTTACATGTACGATGATAGTATAATTGTATTCTTTGTCGTACTTTGAAGCTCAAAGTATAATAATAAAATCGCCGCAATATGTTATAATAACTGTAACATTAGGCTTTTGAATGATGACGCAAGTTAATTAAAATGTTAACGTATATAACTGTTATTTACTTGCATCTGTCATGTTAATATATACTATATTATTTTATTATTTGGAAATTCAGGCTCTATGGCCTTGCAGTCAACACCCAAAGCTGGTCATCATCACCACTCATCAGCAAAGGTCAAGGTTACATTTGGTTTTGGACTGAAATGGTCAAATATCTGATTATGGTGTAGTATTGATGAGTTTTCTTTCGATTCAGGTGCCAGATGTTGGTTTCAATTCAACAGGCAGACCTCTGTCATTTGTTAGCCTGGATGACAGCAGTGAACAACAAAGGTGAACCAGTAACACAAATTAATCTTGCTTGTTTGCTATGGTTAATTATTTTTACATACATTTTACCCATTTTTTTTTTTACCCTATAACAGTGAGGACTCGGGTATCAAAGTTTCGGAAACCTCGACTGGAAGTTCGCTGGGCTACAGTACTATAGAAGAATGTGCCGGGATGGCTCCCACAAGTTCACACGTAGAAGAGGTTGCAAAGAAAGCTCAGGACCTTATTGAGAGAATCAATGAGAGACAGGCCATGGACCAACATGTGATGAACAGCTTTGAGGAAAAGCTCATTAAAAAGGTACTCAACACTACGACAGCTGCAGAGAAACAGATAAAGACAGAAAAAACACATTAGTGCTTGACTAATATTGTGTTTTTTAAGTAGTCAGGGCAGTTGGCTGAAATAATACCAACATAACATCTAAATATAATAGATCAGAATATCTGTATTAGGGTAGCTCTTATTTCTGGACTTTTGAAATGTTTAGATGTCATCTCTCATTAATGAAAAATTAATGAAAACACTGTACATTTACACATTCAAAGAACTAGTTCATCCAAACTGAACACTGGCAATGTCAAAATTGATCCTCCTTTATGCCATCCTATATGTAGATGACTTTGTTTCTTTATCACAGTGGAATTGGAGAAATTTAGCAGGACATCACTTGCTCCCAAATGTATCCACTGCAGTGAATGGGTGCCGTCAGAACGAGAGTCCAAACAGTTGATAAAAACATCACAAATAAGCCACATGACTCCATTTTATAATCCAGAAACAAATCCAACACCTTGGGTGGAGTAAAATTCAGCATATCTTTGTGTGTGTGTGTGTGTGTGCAGGTGAGTGAGATGTGTCAGCAGGTGAAGGAGCAGATGTTTGAGTATTATGAGCAGTACAGTAAGGGCATGGAGGCCAGCATCGCTGAGCTGTCGGAGGTGCTGGAGAGAAGCAGTCGGCTGAGTATGGAGCTAAAGGGAGCCAGTCAAACCCTAGCCGCCATCAATAAAGGCCTGCAGCACGGCACAGAGCAGTAGATACACAACCAAACCGATCAAACTATAACGTGGTGGAGAACACAGATATTTTTGTGTTACTCATGATATATCATAAAGTCATGTTTAATTTAACTTTCAGCTTGAACTTAAGGGCGAACTGTTCAAACATTGTATTTTTTACAATAGTATGTTAAAGAAATTTCAAATGCACAATAATATGCTAATTTGATTTCATGTATTTAAAGTAAAAAGTAAAATCAGTTTTTGATGGATTACACGGCTTTACTATCATTCCTTCTAAACCCCGGCAAATGTGGTTTGAGTAACCGCATTATTTGTGTTTCAATAACTACGGTTTGAGATTTGTAGGATTAAGGCTTTTTCCCACAGCATTAGTTATTGAAAACTCATTTAATCTGTTGCCAATTCTCTTTATGGCTTTCTTAGTATAAATAAGCTGCTCTAAATAGATACAGATAGCAAGATACAGCGCCATTATAAAATTAGGATTAGGTAACAGACCCTAGAGACCCTCGGTACAATCTGTGTGATGAAAACCACTGCGCAAACACTGTAATATTTAATCTTTTATTCATCTGCAGTAAATAATTTTGTTCCGAACTTCTTTGAAATTCTATAATACATCAATGTACAAACAATAACGTGCACTTTTCATCTCTGCGATCCTTGGTGCATTTCTTTACAAATCTACTTAAAAACCTGCAGTCGACCGTCCATTCAGAGTGTTGTGATCAAGTTAGAGCATAGAAAAATAGATCTCTGATAAATGCTACATAAAGTACACACATTCAAAATGACGCACATTAATTACAATACTGCTACCAGATTCAGAGAATGTTGTATTGACAATTTCAAGTCAGTTGTAAATAACGCAAACGCTAAAAGCATTCAGGAACATTCAGGCGGCAGCAGTCAGTGGACATGATGTGACCGCAGCTCATTTGTCCACCGTGAAGGACTGCAGTCCAGTGATGGCTCTGCCCAGGATCAGAGCATGGATATCATGGGTACCTACAAAAGAACGCAATAATCAACGTTCAGTGACATGTAGAGCATGGGGAAAATGTATTAGTGTACATGCACAATTGAGTTTTGCTTAGTAATAGAATATGAAATAATATGAAAAATGCTCTAATGCAACATTCCAAGAAAAATCCCCCAAATCTTTTTTTTTTTTTTTTTTTTAAATTTTCCATTTTGTATTCAAATTTGTTATTAAAAAATATATATTTTATTACATTTTTTTAAATAAAAAAGCATGTCTAATTGATTAAAATCATCAAATTTCATGTCAATTTGTTAAAAGTTTAACAAAAATTACATGTTTAGGGCCCTATGAAATGTTTTATTTTTTTCCGAATTCTGTGTTTTAGCATGTCTAATTATTTTAAAGCATAGAAACATGCTTTAGAATAGCCCTATTATTTTTTTTCCACAAAAGATGTTGTGTTGTGTATTTATAAAAATGTTAAGGCATAAATCATTCATTTAATTTAATCTAAATTAATCTAAATTAATGGCAGGGAAAACACGTCCTTCAAAAATATCTAACATTGTTTTGTAATCACTTTCTTAAAAGCTCAAAGCCATCGAAAACTCCCGCCTGTGTGGTGACCAGGATCAGGAGGTTCAAGCAGGGATTACAGATAGGTTTCCCTGTAATGCCTGATCTTATCACTTTATTCACGTCTCCTTCAGTGTCTCTGACCTTCATAAGTGTTGACGGATTCCAGGTTCATGACGTGACGAATGATGTGATACTCGTCGGCGATGCCGTTTCCTCCCAGCATGTCTCGGGCCTGTCTAGCGATATCCAGGGCTTTACCGCAGGAGTTCCTCTTCAGCATAGAGATCATCTCTGGAGCCGCTCTGTCAATGTAGTTCAGAGAGTAAAGACTGTTAGTTTGAAAATTATCCGTTAGGTTTATTTTTATTCATTTAAATAATTAAACAGCATAACAAAACACTTAAGGTGCCTTAATATATTTAAAACTGTAATATTAAAATATTAAATTCAGTAATTTCTGTATTAATGATGCATAGTTTATACAGGAAACGGTTCAGTGTTTTCCTTATACTGGTTTTCTATGAGAAACCACTTAATGTGAAACTTTCTGTTTATATTCTGGCTTCATCTTCTTGCTTGTACAAAATATACATATACAATAAGGTGTTTACTGAATTTTACCTTTTAATATCGGTTTTACTACTTAATGCAAACTGCTTAAAAATAACTGGCGCCTGAGGGGCGTTCCTATAAGGGAGAGGTCACGTGAAAAGTATCAGTTGCCCCAAATACTTGTCTTTTTCATTCCTGCATCCCCACAAAACTAACATCCAAATCTATAAATCCAGTCCAAACGTCAGCAGCATGAAGATGGACCTCACTTTTTCTCATCTATCAGTCGGCCCAGTTGAAGACACGACTGCAGGCCGATGGTGATCTCGGTTAACATGTCTGCCATTTTCTTCTGGATCAGCTGGTTTCTGGCTAGAGGAACCCCAAACTGGATTCTAATGGGAACATTACAGATTATGTTGCCTGGTGAAAAACAACATCTGCAAAGACCATAAAGAAGAACCACAAGGAAAGCCAATCTTGGCAAGAATTAAACAAAGAAGCAACCACATTTACATCAACATTTATGTATTGACATTCCTCCACACTTTTGACATTATGGCATTAGATTACAGATGTGTTGTGACCTGTCCAGTGTGTACTGTCGCGCAGTGTGGAAACAAAACTCTGCGGCTCCCAGAGCTCCCCAAGCAATGCCATAGCGAGCATTATTCAGACACCCGAACGGACCCTGTTAAATGAGGAAGAAAATCAAGAGTATATTAGCATTAAAAACAATTACAAGGTGGTCAGTAAAGTTTGGAACTGATAAAATATGACTTGTGTTAATCAGCTGATGACTCTCAAAACGGCCAATGAATTGGTCTGAGCAATATGTATTTTAAATTCTATATTTTTATATTTGTATCTTGGTTCTGGTTTCTGTTAACGAATAATAAAGCCAGTAAACCCTGAGCCACTGTTTGTCAATGCAGTGTCTCTCTCACTCACCGCCAGTCCCGAGACTTTGGGCAGCAGGTTTTCCTCTGGGACTTCCACTTCGTCCATTATGATCATGCCGGTGGCTGAAGCTCGCAGCGAGAACTTGCCTTCGATCTTAGGAGTGGACAGACCCTTCATGCCACGCTCCAAGATGAAGCCGCGCACCTTCCCGTCCTCGCACTTGGCCCAAACCACGCAGATGTCAGCCACCGGTGAGTTCGTAATCCTGTTTAAGAGATGAAGTTAAAATGATAGGCAATACTCTTCCTGCCACTTGTGTCATCTATATAAATCATTTTAACAACGGTGTATTTAGTGAATACAGTAGTTTATAGGCTCGTGGCACCACCATGTGGACACAGTTTGTAAACGCCAGAGCTTGTTACTTAACCGCCTCATTTTGTGCAAATTGTGATTTCTTGAGTTCATCCATGCATTTGTGAACTTTGTTAGTCTTTACCGTTGTCATAAAGCTTATGCATTATATAAAGCGCTGTGCTGAACCTACCAAGTCTTGGAGCCGGTGAGGGTGAAGCTGCGACTGGACGGGTTGTACTTAGCCCTGGTCTCCATGCTGCCTGGGTCACTGCCGTGATTTGGTTCTGTCAGTCCGAAACAACCTAGTATCTCTCCGCGTGCTGCACAGCACATAGACAACAGTAGTAAAACAATCCTTGAATCCCAACATCAACATATAAAGAATATAAACTGGTCTCACCCAGTCTGGGCAGGTATTTCTCCTTCTGCTCCTCAGAGCCGTAAGCATTGATGGGGTGCATGACCAGCGAGGACTGCACACTCATGACCGAGCGATAGCCGCTGTCCACCCGCTCCACCTCACGAGCGATGAGACCGTACGCCACATAACTAGTGCCAGCGCAGCCGTAACCTTGCATGAGTCAAAGAGCGTTAAAGAAACATACTGTACAGATGGTTAGACATTAAACAAGCGATCAGCTCTGCATTTCCTGACTAGGTATCAGATCACAGAAGGGTATACTTTTACAATCTCTAATATAGGGCTGCCTGATTTAGGGAAAAAAGTGATTATAATGCGTTACAAGTGACCAAAACTTGCAGATGTAGAGACGAGTTTGTGTGGAGCAGCATTCACTATGAACTGAGCTTTTCTGTAACACTGAAAACACAGAATCATGAGCTGCTTCTGTGTAAATAAACGCAATGTTGCGCTTAAACATGCAGTGCATCACTTTAACCATGCAGACGTACTCTTTATCAAATGCTGATATGGGACTGATATATTGTGCGTACCTTTAATGGTGGGTCCCAAAACACCAAGTTCTCCCATCTCTGACACAATCTCTCGATGAAACACTAGTGGAGAACAAGGGGCAGTCAGTTTAAAAATGCTTTAGGTTAGTGGAAACCAAGCACCCTACACAAACCATAGCCCATTTTATAAGTCATATTGTCAACTATAAACCGTCCATGTGGTATACATGTGTGTTCACCTTCATTTCTGTTGGCCATCAGGATGCGTGGCATGAGTTTCTCCTGGCAGTAGGTGCGAAAGGAGTCTCGAATCATGATCTCCTCCTCTGTCAGGAGACCCTCCAGGTCCAGAGCATCACGCCAGTTAAACTGCACTTTAGCTGAAGTGTATATACAGACATAAATGTTAGTGATTACCATGTCTTCACAAGTTTGGAGCATAAGCAATAGTGCGAATGAAGTAAACATACGTGTTTTCATGGGCTTCTTTTGACCAGACTTCTCTGCATCTGATAGAATAATAGAATTATACACCTGTGCATCTTTCAATGTTATGCATGTGAAAATAGAAATGTGCGAAATAGATAGTTTATTCGCCATAACAATGTTTCAAAACTGTATGTTGTACTTTTTATTACGCTACATACTGATTTGCATGAACTTAATCTGTTCTTCACATGAAACTAATATATGGCTTCAGAAGACTTGGGATATAATTGCAAAAAACTGTATTACAGTTGTTTTACTTTCTTTTTTCAAGCTTGACAATGTTCCACTGAGAAAAAAATAACAATATACAGGCCTGAATAGGTGTATAAGTGTACATTATATCATTATATGTAGAGACGTGTATAACACAAACTGCTGTTCTGACCCAGTGGAGAAGATGCAGCGGTTTTCTGTGATCTGGAAGCTGTAAAGAGGACACATCTCTGGCTGTTCACAAGCAGACGACTCACACTCCTTAATGCCATGATGAAGCGAGCCTCTGAAAAAAATAATAACGCATGTCTCAGAGCGTGAAAGCATGCATGTAACAAAACAGACAACAATGCCTTAAACATGTCCATGCTTCATTATCAATAAACCTTACTTTTAGCAACTACACAAAATGACAGCATACCAGAGCAGCAGAATACATATTATGAAATTATGGCAAACTATGTTGTAGTAACTAGTTAAAACACTAGTTAGGAGAAGGTATCAGCGCTGTTTTAAAAGATAGATTTGGTAATGTTAATGCTCCATCAGCTGGGAGAGTTTCAGTCACTGTAAACAAATCCTCAAGCAGGTAACCTGTAGTTAAACATTAAAGCGTCACAGTTCTTGGCGACACGTCAAATGACCCAAAAATCCTCCAGGTAGTAGTCCGTTTTACTGTCATATAAACATATGACTTCACGTACCTGTTAATAAGACGAATTGTGGAAACACTGGCTTCTGTCGTACAACGTAACGGACGTTAGACAGGTGGGATTTTTACAGATTGACAGCGCGTGGAGGGCGGAAGCGGAACATGAATGCGTGAGAGATGGACAGTCCAAAGCGCCATTTTGAATGTGGCACCTAACTTCTCAATGAAATTGGCGGTGGCATAGTCATTAGAACGATCATTTTACGGTTTATTAATGTCAGAGTTTCTCTATTAACGACGACGAAGCGCCACACGGTGTTGCCACGTGGTTTATACTTTTTAGTGAACTTTTATTCCATACATTATTTGGCAATTCCAAAGGCAATGGTTTTAATACGTAGCATACTGTATTTTCTATCCCCCTTCCCTAAACTTATAGCTACTCCTTAGCCTACACAGTTTCTCATGGGGATCTAAATGTCCCCCTAAAGTAAAAATTTAGGCCCACCTGTATGACTATACTTATGGGGACATTTAGTCCACTTTAAGACACTTCGTCAAATGTGTGCGCGTGTGTTTCATGGTGGGTAGTAGGCTACTACTCACAAAATGTCAGTAAATTATTAATTAAATTTACTGTACCTAATTACTGGCCTAAAGGTTTAGTGTGTTCCATTAACATAAATCAAAATTCATATACTATTATTTCAAGTCTAAATAAGTAGTGAAGGATCCTTATATCTTCACTTGCAAGTTGTGTATGTTGTTTTTATGCTTTTTTTATTCATTTACAATTTATTTACATAATTTTATAATCATTATTCATTTATAGGGTTTATTATTTGATCATTTGTATTGATTATCTATATCCTGAATGAGTAACTTTGTGACTTGATGTTGAGGGTCTAAGACAATACTGTCAATCTACTGTCTGTCGGAATTGGCTGTCCTACCTTTAAAGCGTGGAATTCCTCTGGGAATGAGTCAAGCTGCGTTTGTGCTAAGAGAAGCTTTTCGGCCTGAATGTAACTTGAGGCGCCAGAAGAACTGTCGGTGTTGGCCACCCCATCACAGGACTCTACAGTTGCCTGAAGTAACTCCTTCCAGGTTCTGAATTGGCCGAGGTCTGGTGGCACTGAGCTGGAAACAATTGTGGTTGTTCCAATAAAGGATGCCCTTTTATTTCGCTCAGATCTGGTTCAGACTCCGAACTGGGTATGGCTGGCCATCTATCCTGAGGAAGGAAGGTCCAGATCTCCATTGGTGAGGGCCTGCTAGTTCAGCTAGGGTAAGACCTCTAGTGATGTGATCT
>JAUMHP010000045.1:1278650-1288759 GCA_032361065.1 Enteromius trimaculatus
ATATATATATAAAACTATAAAAGAACGATTATAAATGGTAAAAGTAAATATTTTATGTATAAAAAATCGTGTCAGTCTTTATGCTATATATGCTATTTTATTAGCATAATTATTCATTAATCATTTTATTTGATTTATTTGAGTGTGGCTGTATTATTTTGACAGGAAGAGAATGTAATTCGCTTGATAATGCAGTTGGCAGGTGCGTCTCCGCGCGCATCAGGGCTTCACTGAAGGTCAACGCGTGTCTCTTCCAGGTCGTTTGGAGGTCTTTCTTCTGTTTTACATCCCATGTATGCTGAATTAATTAAAACAACCGTAATTAACGCGGAATCCCCGCAAATAAGACGACCTTTGCGAGTTTACCTTGAAACACATCTGGCACACGTTGAATTAATTAAAACCGAGAAGACAAAAAGAGCCCGACTGCATTTCCGAAGTACCGTTAACCCTGACAGTGTGGGGGATTTTCACGGTGTTTGGAATTAGGAGGAGATTTTAAATGGGATATAATTTATCTTACATCGAAACGAATTTACCTTGTTGCTCATCTGAAACGTCACTTGATATTTTACACTTATTTATAGCAAGCCGTTTATTTGACCGCGGGTATATTTATTGAAATACTCCACAGAAGTGACCAAACTGCACTCCCACACCTGGTCACCTATGCCAACTAAACGCTTTCACAGCAGTGCACGATTAGGGTTTAGTTTTTACTCGTGCACTCTCTTAACAGCACGATGTACAGCCACACTCACAGAAATATCACCTTGAGTTTGATCATCGTATGTATATATAGACGTCACTTAACACTGTGCTTGCAAACAAAAACTCACACACTTCATACATCTCTGCATCTCTCTCTCTCTTTTTGTTTCTCTCTCTCTTTCTCTTTCTCTCTCCGGTGAACGGTATAATCCCCTGCCGTCCCCGCTTCACTCCAAGCCCGTATTAAACCCCCAGCTGCCGTTCTGGTTCCTCTGTGAACACGACAGACTGTGAAGCGCTCCCGGTTATTAATAATTCACCAGCCACTGCACGAATCCATCCACAGATCAACCCGACCGTTCTGCACGGGCCATGCAAGGCTAGCACGTTTATTTTGGCAACTACTTTTACACAGACTACTTAACATACATGAATTAGTTATTTGAAACGTTAGCGCGCCGCCGTTATTCGTTTCGGCGACGTAAAAGTCTATATTCCTCGCACGCGTCGCGTATGGTTCCGCAATATCCACTCCGCGCGAAATGACGTCCTCTCCATAATAATTGATCGAGTAATCCGTGCACCGAGGAGGAGGAGGAGGTCATGGAGATCACCCTGAGGAGGTCTCCAGTGGGATGGATGGAGATCGAGCACCAATTCGCCCAGAGTCCGTGAGCTGAAGCTGCGCAGGCAGAAAGTTGCTGTCGGGCGGCGCGATCGACTCAAGCCACCGGAGAGACGCTGGAACCGGGAGATATTCGTACCGGAGAGGTTCCGTGAACGGAGGAACGCTCGTGCTCAATCTTCAAACGAGGGCGAAGTTTTTTTTTTATTTGTACCGAAACGATCCCCGCGAAAGTTTCCGTGCGTAAAAGTTGGCCATTTTCCGCGAACCACGGGCCCGTCCCGCAACCCGGTTCTTCTGCTTCCGGTATCAACGGAGAAAACTGACTCGTTTGCTTTTGCTCTCCCACCACGCTGTTTTTTTCGGGGGAAAGTTTTTTTTTTCTAAAGGAGTAAAATGGGTCTTTGAGACTGTTGGCAATATTCCCCGCTCCGCAATGGTACGTGCTGTGTAAATCAACTTTGCTCTTCATATTTCTGTTTTAAAATGTTGGTAAACATGGAGAGAGGGGTTTAGATTGACAATATGCCAGGCAATAACGGTTCCAGAATCATTTTGGGGTGTTTTAGTCTTGCGCAAAAACTCTGGATGTAAAACAGCATGCGCTCCAGTTCTCACTCGGCTCGATACGCGCCAGGCAACTATGTGAGAGGGAAATAACGCTTAAAGTTGTTCATATGGATTTGGGAAGTTTGTTGAAAACTGTACATTGCGTTATGATAGCTTATTTATGGTGCAGCTAATGCATCACTCGATTTGCTCGATAATATACAGTATATATTCGCCTATAATGAATACAACAGACATGCAGCATCATAATGCACAGTATAACTTTGACCCTGTGGCACTCGAACTTTCAAAACAAGTGTTCTGGATGCACCCTATTGTGACGCGGGATAATGAAGTGTTGTGCAGATTAATAACCCTTCAGTTTACACGCTTTTCAGTGCTATTGGGATTACAGGCGACACATGCACATGTAACATGCCGTTACTGAAATTGTTCCACTGCGCAAGCCTGTCACAGGACGACAGTCGCCGCCCACATGTCGTCTGTCAAAGAGAACAAAAGCTCTGAGGGGTTAAATATAGAGTGCTGGATGCAACTTATTTCGTGTCCATGCTAACTTTTTCCTGCAGATCTGTTGCATGTGAAGTCATTGCAATGTAAAGCATTTTGATTTGGCATTGATTAATTGCATCGTTTGTGGGTCCCCCCCCCCCCTCTTTAAATTATTTTGCTTGCAGTTTTTTACTGTATGTAAACAGCATTTAAATATAAGATTTCTATAATGTCTGTAAGTCAGAGATATTCAGCCGATATCAATTTGACTGGTCAACATAAGTCAGTTTCAAAATCCAAAGCCCTGCTCATATATAAAACAATCTATTTGTAAAATGTATTTAAACTAATGCGTTTTTGTTAATGTGTTGTTAAACAGAATAGAGTATACATACATGCATGCGTATTACCATCCCACTTGATCAATATCCGTATGCAGAATAGTGATCCAAAATAATGAATTACATCCAAAAAATCAAAAATGTAAATACAATCTTAGAAATATGTATAGATGTTTATATCTTTAAACCCTCATGTTGTGTTCATTATAACATACTGACTTACTGATATATACATACACCTACTTTTTGTGGGGATTTTTATACCACCTTCTTACACTTGAGTTGTTCTTAGCCTATAAAAGCGCTATATTATGCAATATTATTGCCAGATATTGCAATCAATCTTGATTTCTTTCAGTTAGCACGGATTGTGTGCTTCATTGTAGGCCACAAATAGTGTTTTGTTTTTTCCCTATAAACTGGGGTGCATGAGCTCAGACCGAGGCGGCCTATGACCAATCAGTTCCAAAAAGAAATGCAAATCCTATGCTAACTGAAAGAAAACAAGCTGATGAAGATCGGTGATAATACAGCACAGTAATAGATTTAAAAGTCATAAGTCGCATCATTTTTTACATCATGTTTGAGGGTTAAATAAGAATATGTTTTTGCTATATGAAGCCAGATATGTGCACTCTCAGAAATAAAGGTGGGATGGTACACTTTTGTACCTGTTAGGTTCACATATGTATACGTTAAGTACTAATATGTACATTTTAAGGTACCAAAATGGACCCTTAGGTGCAAACATGTACCTTTTGAAAAGCTTTTGGACTGTCAGTATGTGTGTAAAATACACACAAGCATTTTTTAGCATTTATATAGGATGAAATTTGTAGGCCAGATTCAACAGCTTAAGTCAATATCATGCAGCCATTAAAATAAAAACAAAAAAAAACGAAGAACTTGCGTTTGAATACCACGTTGGCTGAATTTTAGGATCTTCATGCGAGAACATCTGCTCAGAGTTAGCTCGGCTTTAACCTCAGATAGCTTGATTTTTACTTCTCACCAGACAGGCCACAATAAGCCGATCTGAGGAGACATCAAGCTATTGGCAGTCAACTAAAGCACATTACCCAGGTGTCCTCATTTCAGAATCTCAATGTTGGGCTAATTTATGCATCGGCCTTCTTTATTTTCAACCCGCTGCACACATAGTTTTCGCTTCTCCTCCACTTCGGCAAGCTTCGGAATCCAGATTATATTTGATTGCACGACTGATGCAATATAGGCTTGTACTTGTTGATGATTTCCAGATGGGCCTGAATATCAGCACATTAATGTGGATAATTATTTGTTTACCCGCTCTCTTAAATGGCACGGACCCAAATAGGCCACTGCAGAAAGAACCGAGGGAATCTATTCAAAGCTGACTCCACATGGGATTAACGTCCTCTCTTAAAAATCGAATTTAATTAAGCTTCCAAACAACAATCAAAGATATGAAGCGAGATAGTTAGAAAAGAGCTGACAGCTAGTCACATTGCTCAAACAGCTAGACGCTTAAAGAGAGACGCATCTGGAAGAGAAAATGAAGAAAAGTTCTACTGTAACAAACAATGCGTCCCATAGTTTGTTTACCGAGATCTGACTGCAATAAAGGACAGAGATATATGACAGAATATGTAATTGATGTCAAAATCCTTTATTGTGCAGTCAGCGTTTGATTGGTTTTAGTGAGAGGAGGTATCGATGTTAGTGTAGCTATACACGTATTTGAAATTTAAGATGTAAGACGACGTTTATTTCCGAGACCCAAACTGGAAAGCATGTGCGCCATGTGTTAGCGCCCCCTGTGGTGGAGTGCTGTTAGTTCCCCTGTCAACTAGACTTGATATCATGACCAATCAACATTATGACCAACTCATTTGACACAGATTTCCCTGATTCATTGGCTCTTGGTTCTTTTATTGCAAGCCAATGTTGCGATGTTGATGAAACTATGTTGTCATTTACATCAGTTCATTGTCATAACTGCATGTGTATGAGCTGCTATAGTCCAGCATTAGTCTGAAATTATAGCATTTTCATTAATTATGGTAGGCCTATAATTTTTTTATATACCTGGACAAATATATCTCTTTGCCTTCCAGCTGCATGTGTTTTGTATGTATATATTAAGTATCAATTTAGTAATTTTATAGAACAAAATTATTAAAAGAACAAATTCACTGGTCATATTGTATGTTTTTGAAATACAGCATGTTAAAACGCATCAGCTCATATAAGTCCTATTTATTTAGGATTCACTAAAAATAACCAGACGATATGAATCATTTGTTAGGGAATCGCTCTTGATTCACTAAAAAAGAATCAGCTCATAAGAATCATTCGTTTGAGAATCAACTTTAAAGAACCAGCTCATAGGAGTCTGATTTTGAGAACCGGATTACACCGGTCGTGCTTTAAATTTTTGATTTGGTGAAATAAACCGACATATTCGAGTCATATCTTTGACAATCATCAACCCCCGAAGCAGCTCACATGAGTCGTTTATTTAGGAATGAGACCACACAGTTCACTTTTATGTTATTTTTGATTCAATCAAAAAAGAACTGGTTCATATGAATCATTTGTTCAGGAATCAAACTACACTGGATGGATTTTTGAACCACTGAAGAAAACGGATCACATGAATAATTTGTTCATGATGACTCAGACTGATCACGTGATCAACGTGACTGATATGTTTGTGAATCAGACTCTACTGGTCGCATTGAAAGCTATATTGTTTCTATTTAGCATGCATGTCAAAACATCAGGAAGGCATTGCATACGATCTTTCCTTTTCGTTGCTTCGCATTAAAAACAGATAATAAACTTGTTCACAACAAACTTTTTCTGTGGCACTGATTCAGCAACAGCAATACTTAACACAGGGCTGATTTTAAATGGCCGTCTATGGAGAAATATGCTTTTTTGTCTTCAGATTGTCTAGTTGTGACATCTCTAACCTCTAACAATAAGCATTAAATTTCTTTGTCTGAAATCTCTTTGAGTGATTCTTAGCAAAAAAGGAATTTAAAACACCTTAGCAACACCCTGGCAACAACACACAGCATTGTGTTAGCGTGTATTGTCTTCAGACAATGGCAAATTTAATCAAATTATTTTTAATGTTGCTCCCTTGCCTTAGTTTTTCCACTAACAAGCCATTTAATTAAAAACTTGAAATATCTTATATTTTGGTATTTAATGCAGTAAAATAATGATTCATCCTGTATAATAGCCCATAATCAGACACGACTCTGGCTTGCAGTTCCTGTGCTGACAGAATCAATGCTTAGTGCCCAAACAGCTCTGAAAACAAACAATAAGCAATCTGACAGCCCACCCTCCTCCTCGGCTTCATTATTACTCCTGTTCTGCGCTCATTTCACTCTCTCCGGCTCCTCTAGAGATGGAGGTATGAAATATCACGTTTTTCCAGCATTTCTCCCTGAAGTGGCCCTGGCAAGCGTTCACACGGCATGTATTTCTGCTTTCATATATTTCCCCCCTCGCTGCTTTTAAAAAACAAATCCCCCTCCCTCCCTCGCTCGGCTTTGATGTGTCTGCCGCGTTACCTGGGTTTGTAGAGCGTTAACAGTTGTGTAGAAGTTCTGTCGACTGTCAGTTTCTCTTATCTGTGAACACATGAATTGGGATGTGAAGAGGGATATCGTGAGGATAGTTTTAAATTGGGTTGTTGCTGTTGTGAAGTTATACCTATAGTATATGAACGTGCAAGCGTGAAACTTACCAAAACATAGCCTCATTCCCCCCCCAAAACTGGACCGGATGTTTATGTAACGTCATGTTGACATTGGGAATTTTGGTAGAAAGTGAAAATTTGGGTTGACGTCAATTTTTGATGTCAATTTGACATTGAATTAATATTGGATTTTGGTTACACAACCTGAAAACAACAAAATATCAATGTCGTCATTGGCCATCAATTTAATTTTGAGATTAGACATTGGGTTTATGTTGGACTTTGGTCACCCTGTGTCGCAACCAAACTTTTACCAAATGTTAATGATGTTGTGTGGCTGCTGGGATAGGATTTTTTTCAGAAGCACGAGAAATCCCAAACATTCATTTAGCCGTGCTAAAGAACTGGAAGCATTTGCACATTTTTAAGGGAACTAAGAAGAGCAGCCAATCAGAGCACACCAACCATCTGCTTCTGACCTATTTCATGCATGTTCTGATTTGCTGATATGTTTTTGGTGGGTGTGGTTTTAGAAAGGGCATTGATGAGTGAGATATATGCACAGTGAGATATATGACCCTGGACCACAAAACCAGTCTTAAGTCGCTGCGGTATATTTGTAGCAATAGTCAAAAATCCATTGTATGGGTCAATATTATTATTTTTTTTTTTTTTGTCAAAAATCCTTAGGATAGTAAGTAAAGATCATGTTCTATGAAGGTATTTAGTCAATTTCTTACCGCAAATATATTAAAACTTAATTTTTGATTAGTAATATGCATTGATCTTCATTTGGACAACTTTAAAGGTGATTTTCTCAGCATTTAGATTTTTCTGTACCCTCAGATTCCAGATTTTCATATAGCTGTATCTCGGCCAAATATTGTCCTATCCATCCACATCATACATCAATTGGAAGCTTATTTATTCAGCTTTCAGATCACATATACATCTTAATTTCGGAAAATTAACACTTATGACTGGTTTTGTTGTCCATGGTCACATATATTTTTTCCGTTTTGCATTATACTTGCATATACACATGTATAATATAATATAATATAAATGAGCATATCACAATACCAAAATCCCCAAAAAATGGATATGGATAGCAGCTCAGATTGATAAGAAATATGTGTAAATATTGAGATCTTTGACATTCGGTTAAAGTTTTCTAGAGAATCTAAGCACATTTGGTGACACGTGAGAAACTTTAGGGGAGAAACTAGAGCCTTTATCTCAGGAGAAGCACCTGAGAAGCAGCAGCAAAGCCTCTCGTTGCTCGTCATTTACAGTACACTCATTTCAATGCTGTTTTAGCAGAAACAATTTAAGCGTTATTTCACCCAAAAATCTAATTTCTGTTGATATTATTGCTACAAACCTGCATAGATTGTTTCTTCTGTTGAACACAAAAAGAAGATATTTTGAAGAGCAGGTGAAGCCAAACACTTGACGGTCCGTAGTGTGGAAAAAAATGCCATGGAAGTCAATGTGTCAACAATCCCATTAGGTTTGGAGACTGAAAAGCAACTCAAAAAGCCAAGCACCACTCACATTTCTCATGTCAATGTAAAAGACATTCTGAAAGCTCAACCACAGTTACAGTACTGATTACAGTTTTCATTTTTTTTATGTTTCTTTCCTACCATGATTCTCAAGCAAACATGTCCCATATCGCTCGCATTCATCACATTTTTGTTGCGATTGCTGTATGATTCACGTTTCACACGTTGCATTACTACCTATAATCTTCATAGCAGGGCGATTTCGGGATCCCCTGTGAGCAGACATGAAATGTAACAGGCCCATCATTTCCCATCAGCAGACATTTTGAATATGGCTGTCCATCGTACGCCTCTGAATATGTTTGTGTTGATACTCAAGAGTTAATTATGAAGGGCCTAGGGAGCGGTTTCGCTCAGGGCTGGCCATATGGATCGGGCATATGCTGCGTATATATAGAAAAGAGTGGCATGTTTAATTGATACAGGACCACGCTCCATAAACATCCACAGCGAGGGAGAAGGGGGACAGATCTACAGGGAACTACATCAAACAATCAGCGTAGACTCAGACAAACCATGATACTTCAAACCGATCGGAAAAGAGGAACTCATCTGTCACTTTGTCTGACCTGCCCCTGTTTTTCTCTGTCCTTCGCTTCTATTTATTAATAAAGCTGTTTGACGAAGAGGATAATATATATATAATAATTTAAGGAGAGTTAACACAAGTAAATAAAACGTTGATCATACTTATGGTTATTTATTTGAGCAAATCTAAAGTCTAAAATGTAAATCTAATCTAATCTTTTTATTGGTATTGATGGTTTCATGAAGAAAATGCTCATATTATGGGTTATAAAAGGTTCATATTTTGGTTTCGGAAGTACCCAACAACAGGTTGACATGCATGCAAGGTCAAAAAAACACTTACATTGTTTTATAAAGTACATTTATTTTTACCTTACGTGTTCAGCAACTCTTAAACGATTTGCTCAACAATTAATTTTTCCAGAGCCCTCCCCCGCGTCACGCTAATCTGCTCTGATTGGTCGATTGGTCTCATTTTCATTTCAAGCAGCTTTCGTGCTGCTTTGTGTACAGTGTTACCTTTTCAAGTTTTCCCGGGTCTGTGCGGTGATCAACAAGTGGGCGGGCAATATGCTAATGTTTCATTTTGAGGTCAAGATGAAACGAATCGTTTCAGTGATTCAGTGAGTCGACTCTTTCTATTTCTATAGACAATAACTTTATACATGGTGCTCTTTTCAGATTGAAAAGGAGGATGATATTCATGATTACTGCATGAAAGCTCTTTTCAAAAATCCGTAACAGCAGCACAATACAGAAAAAGATATTTTGAAGAATATTGGTAACTTCCATAGTATTTTTTCCAACCATGGAAGTCAAAGGAGACCATTTACTGTTTGGTTATCATTATATCTTCTTTTGACTTTAGCAGAAAAACATATATAAACATATAAAACCATATATAATGAGTATATAATGGCAGAATTGTGAACTATCTTTCCACTAGGGTTTGGAGAGTTCAATATTTAAAATGTTCTTCTTACAGAAAAGCAGTTTTTTTAAGAAGTGCTCACTGAAATGCTTCTTCTATGGCATCGCTGTGAAAACCCACATTTGAGACCTTTATTTTAAGAGTGGACACTTTCTGAGAGTAACAACCAGTTGGATGGGTTAGGTCTTAGTTGTCATTCTACAGTTTGTTTAGTTAAGTGCTTTGACTTATGGATGTGTTGTGAGAGGAGAGAGCGAGAGCGTATGCAGCCTTTCATTGCTGTGGATATGAATAGCTGGTGTTGCAGCCACATTTTGGTTAGCCAGTGTCTGGGATCTATTATAGTATCGTGTGTGTGTGCGCGACTATGCGTCTGTTATTTTAGTGCTGCATGTATTTTTATAGGAGTGCATTTTAATCCAGGGAATGTGTGCAGCAGAGTTTGCTCCAATCTCCACTGCATTAAAATACTGTCTATATCTTTTTGTTAAGGACAACAGGAATTCTCCTCGGTTGGGATACTGGGAGTCTCTTCAGAGGTCGTGGGAAGTCTCATTTGATTAAAAAAAAAAGAAATCTGAAATCTTTTATTTCAAATGTTTTATGAAATTACGTGAGTGTGTATGTGTATATATATATATATTTA
>JAUMHP010000045.1:1288859-1308921 GCA_032361065.1 Enteromius trimaculatus
ACCTATGTTTTTGTTTTTTAAAGCAACGACCAGCTGATGCCTTTTAAAATTATCACGACTTGCCTAAAATAAAATCAGTGTAGCCTACATACTAACGTTAAAATTCATGCATATAAAATGTTTTAACATTAAACCTCACTATAATAAAAGTGCGCATATAACAATAAAATATACATGTGCAAGTACAATTCGTGTGGTCTAGTGGTAGAATAAATGATTAGTGTTTTGAGGCGGCGGGTTCTAATCCACCCTCGTTAAGGTCTTTTTTTAAAATTAAAAACAAAGGACTTTTTAAATGCATTAGTTTTGGCAAGACTTTTATAATCTTTATAATGAATGCCATTAGTCTATAGTTTGTGTTTTATTTTATAATTTGTAGTTTTATATAGCCTAGTTGTTGGAATTGGAAATTAAAAAGCTTTAATTGCGAGTCATATTCTTAATGGAAACTGTTGGATGGACCCATTTAATTGATTTCCTCAGCCTGACTGGAGTATGACCATCAAAATAACTTCCTTGTCACTGTTAATCAGCCCTTTGCTCTTCAGTTGGTGCTTGTATTCATTGACTGCGATGTAACACACCTTCTGATTGCACATCCACCCTGTACAGTTAAGCGGTACAATCTGACTTGCTGTGGTTGTTCTTCTAGATTTGAGATTGAAATCGAGCCAATATTTGGATCACTTGCTCTGTATGATGTCAGAGAAAAGAAAAAGGTATGACTGTGTTCTTAACCTTGAAATGCTTGGGATACCGAAAATGTTGTGGTTCCTGTAAATGAAGTCAGGGTCATTTATATGCCATTTCTCTTTCACCTCCACGCTCAGATTTCAGAGGATTTTTACTTCGATCTGAACTCAGATCAGATGAAGAGCTTGCTCAAACCCCACAGTCCACACGCAGCCATTTCTACACTGGCACGCTCCGCAATCTTCTCCATCACATACCCTTCTCCGGACATCTTCCTGGTCATTAAGGTATGGCCAGCAGGGGGCGCAGTGCCACATGTCCTTTAGAGGGTACAGAAGGTCAGGGCAGAACATGAGTAACTCCAGGTCGTAGCCTAAAGTTACTGTGCCAACATTTCTTCAGTGACCTTACCTCAAAAATATTGAGTGTATTTTATAGAATATACATTTCCTGTATTTCTATTCCAGTACACACTACTAGTATGATTTTCGTTTATAATAAATAAATAGTGTTATTGAGCAAAGAAATGAAAGACCGTAAAAGCTAAGAAAAGTAACAGTAAACGCGTTTATAGTATTACAAGAGATTTCTGTTTTAAATAAATTCTGTTGCTTCGAAATTAAAAAATCCTTTTAAATGAAACCGTTTCCAGCACAACTGTTTTTGACAATGAATTTTAAAGCTTATCTAGGCATTTTACAGGAGTCATGACCTGTGACCACACAAGCTATATTAATGACTGAAAAAGAAGAAAATGCATTATAAGCCAATTCAGTTGCACAAAATATACAGTAAAATGTGAACTACAATTGTTTGTGTGTTAGTAGTTTAGTTCGATTTTTATCTATAATTGTGTGTTGAATATGCTCAGACCATATTATGTAGAAATCAGATATTAATTATTGTTTTTGTTCAGTTATTAATAATGGTTCTTATTGTTGAAAACACTGTTTGCTTTTAAATATAATTTGTGATACTTTTTTCAGGATTATTAGAAATTTCAAAAGAACAACACTTGTTTATAATATATTATATGTTTATAATATTTAAAATGTGTTTAAAAAGGAATACCCAATCAAATAAATGCAGTCTTCTCGAAAATGATGATAACTGTACATGTAGCCCAGTTAGATGTTGTTAAGCTCTGGTGTATCTGTGTTTCAGCTGGAGAAAGTCCTTCAGCAGGGAGACATCGGTGAATGCTGTGAGCCGTACATGGTCATGAAGGAATCAGACTCCACTAAGGTACGAGTATTTCATCAGACACATCTGGCATGATTATGGGATCCTCTGTGGATTTCTCAACTTGATCTGGACTGCTGCAATATTTGTTAATCTTCTTCAATATGAGCAAGGTCCAGTAGATGCTGGAGTCTGTGGTGGTCACTGTACCGTTCTGTTGCCAAGTTGCGCTTTTTGGCAGTTTGAAATGGCATGATAAATGCTGCTCACCCATTACCTTTACACAGGGTTTGTGTAACAACCCAGGTGGATATTCTGAAATGATTCAGTGGTTTTTACCTTTGTGTGTGTGTGTGTGTGTGTGTGTGTGTTCATACAGCATAAGGAAAAGCTGGAGAAGTTGAGGGCTCAGGCCGAGCAGATGTGCACTAGGCTGGGTCGTTTCCGCATGCCCTTCGCCTGGACTGCCATTCATCTCCTGAACATCGTCAGCAGTGTTGGAGGCCTGGACCGCTCAGATTCAGACTCAGACACGGGTATTAACCAGAGTCAACACATTTGAATTCTGCTAAGAGTTTGCTTCTTTATTGCTTTCTTATAACCAGTCATCTTAAAGATGTCTCTGAAAGTCACATACACAAGGGCCAATATATTTCCAACTGTACATTTCTATATTTTGAAGCCTTTTTCCAATATTCAGTAAATGTGCTACATTATTTTAAGACATTTTGATCTAGAAATACACTTTCTTATTTACATGTGACGTAATGTAGTGAAACGTTTTTTCTTAGTCCACCAATAAACAAGAGCCAACAGCAAAGTAAAGATATGCGCACACGCATAATAAAAACAATAAAATCTAGGAAGATACCAAGATGACATGATGTGAATAAAAGCCAGTTTTACTAACAGCTTGTGGCAATCCAAACCATATTTTGGCGTTAAAATAGCATTTCTATGAGTTTCCCTTTCAGATGCAAAATTAATGCAAGGGGAGTATTTAAATGAATCAGGCGACATGATTTATTAACGTTTGCACTCGTCAAATTGCTGGCGTTTGCGCTATTTACTGCCCAAAAAGCATGACTATTTTGCACTTGAAATAAATGCAATTTGTTGCTAAGAAAAAAGGGCACCACAGAGAGAAGGGTAGAAGGGAGAGGATGTTTCCACACATATGAATTTATTTGGAAAGAAGACGCATTGTTTGTCAAGCCATGTTATTTTTAATTAGCTTCAGGAAATAAAAGATGACTTGGAAGCCTCATCTAGTAGTCACGCAATACCAGCTCTATCAAAACTTTGGTAACACTTTATTTTCTGCTTCTTTTCAGCATACTGGGGCTTATTTATTACTTTATTCTTTATTATCGACTGTGTTATTTGCACTGCGCTTGTTATATTGTGTTGGTCAATATGTAAATGAGATGTTGATCAGTAAATGACCTGCAAAAAATGTCCACGCCTATCTGCTCTGTTTTTGAAATTGCCCTCTCGCACGACTTTGCTCTGTTTAGTAAAACTGGCCCATAATGAGTAAATAAGATTAGATAAGAAAATTGCATATATTCTGAGCTTCATGCAGCAAGCTTTCTACACTGAACCATTTCGGAAATTTAGTAGCTATCATAAAAATGTGTTTTTTAGAAAATGGAAAGATTTTAAACCGTTGGTATAAATTATTTGATATAATTTGATACACCATTTGTTTAAACATACACTAAATTATTACAACATCACTAACAGTTTAAGTTCATGGGAATAAAAATATATAGTGCATATATTGAAAAATACATGATGAGCTATGGACACTGGATACATTTGCTGAGGTAAATGTAATGTTAGGTAACAAGCTCTGTACAAGATGTTTTGTTGTGATTTAAACACCGATTGGACCGTCGCATAAGTCATACTTTTCATTAAGTTTATCCCTATCTGTATTTTTCATGCTGTAACTTGCAGTAAAGATGCAGGATATGAGGAAGAGAGCAGATGTGCCCTACATGTGTTTGGAACACTAAAACAAAGAGCATCAAAACAGTTTGTTCAAATGTCCTGATAAAATTAACAGTTCATTAAAAATAAAACAAATCCTCCCCAAAATTGCTGAAAAAAAAACAAAAAACTCCCCATCGTGCCATCCAAGATGTAGATACGTTTCATCTGAACAGGATTGGAGAAATTTAGCAGTGCTTTACTTGCTCAGCAATGGATTCTTTGCAGTCAATGGGTGCCGCCAGAATGAGTCTCCAAGCAACTCATCACGATACATCCACAAGTAATGGAAAGAAAAATGTACACCGATCAAGCGCCATTGTGAAGCGGCGGTTTGAAGTGAAGAAGCCTTAATGTTCAATTAGTTGTAAACATGCTGCTGAACTGGAAATGTGGATTATTGTGATGTTTTTATCAGCTGTTTGGACTCTCATTCTGACGGCACCCATTCACTTGCAGAAGAGCCATTGGATCCTTTATTCGCAGTTAATTTTAATTGGCTAACAAAGAAATATTGAATATAAAAATTCTATTTTGTCATTTCTTACAGAGCGTAAGGGCACGTGGAATGAGAGAAAGAAGAAAGGATTTGAAAGGATGAGTGTAGGAGAGGACATGTGCAACTTCAATAACTTCCGTCCAGCGACTCTAACGGTCACCAATTTCTTCAAACAGGTCAGTTCTCTATTTATGCACATTTCTGACGCTAGTGTATTAGCACGATGCATTATTCACCCACTGAAGGAGTGCTGAGTGTTTCTGTACTGCTGCAGGAAGGGGACAGATTGAGCGATGAAGACTTGTATAAGTACCTGGCAGACATGAGGAGGCCGTCGTCTGTCCTGCGTCGACTCAGACCTGTGACTGGTACCTGTCCGCGCTTATTTTTACCTCATCAGTTCCATTATTTAAGCCTTTCCTCACACTCCGTCGGTCTCTTTCTGTCCAGCTCAGTTGAAGATAGACATCTCGCCGGCTCCAGAGGCCCCTCACTACTGTCTGTCTCCAGAGCTGCTTCATGTGAAGCCTTACCCTGACCCACGGGTGCGTCCTACCAAAGAAGTGCTGGAGTTTCCCGCTCGCTACGTCTACACCCCACACACTACCTACAGGTCGGTTCACACACATTCCTGTCAAAGAGCAGCTAATAAAGCCAGTCATATGTAGTACGGGTATTTTGTAGCAATAGCCAACAATACATTGTACGGGTCAAAATTATTGATTGTTTTTAGGAAATTAATCATATCATATCATTGGGATATGAAGTGAAGATCATGTTCCATGAAAATACTTTGCACATTTCCTACCATAAATCTATCAAATCTTAATTTTTTTTAATTGCTAAGAATTTAATTTGGACAACTTTTAAAGATGATTTTATCTTTGTTCAGATTTTTTTGCACCCTCTGATTCCAGATTTTCAAATAGTTGTATCTCAGCCAAATATTATCCTGTCCTAACAAACGATACATCAATGGAAAGCTTATTTATTCAGATTTTGTAAGATAAATGATCTTTATGACTGCTTATGTGGTGTGGGTTTAGAGCTATAAAAATATGTGCCGCCTTTATTCATATGATAGCTGATAGATGTTATCCACCCATTATCTTTCCCTCTACACAAATTCACAAATCACAAAAAAAAGATATAAACTATGTGAGTATTTATTTGAGTGTGTGTACTGATCGATCGTACATAGAGAGACCAGAAACATTTTTGTAGAAAGTAAATCATTTTAATTTCTGCTGTTTTAATATTGTTTCAAAACAGAAAGATGCCTTTTATTTTCCTTCAGTTATAAGTTAGAAAGTCATAAAGTTATAAGTTACATATATACATTATGATTATTATGTTGTGTGCTATTATAAACATTATTTACTACAAAAAAGTATCTAAATATTTCATGCAGCATTTCACAGTTTCAGATTTTTCAGCAGAATTCACTCTCGTTAAGGCTTCATGAATGAGGCCCAATGTGCGTATAAAATGACTGGCACTGGACATGGGTGCCACGAATGGAGTGTTGATGGCCGGTGATTGCGCTTCTTCCTCAAATGTGATTGTTAGTGGTTACACCGTGTTCTGAAATGAGAAGCAAGTACTGACATGAAGCGATGATTTTACAGGCGATCACGTGTTTACTAGCAAGTCTGTACTCGGGCTTACCTGTTTCTGTAAATCAGCCAGCTGCTGGTTTTGATTCTCCAATTTCAGTTTCTGTACTTTTGTCCACTTCATCAGGTCCTTCAGGTTAGAGATGTTTTTAAGCTGCGCCCCCTGTCCGAAAGAGGTTATTGGTAATTTTCAGACAGAACTCTAGCGTGCTCATTGAAAGGCAGTTCTGCTTCTTCACTACCTTGATCTTGTCTGGGACAGAGCTGTTTAGGTTTTCCTCCAGGCTGGTTAGTTTTTTCTTTAGCTGTGCCTCTTCCAGCTCCACCCTGGTGACTGTATCTCTGTTCTCATGGACCTGAATCTCCAGCGCTTTCGTCTGAGCCTGCAAACAGACCAGCTGTTACAACACACTGATACAACTCCTCGCTGACCCACGGATCCCACTGCACTAACTGAGACTTTGGAATAGCTGTTTAATTATGAGAGTGAATAAATATAATGAAATGAGAAATTAAATGAGATTAAATATACAAATAAACAAAAATATACAGTGTATTAATGAAGTTAATTAAACTTGTATTTAATACAATATTTACTCAATTATCTCTGGATAGACAACACTATTTGTCTGTCTGTTTAAGTAAATATAATGTAATAAATACATAATATATTACATTTTTAAATATATTTTCAAATTGAATCTCCACATTGGTTTATGTACAAACAACATAAAAATATTATTTTAAATATTTAATATTTTTACATATTTGTTCAGTGGCATCTTTGCTATAAATCAAGGACAGATACTGATGACACTTTTTTTTTTTCTCTTTTTAGAGATAAATATTTGTACAAAATGTTTTAAAAAATTTAAAGGAATGTTAAAACCAATAAATATTTAAATCTGCCAAAGTAAGATGCATGGAAAGGGATTGTTTTATTTTTCTCTTTTCTCATTTATTTATATTATGAAAAAAAAGAAAGAATGTGGGTAAAGTTGTCTCTAGACCACTTGACTTGTTAAGTTCATATTTTTGTTAGAGACGCTTAAAAATATAATTGATCTGTAAGTCTATATAAATATAGAGAAATAGACATTTTTGCCTGTATTTGCCTGGAAGATAACTTGATGAAATGAAAAGTGGCACAACTTAGCCCCTCTCCTATGCTTATTAATTTTTAATGTTGGTACATTTTGATGCCGCGGTGAACTAGCGTTTCTGTTAATTTAGCGGTAATTTAAAAATGAGCGATTGATGATCCTGGCCGGTAGTTGAGTCTGTTATAATGTATGTCATTGGTTAAGTAACATATAGGCTTTACCTGAAGGAGCTGGAGTTTCTCTTTAATCTGTTGCTCGTTTTGAGCAGCCTCCTCCGTGTCGTGGCCCAGTCTCTTGACCTCACCCTCAGTTCGGCTGACGGCTTTCATGAGGCGCGCCAGCCTGGCCTCTGTGCTCTGGTACATGTGGTGCAGGGATTCGGTGAACTGCAGCACGCCGTACATCAGGATGTTCACGTCATCCGTGGAGGCCAGCTTTTCCCCGGCCTGGACGGACTTCAGCGGAGATGAGGAGACCCTGTTCACACATAGAGCCGTCAACAGCACACATAGAGCTGCCCGCATCCTGTCCTCTCCTTAAAAAACAAGACTGCCGCAGGTGCAAGGTAAAAGCCAGGTTTAATCTGCAAGCTTTGCAACATGCTGCTGCTTTTATAAGCAGGAACGGCACGTGTTGGATATTGGGAAATCAGCAGAGACGTGATCCTATCAGAGCTATGCTTACAGCTGTGTGAGAGAGAGACCTTGACTTATGTCGGTCAGAAAGATGTTTAGTGGTATTGAACCAGGGACGTGGTTAGCAGTCTGTCTGCCAATGCACTCTTCTCATTTAACTGCAAAGGTACTCAGAGCACCTTCGGTCACAGTATCAAATGGACACTGTGCTATTTAAAGGTGTATAAATAAGAGATTGTAAGCGGTTTCTGCATTATGCAACCATCATACTCGGCGTCACAGGGGGTCTGGGAGATAGAGCCCTGTTCATGCTCCTGCCACCTGTTCAGTGTTTGATTTGGGGTAAAGTCAAGTAATTTGCAGCGCCTTTCATGTCTATTTATATCACTGTTCCTCAAACATGCAAATGAAAGTATATGTGTCACTGTTGATCTGGTTTAGAGGAGTCAGAAATATTAATAGAATTTATGTTTTGATATGTTGATAAATCAGTGGAATTAATCTCATATATAATATTTTTTAAGAAATGCTAGCGTATGATTATAATTCTAGACTTGTGGCAGACCGAAGCATTGATCATCTCGCTCCGTTTCTGTCTTAGAAAGGCTTAACCATTATATCAGTTGTTTAAAACCTGACGGTTTACACAAATAGTTGTAAACTTGACAGCTTACATGAGGAGTTAAAACTGAACCGTGTTTATTCATTTTGGAGACGTTATGTTTACTTGTTTATGTTAATAATTGTAAACTTGTCAATTTACTCAAGTAGCTATAAGCATTGGGAGTCGAAGTTGTTGTTTTATGTTAGTAGTTGCAAACTTGGAAATTACGTCTTTGTATTAGTTGTTTTATATTTGATTGTTTACGTTAATAACTAAAGTTTAAGTCTTACAAAGTTGAACTTACACAAGTAGTTGTAAACCTGATTTGCAACTTTTTAGTTAGTTTCCTAGGAGTTTTAGGAGATTTAGGAGTTTGAAACGGGCCATTTATATTAGTTGTTTTAAACTTAACAGTTTACCTCAGGAATTAAAGCTTAATCATATTAGTAGTAAACTTGTCTTTTTACACAAGTGGTTAAAAACTGTTATATTATTAGTTGTGAACTTAGCTGTTTACATTTGTTTATTACACGGCTTCGTTGAATACTCGATTCTGATTGGTCAGTCGCCACATTCCAAGGTTTGTTATTCCCAGATAACAACCGGTAAAACTAATAACACAGGCTCATCGGAGTACTATGAATCATCTGGACCGTTAGTAATTATATAGTCTCAGACGTCACGCCCACGGAACGTTGGCTAAACGTCTGATGCATATGGTACACTTAATTGGAAACCCTTCAGGAATGTCGAAAGTCATCAAGTAATTGGTTGAATTTTATCGGATTTGCGAGTGTCGAGTTTATTTTCAGTCCCTCGGGAAACAAAGCGCAGATGTGTGATTGCAGAAAAAAAACTGTTGTGTTTACATGAGTGACAATAAGCGTTTATTAAGATCAGTTAAACGTTAGATTCTCAAAAGTATGCAATCCAGTTTTACCCCTCCTATCTATTATGGAAGATCAAGTGAAGTACCTAACTGAAAAGGGGATACCAGCCTTGTTTGCTGTCAAACATGAAACAACATTGCAGCTGGCCGATTCAGTATTGTGTTTGGTTCTCCAGAATTGCTTGTGGGTGTTAAAAAGTGGAGAGATATGCTTTAAACAGATGTTTACCGCGAGCGTCTCATCGGGATTTTCTATGCTGACTGCCTTGTTGCAAGCCGTTCTGTTGTTGTGGGGACATTTGCACGCCCCGAAACGTGACGCTGAACGAAACGAACTGTGATTGAAAGGGACTTTTGGGCGGGCCTTGGCCAAAGCAAGCGGCCATGAATTCTGGCTACGCAAGACTAGTAATTATATCACTCCGCTGTCTCTGACAGTTTGGCACCATCCTGTGGCTTAAGAATAATTAACCACAAGTTAAAATGGAGGACTTCAACATTAATTTCAACATGTACAAAAAAAAAAGCAGTGGATTGACTCGACTGACTCCCCGTTTAAAGTAATGATTTATGCAGTTTTTTTCTTCAGTTGTTAAATGGAGTACGCTCGCATTGCTGAAGTTAAAATTTGGTTTCAGAAATCGGCGCACAGAAGCACCTTTCTTTAGAAACTAATTTCAGTGACTCGGTAGACTCAATCTATTGTCCTTAGAAATAAAGGCCGTGCTTGAGAGAGCACCGCTGTGTTGACAGAGGGAAGCAAACTGTGTATAACCAGGAAACCGAGATAAGTGGACTGAAAATAGAAGAAAAGAAGTTACATAAAAGTATGAGAATCATAGGCTTTGGAAACTTTTGATGGTAGTGCACATAATAGCTCTGAACTTGACAGTTTACGTCATCTACAGGCTGCTCCTAAACCCTCTCTGCTCTGTTAGAAAAGGGTTCATTTATTTCATCCGTTTACTTTCTCTCTCCCCATCAGGAACCTGCTGTACGTTTACCCTCAGAGTGTCAACTTCAATAGCCGGCAGGGTTCGGTGAGGAACATCGCAGTGAAGGTGCAGTTCATGGCAGGAGAGGATCCCAGCCAGGCCATGTCTGTGAGTCACCGATCACACCCGCACCCGGCTCTAGTCACACTGTCAAAGCTTATTCTTATGAGAAGACAAAAGACATTTGGGATTATATAAGTACATCTGATACGATGATCTCATCGCTTAGATAAACTTAATTGTGCACAATAAAGCTCTCCCGATCTCTGCCAAGAATATGACAGAGCCTCCCTAAAACGCATCGATTCACATCACAGTATTTTAGCTTCGGCTAAACACACAGGTTGCATTAGTCACTTGAGCCAAACTCGGTCTTCACATCTATTAAGAAGCGCTCTGGGAAATTTTGGAGATTTCAGTGAACTCGCAGAACCTTTTACATTTCGGTAATCGAATAACGGATTTTAGAAACTCCCTAATAGTGTTAGCGCTGCATTCGCACACCAGTTGCTCACTTTGAAACGTCTGTAATTTATTTAGCGCTCAAGTGAGGCCATATGCAGTGCAGGTACATTAGAGGCTTAATTCATTTAGCCATAATTAGGAAATCCATCCAGGGTGTTGTGATTAGTGAGGGCAACATCGTGGCTGAAATGTAACTCCCCGGTGACATCTAGTGGAGCCGTTAAGTTGTTATATTCACCAGTGCAATGTGATTTCCTCCTCCTGAACAGGTCATCTTTGGAAAGTCAAGCTGTGCAGAGTTTTATAAGGAGGCGTACACCCCAGTGATCTACCATAACAAGTACAAACCTTCGTCTCATTCACTATTCATTACAGAAACAACACTACTCGTTCATTTTATACATGTCTAGAATTAAATTACATTACCGTGCAGCAGTGGTTCTTCTTCACTCAGAAGGCCCCTGCGGTGCAATACAATATTCAAAGGCTCCACATGTAGTATAATATTACCATCATATATATGTTTATACAATAGCGTAGTACATATAATATAAATAGATTACATTAACCCCCAGTTTCACAGACAAGGCTTAAGCTAGTCCCAGACTAAATTGCATTTTTGAGCTGTCTCAGATGAAGATATCTTGCTCTGACATATCTTAAAACATGTCAGTGTCATTGTTCTGTGTTAAGATGCACACCTGTAATATTTTATGTAAGCATTTTTGTAAAGGTTACTTAAATATCTTATTTTAACTAATGCCTAGCCCTGGCTTAAGCCCGTTTGTGAAACCGGGCCTAAATGTGTTATTCTATTGTATTTTATAAACAGAGAAAGCAAGAGAATACATACAGTTATTTGAAATTATAAGTTTTTGAAAGTCTGTTATACTCACCAAGGCTGCAGTTAGTTAATGAAAACCATAATTAAACATTAAAATGTTGGGAAAAAAAGTATTACAGTTCTAACTGTTTTCTACTTAAGACAGCTAGTTGATAATACAATGATTTCTGAAGTATAATGTGACACTGAAGGCTAGAGTAATGGTTGCTGAATACAGCTTTGCACATCAAATTTGGCAAAGAAATTACCCACAAAGCTTATTTAAAGCCATTATTGTGCCACATGAGATAGACATCACATAAAAGTATCTTTTTCCTTTTTAATTTTCTTTTTTTTTTTTCAGTTTTAATTTTTGTGTTGACCATCCCTTTAATTAGTCTTTCATTAATTCTGAAATGAAGTAAATGGCTCTCTTTATGAATGGGCCATTGAGTCATTGGTTCACCTGATTTGTTCAAAATTCAGATTCATTGCTGCAGCTTTAATAGGTAATATTTGCATTAGCAAAACTGAGCAAAAACAGACTATATTGTGTCTAAAATACAACACAATGTTAGGTTTATATTTATTAAACTGTTAAAATACCACATTTTAAACAAAAATTGCTTTACTATTTTTATAGCTAATTAGATTAACACATTCAACTGACAACCCTATTAATAATATCAATGTCAACTATGTTAATAATATTATTCATATTTTAAAAACAAAAATGACAAGTATTTTATTCAATAAATATAATTGTACATTATCCAGCAGCCCCCTTAAAAGTTTGCCGAGGCTCCCTCATGGGTCTCGGCTCCTAGTTGAAAGCCACTTCAGCCTTTTTCAATCTCATCTCCATCTCTGCAGGTCCCCAGAGTTCTACGAGGAGGTAAAAATGAAGATTCCCGCCAACCTCACAGACAACCACCACCTGCTCTTCACCTTCTATCACATCAGCTGCCAGCCCAAGCAGAATACCCCCTTGGAGACGCCGGTGGGCTACACGGTGAGAGAAGGACCCCCTCTTCTCCTCTTCCTCTCTCTCCTTTCCTGACAGTCACACTCCTGCAGAGCTGGAGAAGCGCTCCAGGCCACCTGATGAAACACTCGCCTCCACGTGACCCTGTCCCCCCTCAGAGACACCTGGAGCGTCCTCATACGTAACCTCCCACGCGCTCGCTTTCACCGCTGGGATTCAGTAGCACCTCCCCTGATTCTGCTTATGACGCTTTTGAAGTTGTAGCGTCGTGTTATTGTAGGCCATATATAGCACATTACTGTTTGTGAACCACATGTAGGCTGTGCAGGTTAATCATAGTTCATGTTGTGTTTTTGCAGTGGATCCCTCTCATGCAGCACGGACGCCTGCGCACCGGCTCCTTCAGTCTGCCCGTCTCTGTGGAGAAACCTCCACCCAGCTACTCAGTCCTCACTCCTGACGTAAGAGACTAATCCTCAACCGGGTGTTTGTGATGCCTAGTGGTTGTGTTTAAAAATGTCCAAAGGGCAGACAGAGGGCAGCTGTAATTGTATGTTTTTGTTGTTGTTTAATTTACAAATCTGCCATCTTTATATATATATATATATATATATATATATAAAATAAGAACTTTCAAGAAGTACTTTTTGACTTTTTAAGCATTTCACATTTAACAATTTTTACAATGATATTTTATTTACTGCTATTTATTTATTATTATTATTTATTTTAATATTCATATATTTAAATTTTTGGAATATAATTAACTGTGCCAGAAAAATAACTCTCACTTATATAGAGAGTAGAAATTAAGATAATTAATGTTTAGTTATTAAATTAAATATAAAGGCCCAGTTCTCTATATATACATTTTAATTATTATTATTATTATTATTATTATAAACAAATATTTTTCTTAAAAACTTTATAAATATACATGTACACTCACATGTAAACAACAACTTTTTCAATCATGCAGCCTAATTATCCAAGTTACAGATAATGATTTAGGGATGAATTGCAACATCAGCTTGGCTATAAAATCTTAAGAGGAATGTGAACGTGCTGAGAATATGTTGTGGCCTGTGTGTGTTTCAGGTTCAGTTACCAGGAATGAAATGGGTGGATAACCACAAAGGAGTCTTCAATGTAGAGGTGAAGGCAGCCTCCTCAGTTCACACACAGGTAATGGAGAAAAAAAAACAAAAAAAAACTTTGATTAAACACATTTCTAAGTGCATTCACATACATGTCCGTCTTCACATGCGTAGGATCCACACCTGGATAAGTTCTTCACGCTTGTGTATGTTCTGGAGGAGTACTCCTTCCCTTTCCGGCTGAAGGATGTAATAATCACTGAAGCAAACGTGGAGGCGGAGCTGAAGGCCAGCATGGCGGCTCTGAAAGGGGCACTGCTGGACACTTGTGTGCGCTTCCTGCATCAACTGATGAGCAAGCTCATATTGCTAATCGTACACCCTCCTGTCATAGCAGGACAGATCGGTTAGCAGCACTGGATTTGGTCTTTAATATTACTGGTTGCACAACAATCTTTTGCCATTTCTTTGTGTAATCCATTTCCTCTCCCTCCTCTAAATCCAGTAAATCTTGGCCGTGCTGCTTTTGAAGCCATGGCCCTGCTGGTAAACCAGATCCACAAGAACTTAGAGGGAAACCAGGACCACCATGGCCGCAATAACCTGCTGTCCTCTTATATCCACTACTGCTTCCACCTGCCCACGACAGAGCCTGTGTCTCCCCCTGCTGGTGAGTGAGAAGTACAGCTCAAAGTTAAAGGGATAGTTCACCCAAAAAATTAGTTAGTCACCCTTCTATTGTTCCGAACCTGTAAGACCTTCGTTCACCTTCATAACACAAATCAAGATATAGTGAACCATTGCTAGAACTGTGATCGTTTTTAACCTTTAAACTCTGCTGACTGATTTCTCTGGGGCTTAGTGTTTATATATAGTGCTAAATGCTTCACTCATATTTATCGTTGGATCTCAAGAGCAGAATGCTTATTTAAGTTCATGCACTGATTGCGTCCCACTTCCTCCTCCAGTGGGAGCTGCATCGTATGATCTCCCGATCCAGTATGCCACGCTCTCTAGGGCCACGGCAAGACCCAGCAGCCTGCTCTTGTCCCGCTCCAAGAGCATTAGTAACTCCAACCCAGACCTGGCCTCAACACCAGCCACCCCTGATGAGGAGGTGCAGAGAATCATCGGCAGCAAGGTGGGCGGCTCTTCCTCTGGCTTCTGATTGGTTGTTACTGCAGCGTGGCCACTGTGTCTTGTTTTATTTCTCCCTTGCCCTATGCAGCTAAGAGAAAATGAGTATTAGAAGAAGCAGTTTAAGTGATAGTTGCTGTTGTTGTTGTTGTCTTTGAAACAGTCAGGTTGTGTATTGTCTTTAGTGGTGAAAAACTGAAGGACAACTAATCGAAAAAATAAAATCTAATTGTTTGTCACCCTGGAGCACAAAGCCAGTCATAAGTAGCACAGGTGCATTTGAAGCAATAACCAACAGTGCATTGAGTCAAAATGACACATTTTTCTCTTGCCAAAAATGATTAGGAAATCAAGTAAAGATGATGTATAAATCACAAAAAAGACAAAAAGTCAAACCTTATGACTTGTTTTGTGGTTCAGGGTGACATTTTATAACAAATGGGATTGACTAATCAGTAGTATCTCTTTGCATAACAAAACCGTTTCTATTCAAAAACAATGTTGCACTGAGAAAATTTGCAGATTCATCAAGTGGTTAAACAGCTCTCTTTCTATGTTGTGCTAGAGCTGTATGCTCAGAGATTGACCGAGATGTTTCCTGTGCTAGCTGTTGATTGCTCTGCTAATAATCGTGCTATGTTTTTGCTATGGTACTGTTGTTTCTACCCTCTCCCCTTCTTCCCTGTGCCCTGATTGTCCCCCACCCTCCTCTAAATTAATTCTTGTTCCTGCTCCCTGTGGCACCTGTATGTGGCCGCTCTGCTTGCCCTGTGTTGCACTGTGGTGTGTGTTTGTGTCGTCGGTGGATAAGCAGGGGATAGACCGCTCACATTCCTGGGTAAACTCTGCTTACGCTCCAGGGGGCTCAAGGGCCGTGCTCCGGCGGAACCCCAACTCCAGCTGTGAGCTCAAGCAGGTGCCAATCAAACCTACACCCTAATGACCCCTGCCTTTGCCTCAAATCATAACCGCCAACTGCCTCAGACCATTTTACTCCACATAAACTCCTAACCATAACATTATTTACACCACCTCAAACGACCTAATATAACTTTTTATTCTCTGAAAACATACAAGCTTGCATGACCTGTTGCTATCTCTGTCTCAGTCTTGAAACACTCTCAAACCTTTAACCCTAACATTATACGTTTCTTTATCAAACCTTTAACCCTTGTTACTGTCTCATTTAACTTCCGTGAATTGCCACCGTCTCAAACCCTAAACCTTTACATTGCGTATTACTATTTTAAACTTTCAACATTATAATTATTTATTAATAATTAAGTCTTAATCCAAGCATAGTTACCATCTTCAACTTTTAACCCTAACAATACGTTTTACTGTCTCAAACATTTAACCAGAAATGTTCACTGTCTCAAACTGTTAACCCCTGCATTACTTGTTTCTGTCTCAAATTACCCCTAACAGTGCATGTTCCTCTCAAACCCAGTCTTTTCTCGTCACCCTCTCAAAACCATAACCCAACGTGACATGTTAGTCTCCCAAACTCTACCCAGATTTATTTTTACTGTCCCCTACACCCTTATTCCCCTCATACTCCATAATCTATCCATTCAGCTTTTCTTATGTGTGTTTGTCTATGTCTAAGGAAGGATGTGTTCATGCCTCAATCAACTCATCCCTTCCCGTTATGTGCTGTACTTCTGTCAGTCAGGACAAACTTGGTAGAAGTCTAGTTACCAACAACATTACACGCCTCTCGCAGTGATGGAGCAACAAAACCTAGGATACATATGCAATGTTTCACCCAGTGCAATGAACTACTGCAGCGTCACTTCAATATGATTAACATCTCCCTTACATTATTAAATTCATTTGGTTATTTATTTGGTGCAGAGCCATGTAATACACAAAATATACCCCTTAAGGATTATTCAAGACCTCAATCACACTGTCAAGGTCTATTTTGCATCAATGACTTTTCGTTGTCCCTAACACAGCATGGATTACATTTGATTATTTTCAATTAGTTAAAAGATCTGGTTGGTGTATGTAGCAGGCATTGTCTCATCCCTCCTCTCCCCTCTCATCTTTCTGTCTTCCATTCTTCATCATCCTCCTCACCACCACCACCATTGCTCTGTGTTCACCCACTGGTCTGCAGGCCAGTGACCGTGCCTGTAATCGCATGTCTGCCTTCATCGAGACTTCCTCCATTCTCTGTCCTCCCTCCAGGCAGATCGCCAAGAAGGTAGAGAGCATACTCATTTACTCACCCACGCACTCTCCTATTCATTCGTTCCTTCATTCGCTCATTTATGTACTCACTCCACCTCATCTTACCCATGCACACACATTGCTACTATTTCAAAGTAGCCTGCATTCATTGTGTGTGTGGTTGTGTTCTGTAAAATACTCTCTGTGTTCAGTTACTTCATGAAGAGTTGGCTCTCCAGTGGGTTGTGAGCACCAGTACCGTGAGAGAGGCGTCTCTGCAGCAGGCCTGGTTCTTCTTCCAGCTCATGGTCAGTAATAAGCCTCCAGCCTTTTACATTTACTGCACATCAGTTTTGAGTGCGCTGCCCCTTTAATCCCGCATATAGTTAGGCTGAATTATTTATCTAATTTCTAAACATGCCGGTTAGGGATGCACAGTTAATCGAAATTCTAATGTAATAATTACATAATCATTCAAAAAGACAATTATCGTTCAAAGTCCACTTACTGTATGATATGAGTGCCTAATGTCTAAAAGGTTAACTTAAGGTTTTTCCATAGTTTTAATAATTTTAGTTTAGCATTATTAAACCATGCATATTTTTGCATTTTCTTTATAATTTAAATGAGATACCAATCCAATGACTAGTTAACGTTTGAGGCTTAGTGCTATAGAAAAGCAATACGTTCATTTATTTTCATTTCAAAATATGACAGGAAGTTGCTTTATACAGTGGTATAAACATCATTGAATGTAAATTGTCTAATTAATAATCACAATTTCAAGCGAATAGTTATGATTTTTCATAATCCTGCGTTGTATTGAATAACCTTGTGTTTGGTGAGCTTTGTAAGGAAGAATTAGAGCTTCAGAGGGTATCACTCATGTTTGTGTGTGTGTGTGTGTGTGTGTGTGATAACAGGTGAAGAGCATGTCCCATCATCTGTTCCTGTCCTCACGCCTGGACATGCACCGACGCCAGCGCTTCCCAGACCGCTTTGTGGACGACATCGCTGCCTTAGTGTGCGCCATCAGCGCAGACATAGCCAGCAGATATCACAAGGTAAGAGAGCAGCAGATCTGATTTTACAGTTGGGGGAGCGAGGGTGTGTGTGAGACTTTATCGTGGTTTCTGCTCTGTTTTATGACTGGTTTCTCTCGTTGTGAATTAACAGGAAGCATGCCTATGTTTGTCTGAACCAATATCTGTGTGCGTTTCAGGATGTCGAGCTTGTGGAGAGGTTAAACAGCAGCTTGGCCTTTTTCCTCAATGACCTGCTGTCTCTCATGGACCGAGGCTTTGTTTTCAACCTCATCCGCTCGTATTATAAACAGGTACACGCACAAACACAGAAGCACGGATTTTAAAATGCTTTCAGTAGCGAAGTATATAATGCTCTTATCCATAGTTTTGCCATCATTTGATGAATTTCTGCTGCTATGATCATTAGATATTGTACACATAAAATCTAAAAAGCACACAAGACACATGCAGATGGGGCAAAGCTGTGCATCTGAGAAACTTTAGCGACAGATGACAGTGTGGTGCGTTTGTGTCTTCAGATTAATAATAAGCTTCACACAGCGCAGAACCCCTGCACTCTGACAGCACTGAGGATGGACTTCATGCGGATTGTCTGCAGTCACGAGCACTACGTCACCCTGAACCTGCCCTGCGCCACCCTCAGTCCCCCCGCGTCCCCCTCACCCTCCACCTCCTCCACCACCTCTCAGGTACACACAGTCTGTCATACTGGCTCACTTGATGTTACTCTTCAATGAACGTTTCAGGTGCAAGTTGACTTTTTGTTTTGCTTTTTTTACACTTGTAAAAGTGCAGAACTTTCTGTGTAGGGCGCAGGTTCTGTTCTCGCTTTGCATATTTTGCATGTCTCTCTTTGTTAACGCACCTGATTCTGATCAATCAGCTTATTAGAAGAGAGCTCTCTGCATAAGCTGCGTTCCAATCGACATGGTCCCTACACAGTGTCTATTAAAGTTTACTTCACTTCGGAACATTCATTCACGGATTCGCTGCTGTTTATAAAATGCTCGAAAAATTACAAATGTACATTTTCATTTAAAATGTAGCCATGTGCAGTAATCCTGAATGAGAATGTGATATTCTCCTGGTTTCACAGACAAGGCTTAAGCTAGTCACAGACTTAAATGCATGTTTGAACTGCTTCTACTCAAAATATCTTGCTCTGACATATCATAAAATGTTGTAAAAGATGCATTAATATATCTTAATTTAACTAAGGCCTAGTCCTGGTTTAAGATGAGCCATGTTTGTGAAACTGGGCCATTGTGTTGATAAATAATAATCTTATTGCATTGAATTATGAAAACAAGATTCACAACCCTACTTTTAAGATGGCAGTACTGACACACAGATATCCCAAATATAATAGGTAGCAGACAATGCCTTTGGCAGAATTCAAATCAGCCATTTTAATCTAGATTAAAAAGATTAACCTATGCGTGGGGATCGAGCAGGACGCTGAGTTCTGCCCTCGCAAGGGTTACAACTACTAGGGCTCGGAGTCCACTGGGCTCTTGGCTCCCCCCCACCAGCCAAACATGCTATTATGATTATTACCACATTCGCGTTATGAGGAAGTGTGAACTCGTGAAATGCTGAATGCAAAAAAAATCTTACTGACCCCAAACATTTGAAGAATAGTGTAGACTAAATATTAGTGCTTTAACAAAGGCGTAAACATTCCTTTATTAATATATCAATACAATTTATTGATTGCAAATGATTATTGTAGCCACAAATTTGATAAAAAACGTAAGTAAAAGATGAAAGAAGAGAGGTGCGTTTCCTGTGGTAACTGATATTATGCCACAATGACTGTTGAAAGAGCTGCATGGTGTCTATTCCTGAACGCTCATTTAATTCTTCATCCCAGACTGTAATTATGTGTGAGGGATGTTAATTAGAATCAGGCAGATTTACTTTACTCCTCCAGCTTGACTAGTTCAGTTCCTTTTCAGGAACTCGAGCTGCGTCGACGAGACGCTAAGGGAACGCCCTCAGCGTGACGGCTCTGAATAGTGTGTTGAATCAGCCAATCATGATTTGGGACGTCATGGTGGGTGACGTCACCGGCCAGGAAGCATAAGAGCACATGGAATGCCGGCCGGCAAACAGCTTTT
>JAUMHP010000045.1:1319816-1336306 GCA_032361065.1 Enteromius trimaculatus
AAGTACTCATATCGCTGACAGCAGTAGTACAGCCTGGATATTCTCGTTTAAAAAGCGCAGTTGCAGCCCTCAACTGACGTTTATGTTGTCATGTTTTGTTTTGAAGCTCCACCCTCCACCTATCTCCCAATCACAAAGTCAGTAGTGTTTCGTCATCCAGGTTGCCTGATCTGCATAAACACAGCGCATCCCATCGTCATTGCGCTCGTTCTAGTTGCTGTCTTCAATTTGGAACCTGCGTGTGCGTCAATTCTGAGTAGGAGGGGCCGGGTGAAAAAAACCCATCGCCAATATTTTGAATTTGAACTGCAATACCTAGTTCAACCACTCAGTAATATCATTGCGCCTGCTTCACTCCTGGTACGGCAGCAAAATTCCTTGATTATCACACCGGAATGAGAGTATAGTTCCTAGTCATATCCCAGATACCACACGTACATCTAGGAGACATCTATTTGACGTCTGCAAGACGTATTATTTAGGTTGTTTGACATCTGCAATACGTCTATAGGATGTCTCCTTTTAGATGTCAAATAGACGTCTTTAAGATGTTTATGATTTAGAATGGATCTAAAACGGACATCTGTAAGACGTCTGCCAGACGTTTGTATTCAGCAGATGCTTTCCAGATCAAAAGATCTTTAACAGACATCTTGCAGACGTGTGCTATCTGGGATCAGCCTAGAAAAATCACAACTTTGCAATTTCCGCCAACTACAAAAGAGTCAAGTTTTAAATAGGTTTGAATATATTTAAAAATATCGCAACTCTTTAGTCATTTTATAGTGCGACGCTAATGGTCTAATCGGATTCAATGATTTACGCTAAGCTATGCTAATTTTGGGACCACCAAATCGATCGGCTGAATGGATTCAAAAACGCTGAAACACATCTGTATTACTCTAGGGATGTTGGAAAACGAGCCTATTTCCAAAAAAAGTGGAGTGTTCCTTTAACTGTTGTCACTACTGTATGGTGCAAGTTAGCACAATATTGCATTACGCAGCACAGTATGATGTAAATAACAGCACACTAATAATATATTAAACCTAGACATACTATGAGATAAATAAATTAATATAGTACGGCACATATGCATATATATAACGTATAATATAATATAGTGTAATACAACACATAACAGTAGCCACAGCACAAAGCACCAGCTGCCTTTATCAGTCAGGATAGCATCCCGCTCTCCCACTTTCACTATAGCTAGAGTATTTTCATAACTTTAAAGTATGTTCTCACATCGCTTGATATAACGAGTGTAGTTTAATTAATACGCATTTAAACACGTGCGTGAGGCTGCGCCGCGGCCTCGTGACGTTACCTTCATCCCCCTCTTCCTCCACCTGGTCGGCCCAGCTAGGCTTCGAGCTGTAGACAACAACACATGACTGTTAGGTTTAATAAGCTTTAATAAAACTATTGGTTTCATATAAAGGACTTACTCATCAAATTCGATCGACGGCATCTTCGCTGTCGTCTCGCGGCTCGAGAGGAAGTTTTTCCCGGGGCGGGTTTTGTGAGAGAACGCGACGCGACAGCGCCTCTGTGCGAGCGGAGGACTGTAGCGAGCGAAGCGATGTGAAGAGAGGAGAAAGAGTGTGGACAGATTAGATAGTATTGACTTCTAGACTAGGAAGGAGATAGAGGTAAAGCTAAAAAAAGCGAGAGTAAGTTGACGCAGGAAACTAAAGTAGCCTGTCCACTAAAACATACAAGCGTCTTCCAAAGCAGGTACAATGTTGTCCGAAGTCTCTTACCAAGGTAGAGTAAAAATGCTGACAATAGTGTAACAGAACTGACAGTTTATTATTTTTCTACCCCCCTAAAAACTCCACTTGCTGACTTAACTAATGAAAACATGATTTTCATGAGGCTAAACATGAGGCTACCCCAGTGTGAGATCAGTAATAAATACTGTTTTCTTTAGATGTTGTGGTAACAGAGTTGACCTTCTATTACTCTTTCCCCCAGTTTCACAGACAAGACTTAAGCTAGTCCTAGACTAAATTGCATGTTTGAGCTGTCTCAGATGAAACTATCTTGCTCTGACATATCTTAAAACATGTCAGTGTCATTGTTCTGTGTTATGATGCACACCTGTAATATATTCTTATAAGGCATTTTTGTAAAGGTTGCTTAAATATCTTAATTAAACTAATGCCTAGTCCTGGGTTAAGCTAAGCCCCATTTGTGAAACCCAGGCCTTTATGTTTTTAGATTCAAATGTTTTATCAGAGAGAGCACAAACGCTTCAGATCTAATCAGCCAGTCAAAGTGAGATCATTAACTTTCCTGGTAACAGTTGATACAAGATTTATGGACACACATTTTTCTAAGGGGAAAAAATGTATGTAGAATTAAGTAACTGACTATTTAGGGCTTTTATAAATAAACTGAATAAAATATTGCTATAAAATATTTTGATTGAACATTAATACTTGATGGAAAAAATGTTATTATGATATTCAGTTATTTTAAATAAATTATTATACTGTAACATTTAAAGCATTGAAAAATCACAGTTATAGAATCACCCCCATATTAACACATTATGCTTTTATTTTGTTGCAGTAGTAACAGAGTAAATGTGATTAGGTTAATTTAATGTATTTATTTAACATGGTTGGATTGTTTTGCCTTTTTTCCAGTCAACATATCTAAACCTTTTTAAATCAAGAAGGATTTCACAAGATTAAAATTAAGTGTGTTTTTGATTAAAACAAGCTAAATAATCTACCAACGGCATGAACAAAATAACCAGTCATTCTTTTGAAAAAGATTAAAAGATTAATAAAAAACAAGTCAATCTTCTCTTAAATATCTTTAATTTTCAGCTAGAATAGAAGCGTTTAATAGTCGCGTTTACTGCCAGATTTGTTGTTGTTTGCGTTTGAACACAAGGAAAACAATGTTCATTTTGTAGTTTGCAGAGGTACAAGAAAAGAGTAGCCTACAACAGAAATGCTGCACTCAATTTACATCCAGGAAGTCACGGCCTGAGGTTGTGGCCAAGACACTGTATGAAGGTTAGTCATCTGTGCTCTTTCCACAGCAAGCAGTTCGTATGCTGTCGAAAACAGCCATGTAAAGAAGCGGGTGCAAGCACATGTTCAGGGTGGCCAGGCCTTTTGACACTTGATATGAATTATACACCCAGCATTTCTTTGATGAAATTAATTTTTGATGTGAATACAACGTAATCGTCTTCAAATAGTTATTGTACGTCTGCAGAACGTGATAGGGCACAAATGAAATGGCATAAAGGATGCAGACCAGAGCAACCATCAGAGCCACCTTCCTCTTCTCAAGCAATGTTATGTTTTTATTTTTCAGGACGGCCCAAATCACACCCAGATACGATGCAAAGGTAACTAAGAAAGGAATCATGCATCCTACGACCATAAGAAATAGGGTGTACTCGTAATGGGATATTTTTAGGCTTTCGTCATGACTCGAGACACAAAGAGAGCGATTTTCTCGAACTTCGGTTCCAGCAAATTTGAGGACTGGGGATGAAGCGGTGATCACGAAGAACCACGTCAGCACGCTTGCGATCTTTGCATGCTTCGGACTCACGTAGCTCCGGGAGAAGAAGGGGAAAACGATGGCAATGTATCTGTTGACGCTGATGCACATGATGAAGAAAATGCTGCCGTAGAGGTTGCAGCTGAAGAGGAAGCGTTCGATTTTGCATGCAGCATCTCCAAAGCTCCACTTCTTCTTATTGGCATAGTAAATGATGAGCAAAGGCAAGGTCAGGACGTAAAGAATGTCACAGATGGCCAGGTTACAGGAGAACACTACTCCTGTGTGCCAGTTCTTCCTCTCTTTGGTCACCAGGAGCCACAGGGCAAATACATTCCCTAGCAGAGCCACACTCATCTCAATGCTATACATTGGGGGGAGGAGTTTGATTTGAAATGTAGTATCGCAGAATGAATGGTTCATTGTCCCTGGTGTTCTTCGACCCCTGAAAAAAACAAATATATTTATTTACAGAAACAAATGGTTTGCCAAATGGAAACAAAACAACCCACTGCCTATCTCAGGTTTCTCATTTTCTACTTTGATGTCATTAATTAATTACGACGACTGGTGTGTTTAAGTCACTTTTGGTCAGAAAAAAAGATGGCGATTTAACTTTTCTACCTAAAATTAAGGGATGCCTTTAAATTCTATATCGAACTCATTCTATAATTGCGGGTAAATTTGGTGTCCCCGTCAACTCTGTTACCTAGGTAGACTTACAATGGAGACAATAGTGTAACAGAATTGACATTTTCATTAAATTTTCTCCAAAAAATGCTAACACATGACACTAATTAAAACATGATTAAAAGAGCTTTAAATAACTGAATGTGAGATTAGTAATAAATTCTGTTTTCCTACTGACATTGTGGTAACAGAGTTGAGTTTTAAAAATAATTCTTGGAGTAAGAAGTTTTTAGATTAAAATGTTTTCTCAAAGAGAGCACAGATATTTTTCAGTGCTTTAGATCAGTGAGTAAAATTGACATCATTTCCTACAACTCCACAATTCTGAAAGATAATTCCACCAATTTAAAGAAAAAATATGGTGTGGTAACGGAGTTGACAAGATTTGGGGACACACTTTTTTCTAAGAAAAAAATAATTTTAAATAATTTAATGTTGTAGAATTAAGTTAATAACTATTTAAGGCTTTAATAAATAAAATGAATAAGTTGTTGCCAAAAGTACTTTAAAATATTTGGATTGAACATTGACACATGATCACAAAAAATTACTAATGACTAATTCAGACAATAAAGAAATAGTTTTAAAATAAATTATATTGTTATTTATAAAGACTAATAATAAATAAATAAAATTAGCATTTGAAAAAAAAAAAAAGTAGAAAAAATAATGACTTTGTTTTTGACAAATTATAGAAGGCAATTATACCCATGAATAATGCTATTATTTAATTTATGAAGGTGATGTAAACCGAACATGTTCTATGTTAATTATACGATAATATAATTTTTGTACATGTAAATTGTAGTTTTATTTTACATTACAAAAAAATAATCATTTTAATAATTTGAACAAATTACCGTCAATACAGCCGCTGCATTTCTATTCTCACTTCCACGCCCCCAACTCGGAAACTTACTTTTCCCCTCGTAACAATGACTTTGTGGTGGCGTTCATGTGCGCTCAACTCGTAAATATACGATCTGATATGACTTGAACGCAGCATGAGCATACAGTATCTGTTCCAGATAAGCAACTCTTCGGGTATTGGCGGTTTATTGACATTTGTGGTTCCATCAAGAACCTTTAACGTCCACTGAACGCTTTGTTCCACAGAAGTTTCCTCACAGTGAAAAAAGTTAAGATTATAAAAATGTTCTTAACATAGTAACAAATGTAGTTGCACACAACATAATTTTAAATTTTAAAATACTATTTATAAGATAATCAACTTGAAATGTTTATGAAAGACAAGGATTTAAAATTCTCTGTTGTTTACTGAGGTTTAGAATCTGCCTGCAGGAAGTCACACGTGCCTTGTTTTACAGAATTATGACTAAAAACATCAACAGCTTGCAGACTGTACTCTAAACAACAACAAAAAAAGATAATCGTTTCACTTACAATGCTAGACCCAAGGCTGTCATTTTTGCTAACGTTGTTTATTTAATTTGCATTGAGTTAAATAATTTGCATTAAGTTTCATAATTTGCATCGGCTCTTATCAATTTAGCATACCGCATTTCTAAAGTGAGAAGAACTTAAAACTACCCGATTATAAACGCATCAAAAAGCTAACATTTTACCAAAAAAAGCTTCAAGCAAAAATACCTTAATCAAACAAGTCCACATGAAGTACAGCTAGATACCAATTACTGCGTTTTATCCAAGATTTAAGAATATTTTAATACACCTTGACATACCCGTTCCCAGAACTATCTAGTGACCGAAACATGGTTTTATTTAATATAGTATAACTTATAACCTCTGCTGAACTCTTTAAAAAGTGTTAAATTAGACAAACAGGTTGATTAAACTTACCAAGTATGCAGCTTGACTAAACGCTCCAGCAGTCACCAGTGAAATAGTACCAAACTTCCTGTCTCATGCCAGCAGTGCGTTTTTTCAAAAACCCAGACCAGTAAGAGAAATCACACGCGATATTTACAGCATTGAGATGATTGCAACAAGACTTTGAAAGGCTTTGAAAGGATTTATTGGTCAAATGTATCCAAATCTATGAACATTTATACAAGGCACAAGTGAGGTAAATCCGTGATCTGCTGATGTTTTTGCATTAATACATGATGATGCACCAGTCATGTAATATATGACGCATCTATGAAGCAACAGTCCCATCTTGTGGTTCAGCATTTTAGACGCGTACAACCTCGCTCTCGGTTCCTTCAGCTTTTGCCTTTCTTGTGTTTAAAGTCCTTTTTTCCTCCGGCACCTTTTTGTCGTTTCATAACAGCACGTCCTTTAAACGTTTTCCGTCCACCGAACTTCTTATCTCCTTTTTTCTGCCCTGCAAATCTATTGCCTTTTCCCCCTTTCTGGCCAAACTTTTTGCCTCCTTCACTTTTCCTAAACCCGTTTCTCCCCTCAAGCGGTTTTCTATCTCCAAACCGCTTTCTGCCATCTTTATTTCCCCTGTCAGAGGACTTAAAACTCTTTTTGTCATGAGGGGGGCCCTTCCCCGGTGAAAGCTTCCTCTTTTTAAAAGGTCTTGGAGACTTTCCAGGACCATGCTTCCTTTTTGCACCAGGAAACATGTCTGTAGAATTAAAGGAAGAATCAGAATCTGACTGCAACAGTAAAAACCTACAAAAACAAATAATTTTGGATACGACATGATACCTTCATCTGGTTCCTCCCCCACAGCCTGTCTGTAATACTCCGCTTCATCCTCAGACTCCTCGGCTGGAGCCTGGCCCTCCGGTTTCCCAGGATCCTCCACTTCATCATCCGATTCCTGCTGACGCTTTCTCTTGATGCCCTCCAAGCTCTTTTGCCTTTAAGAAATAAAAACATTTTTGTAACAAAATACAACAGAACTTACATTTAAACACAAACTATCACTACGTTATTCGGATTTATTTTCATTTGAACCTTAAATTACAAAACTTACAATTTACTTAGCATGAGATGTTTAGCTTAGCTTTTATCAGAGATCATGTTTTTGAAGCAGTGGGCAACAATGTAGCAGAAATAGAAGATACCAATTTTTAGACACTCCTGTTATTAGGACCTCCACAATTAAAGCGTGTGTCTTTGGTTCAGCTTTTCTAACAAATCCTACTAAACACATCAAGGTCATCACCACAGATCTACTCACTTGTTCTGATCTCGTCTTTCTTTTTTTAGAGCAATGTCCTGTTCCTGTTTTCTCTTCCGCTCTTCTTTCTCTTTTAGACGGGCCTCCTTCCTTTTCAGTATCTCCTGAATTTCCTCCTCGGTTTTTGAAACTGCAGACAAAGCACATTTTGGACTAGTTTAGCGATACGCTCAATAACTAGTTTGGGTGTCTAAATGTTGTCTCGTTTAAAACTATACTTACTGAAGGAATGATAAAGCACTTTTCCGTCCCCCATGCCTTCTAATATCTTCATCAGCTGCAGAGTCATTCTGGGGCCAATCTGTCTCAAAACAGACACCCATCATTTTCCAGTAGAGACAAAACAGTTACACATCCGATGTTTTTTTGGTTTTGTGCTGTTAGCTAAGCAACGTACTAATATGAATTGAGAATCCATCCAATAACATTTAAAGGGATAGTTTACCCAAAAGTGAAAATTCTGTACATGTTCTGATTTTTCTGACCTTGCATAAACAGCAGCTCAACTGAAGCATTCAAGGCCCAGAAAGATAGTAAGAACGCAAGTAAAATATTCCATCAGTGGTTAAACCGTAGCATTATGAAGCCACAAGAATACAGCACAAAGGAAACAAGAATACAAAAGTACCATTAAACATGCATTAATGACAGAACTGTCATATTTGGGTGAACTATCCCATTAAACAGCTTCAGTTTAAAAACAAACAAAAACAGCCCAGCATGATGCATTTCACCACCTCAGTCAGCCGAACAGCGCTCTGCTGCGAGGCCATGTTCCCACGCCCCGAGTACACCTGTGGTAACTCGGTGATGTTGTGGTCTCCATCCTGCTCTGCCTCGCTCTCTGAAAGATTGACACCTCTGCAAACAGTGCAAAGCAAGACTTGAGAAATCACTTACGTACCTTACATAAAACACAAGTACGAAGATGGTGCATCAGAGCGTTTACTTTGAAACATCACTGTTCCATCAATTATAATACATTTCATCATATGCATCAAATTCTGCGAATGATCTCCAGCTCGTGGAAGACTAACTTCATGAGGAGCTCGCTGATGTCCTCCAGCTTGCTCATGTTGGGGAACTTCTCCTGCATGAGCTTCTTCACCCCTCGACTCATGCCCACGGGCACCACCTTCAAGCTGCTGCAGGGGGGAAGGGAGGGGGTTAGCAGATACTGTAGGAAACCTCACAAAACAACATTTGTTTGAAGACGCATCAGTGCGTTTACTTTGAAAACAATCACAGGAAAGTCATGTTTAGGAGTTGCATCATGTGCGCCTTTAAATTGGAGACCAGAAAGCAAAGCCGAGCTACTTACTAATGACGAAACTCCACTTCTTGGGACACGGGATTAAAATTGATCAGCACACATCTTTTTACGCTATTGAGGTTGAGCTGAGAAACGAGAGATGAACGATCAAAACATGCACAGACCTTCTCATCAACAAGAGGACAACATCAGCTGGTTGTGCTCATCACAAATCTCAGAAGACTATACTTGCATCACGCGTGTAGAAACGTTTTTTAGTTCGGAGCACGTGGATTACCTTGTGTACGTTGATCGAGGGGAACATGTTCTGGAACATGGTGGCCATCAGCTTGACGTGCATGCCCTCGATGCCAAAATTATTCAGCACTAGCAAAGGATGATGGGAAAACTGCTGTTCATGCATCCTGTGCCTCTTTAATGACGAAACTACGTCTTTGATGAGGGTGTACTGCAACAAAAGGACAATTTTAGATCAAATTCTATGACTGTTTATAATACAGTCAGCGTGAGACTAGACACATCAGTGCGTTTACTTTGAAAAGACATCACTTAAAAGTCAAAATCTTAAAATGTCATCATTTGTGCCCTCGCATGAGAGAAATCAAACCAAAGACAGGTCAAAAGTAGTGCAATTATATACCTTTGCAACACGGAAATATAACGTTGGACCTTTGGGAAGACGTGCAAGCCTCTGTAGAGAAAGAGAGTAATTTTAGGCGATACTGTATTTGATGGTAAAACGAGTAAGATGATGATTTAAACCACAAACTTTAATAGATCAAAATTATATTTATGTTACTGTTTAAGGTAGGAAGACATACTATGTATTATACTACCAAGTCACTGTCATAACGGTTTGATCAAACTGTTAGTACACAATAACAAATGCTGTAGATAAAAAAACGTAATTAAACTGAAAAGAACACACAACAGAAGTAGCAACATTTTTTCTTCTGCATTTTGACATGCATTAGAGTAAAACAGATTATCACCAAAAAAAGAAGAAAAAAAAAAGGTTATGCATCGGTTAGCTGATCGTATGAAGGCATGTGTGAACTTGCATATTTCAAATAAAAGACAGTTGTTGTATTTATTGGAAGATTAAGTTATGAAATTGATTTTTAATTGATTAAAAATAAACAATTGGACAGGGTTATTGTTCATTTCATTCCACTTTTAAAGCGACGGCTCACATAAAAGTTCTGTTATCGTTTACTCACTCTTGCCTTGTTCGAGATCTGTATGAGTTTTCCCCTGTAGCACACGTCAAGATAGGATTTTAATGAATGTTGGTAACCAAACAGTTGCCGTTTCAACTATAGACGTCAAAAAGAGTTTACCAACATTCCTTAAAATAACTTGTTTTGTGTTCACCAGAAAAGGGAATCTCATACAGGTTTGGAACAACTTGAGAGTGCAATACTTTGGGTGAACTCTATCCCTATAAGGAATAGACAAAACAAAATACACAAGAGCCATATAATCAATGTGTCTGTTATTGTTGTACTGACCTCCAGGAACAACCCTATCCATTGTACAGAACACTCATACACTCACCATGTTTATAGTATTTTCGGTTTTGGTAAATATGGAGAAGTGCGTGATTCCTAATGGTCCTGCCACTGCAACAAAGTCTTTCAAGACGTTATTCTTCCGCACCTGCAAACCAAAAGACAGCGGTGTCAGTGTGCAAACACGAGACAGTCCAGCAGAGCTGAGCAGCAGCTGTGGTGAGCAGCACCTTCAGAGTTCTGGCGGTGAAGGGCTCCATGACTCTTCTCATGTCGGCCTCGAGCTGGGAGACGTTCCTGCCGATCTGTCCGCGGTGAAACACGAAGGTGTGCGGCACAGTGGAGTACGTCTCCTCGGCCACACGAGCGGCGGTCTCGCGGGCTTTCCTCTGGTTTTTAGTCTAGGATATAAAATGGAAAAGTAGCTTAGTGAATTATTTTACTTTCAAGTTGTATCGCCAATAAAGCTAAAAAGAAAGATCTTATACATTATTTTGTTATAACATGGCCACATATATATCACTGAATCTCATCCCATAATAATGAAATTAACAGATTTCGCAAAGATAAAAAGACGGACTGTTCGTACTTCACAGTCCGCACTAAACCCTGGATGCAAGTTAAACACATAATTACCTTTGATTTTCCCATTTTTGTAGGGACAGTACAACTTATCCAAGCTTAGAGGGCGAAACTGAACTTGACTTTATCTTAACGCGAATATCTGATCTAAAATATCTAAATATCGTGTTGTTAACCAGCACCCATCTTGAAAATCCTAGAACCTGCTTTTAACCATGTGGCGTGGACGCGCATGCGCAGAAGCAGCGTACTTCACGACGCGCACACGCTGGACGTTTGGTTTTTACACGCGCCGTCTTTTGGATGGGATGAATTACTGCATGTGCATGTGTTGGTATGTGTCATTCAGGACATACATAGACTTTTAGGCCCGTTTTAAACTCTCCGTTAAGTTTTAAATGTGCTAAATCCAATTTAAAGGAAATATCCACAGCTGACTCTGATTACTGTCATCTAAATATTGAGAAAATCAACTTTAAAGTTGTTCAAATGAAGTTATTAGCATATTACTAATCAGGTAGTCATATTTATCAAGTAGATATATTTGCAGTAAGATATTAAATAAATATCTTCATGGAACATAATCTCTACTTAATTTTTGCAAAAAATGCATCATTTTGACCCATATAATGTGTTGTTGGCTAATGCAACAAATATACCCATGCTATTTAAGACTGGTTTTGTGGTGCAGGGTCATTGTACAGTGGTGGTCAGTCTACACGATGACTGGGCGTGAAGGAGAGGGTGGTGGGTGTGCTTGTGTGTGTGGGGGACAGGCCTGTGTAGGACTAGAAAGGACGGGGGCTGGTCTCATTAGGATGGTTTGTAATTACATTCTTCTTTGTTTAGAGATCCTTTGACAAGAGCTGATCTTCCTGCTTTAAAGGTTTACTGTCAGTCTGGGTGTCTCCCACTGCCCAGTGTCTTTGAACATCTTCACTGAAGAGCACCGAGCACCAGACAACCTCTGCTGCAATCATTATGTTCAATTATTAATGGCAAAGGCCGTGATTTTTCATTGATATTATAATCTTTTATTTATAAAGAGCACAGATCAGAAGCTGAATATCTTGTTTGAAACAGTTGGAGGACAAGGCATTACCTTAAAAAGTGATCAAATCCAAACAGAGAAGATCATCTGGTGTTATAAGAAGGTAAGAGAAATATTTGTTCATAATGTGATTTGTTATGTGGTTATATTCCACGTGCTTTCTTTTAAACAAATAAAAAATAATTACTGTAAATATAAATAAGCATATCAGTTATGTATGCTTCTGTAAGTATTACTTTAATGAGCTTTAAAATATTTTAAATATATATGCAATTTTATATGCAGTTTGCAATATCATAGTAATGTATTTATTAACTGATTAATTTAGACACATTTGCTGCAAATTTCAACAAACTGCTATACTTTGTTAACTTTGGTGTTCTTTTTCTTTGGTATTGTTTGGTACTCTCTATTAGCCAGTTTTTAGTAGCGGACTCAGTCGATGTTTAGATTTGTTAATTGCTTATGGCATTTATGATGTGTACCAAAGCTGTAATTTTCATCAGTATTGACTTTAGCTATTGATTTTGACAATCAGGTGAAATGATAGGTTGACTCAGACTCTGTTTGTGTTGACATGCTAATTAACCCAAGAAAAGGCAAAACTGTGTTTCACCTCCCATCATTAAACATGAACATCTGGCATGCATCAAAACGGCAGGCCTCTTCAGTTAATGACTGACTGAGTGGGTGGCTGTAATGTTAAAATGTAGGCAGGTTTTAGCTCACTGGAAAATGTAAAATAAGTGTGACCCTGGAGCACAAAACCAGTCATAAGTAGCCATTTGTAGCAGCAGCAGCCAAAAAAACTTAGCCTATAGGTCAAAATGATAATTTGTTTTCTTTTAAGATCTTTAGGATACATAATTTTTGATTAGTAATATGCATTGCTAAGAACGTCATTTGGATACGTTTAAAATTGGGCAAAATGCAAAAAACAGGTGCTTTTTTAAATAAACGAAAAAAAATGGAAGCGTTTTTCTGAGAGCATTTAATTAACTGAAATTCTGCATATAAGCATTTTGCATATACATTTCTGCATATAGAACGATTTGTTAATTTATTATTTATTTAGGAAATACATATTTCGCACGTGTGCCTATTTATTTCTTAGCTTTTCTCTGTTCCACAAGCACTGCGGCTGATGAAACCATGCAAATGTTTTATTTTTAATGGATCATATCCATGTATCAATTCAAATGTAATTAATTTAATATAATCTTGTCGGTTAATGGCTTAACTTAAATTCAGCAGGGAATAATAATAATAGCCTAATACAACTGCGCCTGTCTATGAATAGCTTACACAAGCGGTTACTCAGTGTCCTGCGTTGACGACACAAGGTTTAAAAATTATAGACGGTTTCATGACAACATAAACAAACGTTACTGCACATGCATGCTTTTGTGGCCCTAACTTAACTTCCTAAGGGGGGAATGCTGCCAAGTATTGTCAATTCAAGTCTGTACCACACAACCTCGTGGCAGTTGGTGGCTAATTCATATGAATGTGTACAGTGTGTAAAATGCTAAGATTGTGCATTGTTTGTTTCTCGGACAGTTTATTGGCTCAGGCGCAACACTTATGGAAATTCCAGTGACTTGTGCCTTGGTCTTCCTGCTAGTTTTTGGTGGGGGCTGCTGTGTAGACACCTCCAAGGGTGATGCAGGTCAGAAAAGGCCGTCTCGAGTGACCGAGAGCAAGCCGAGCCGATGCTCCTACACTTTCATAGTACCTCAGCAGAAGTTAACGGGGGCGCTTTGCGTGAGCACCGAGACGGCTCGTGTCAACCGCTCTGACATGGCGTCCCTGCGCGCGCTGCTGGACAGGCAGCAGGAACAGCTGGACACAATGCGTGGGCAGCTGGAGCAGGAGGGCGCACTGGCCAATGAGATGCGAGTTCTGCGCAGGGAGAGCGTCAACATGAACGCCCGGATCACCCAACTCTACGCCCAGCTGCTGAATGAGATCATCCAGAAGAAGGACCAGGCTTTGGAGCAGCGGAGGCTGGAGGGTTTGGTGCTTAATGCAACAGGCCAGGTAGCTAAAAGCATTCCCTACCTCATTATAACCTCAGTTGTTTCTCCTAGATGCAGTCTCTTGCTTCGCAATTTTTTTAGAGAGTTATAAAGAGTTATATGACAAACATATATGTTAATTGCATTTCTATTATATTTTCTTCAATTTATATAGTCTATGTCATGTATTTCTGTATATTTGTAAACACATTTGTAATAATGAAGTAGTACATTTAAAATAGTTTAACATTTTTAAGTGGTATTTAAATGTAATATTGCATAACACAGTTCTTTAAGGCATGACACAATATTATTAAAAATTAGTGTGACGTTATTACAAAGTGCACTTTAAATGTCCTAAAAACAGTAATGAAAGTGTACAGAAAATTATTTGCAGCATTTATAAAATTTTCTACTTCTATATATATATATATTTATTATACTTTTTTTATTATAACTTTATTTTTTTTTATTTTATTTTTTTTTACAAATCCTGACAGGTGCTTCAGGTGTCCAGTAGTTACAGAGACCTGGAAAAGAAGTATGATGCACTCACTTCTCTAGTGAGCAACCAGAGCCAACTAATCACACATCTGGAGAAACAGTGCCAGCTCAAGAACCCTGCTAAAGCACCGCAGGTAAGAACATCTGTTTTATACTTTGTGCTTTTGCTTTGTAATGTGGACTTTTATGTTGTAGTTTTACATGTTTCCTGTTCTTGTTTCCTCTTGCCATTAGTCTGCTTGTTTCCAGCTGTGTTTAGTTAGTCTTGTTAGCCCCTGTCTAATAGCCCTTGTGTTTCCTATATTCATTGGCCCTGTTCAAAAAGGGCACCTTGTGGTTTTTTCTGAGGTTGCGTGTTTGTTACAAAATGCCATTTTGTGGAGCTCGTCTCAGTTCAGGTTTAAAAGAAGTGGGCAGCATACACAGCGGTCATTATGAAGTGTGCCGTTTGGGGTTGGGCTGTAGTCTGGCGTTGTTCTTTGATGAATGACATCAGTGAGCTCAGCCTATGGCTCGCATCTTGTTTCTGTGTTTTTCTCGCGTTTTGTTATTGCTTTGATAAACACTGTCGGCATTTGCATCCATCTGTTTCTCAACTCTAAGTTCTCCCTCCGTTACCTTTCAGGTTCTACTTTGGATAACCCACAAATAAACAGCAGGTGCATCCCCCAAAACTAACGCTTCTTATGATTTTCTTTACAGGAAACCACATCACGTCCGGTTCAACAGTCAAGCGGCTTGGTGAATGAGAACATAGAGCATGAAGTTGCCAGAAATGTCCAAAGAGACCAAAGTGCCCCTTTGTACCAGGAACAGAGTCCTCCAGAACTGCTGGAGACCTTGGATGGCTTGCCCAGTCTGCCAACAGACATACCTTTCACCAGTTACCCCGTGACTAAATCTCCAGGTAGCCTTTAAACCTCTGAAGGCTAGGGTGTAGCTGTCACTGTGCTTTTGAGGGGTTTTTAGCGTGTTGTTATTGACCTTTACAGAATTTTCAGTTTTCTGAATGACCTAATAATAACTTAAATGATGGATGATGTGGACAGATCTTTTTTTGCCTGTTTTATCATCCTCCAAGTGAAAATCGTGGTGAAACTGCTTTAACAATCCACCACATTTGAAGTGTAATTCATGTCTGCAGCACAAATGGTGCAAGATATTAAAATATGTACATTTAGGGGAATTTGTTTAAATTCTTAACCTAAATATGAGCAATAGTAATAATGATCCTTGTCTTAGCAAGAGTAAGAATCCCAGATGTAATCCCAGTCGTATCCGTGCTTCCCACGTAGGAGTTCAGAAGCCCTGGGTGTCAGTGACCTGTGTCAGGAAGCTTTATCTCTGAGAATTCCAAACAGTGTCTTATCAGAGATGGTGACCCTCATTACTCTTCACAGGACTGTGAGAGCTGAGCGCAGGCTAAAAACTGTGTATTAGCATAAGCACACACACAAGCACGCACATAGCAGAGGCAAGTTAATTACCACTTTTATAAAAGCTTTGTGACACAGCCCTTGAATTACAATGCAATGCTTTTGGCCTCCACCAGCTTGGGTGTGAGATTACAGGACACAAGTCCTTTTAACAGAAATTACAGCCGCTCTTACAGCAGCCACTAAACTTGAAAAATCTTGAAAAAATGAGAAATTGCTAAAAGTGCACTCAGGCCATTCATGCTGACACACCAAAAGATATCTGCCAAAATTTTAGTATTATATAACTTGCTCATCAGTTGATCCTCAGCAGTGAAAGGGTGCCGTCAGATGTCTTGAGAGGAAAAAGGATGTTCATAATAAATCCATTAAGATGTTTTCAACTTTAAACTATGGCTTACGTCTAAAAAGCGAGTCTTTATACATTAAATATTTCTTTCTCCAGTGAACAAACAAACACATCTGCTGTATATCTTAGGTGGCTTGAGGGGACATTTTCAGCAGTTTTTTTTTTTTTTTTTGAGTGAACTGTTGCTTTAAAATAAAAGCATTTACAGAGTGCATTTAAATGAATTGTAAAATAATTTTATAAAATGAAAGCATAAGTAAAGTGTTGACAAATTATAATAACAGTTTTTGTTTACATAATACATGTGTATATTTATTATGTATATACAAATACACATGCATGCAGTATATATTTCGAAAATGTATGTATTTACATTCATATAACTTATAAATAAAAATATTTTAAATATAAACATACCTTG
>JAUMHP010000045.1:1351565-1451401 GCA_032361065.1 Enteromius trimaculatus
ATCTGTTAATTTATTAATAATACTAAGAAATCTGACAATCCACCAGTCAGGAACAGAACTGATTTAATTGTGTTTCGTTTCTTGGTTCATTCTGAGTCCAACATTACAATTGTAATTACATGCAGTTCAGTCAAATTAGTTCAATAATCGCCCTGATTCATAAGGTTTATGACTCACAAAACAACTCAAGTAATTCGTTCAGGAAATTGGACTAAATTGGATGCACTGTATTTTTAATTCACTAAAAAGAACCGACTAAAGTTTTCTGAGCTCAGTTCTCAGTTGCCAACCCTAATTCTCATACAGTTATGTGGCGAACGTAATTCTGAGTTTCCTCAGCTTGCACAAACTCTTTAACAAAACCCAAAACATGTTATTCTTCTTCTGTGGTCTGCGGGTCATAACGAGAGCAGTGACAGAGATTTCAATAACAGTGTTGTCTGTTGATATTACTTCAATAAAAATTCTTCACAGATGCTGCCCTCATGTCTTAAAAGTTGACTAATGCGGGTTTTCTGTACAGGTGAGCAGATAAGAGTTGCAACTTTATGCATTCAAACATCTCACCCCTATTGTTCTGAATGGGCCTCCATGACTTGTGTAAAAGTGGGATTATAACTGAGGCAGGTTGCTGCGCTTTCCAAAAGCTGGGCTGAGACTGTGAGTGACAATCTGTTATGAGTGTCTCACAGAGATCAGGTTCCAAGAGCCGCCTGGATAGCTCAGATGAGAGGCAGACATGATGGGACGCATTTACTATTTGTAGTCTATTAGCCATCAAATCAGAACAAGTCACACTTTCGAACACAAACCTTTGATCTGCAATTATCAGTTGTATCAATCAGCCAATCAATCAAACATCATACAACCAGTAAAAATAATCTTCCATTCATGTATCAAATTGATTTGTGTGTCTAATAAGCACTTTTACTAATCTAAAAGATGTTTTTTTTCCCCCCAAATTGATCAGAACTGAATTGAGAAAGCCTTGGTAGTAACAACCCATTTACTATTACTTTTGCCTCGATAAACTTATAACTTGCTGCTTATTAATACTTAATAAGGTAGTTGTTAAATTTAGGTATTGTGATGGATTACGGAGGTAGAACATGGTCATGCAGAATAATAGTATTAATAAACACTGGGGTTTAGAGAAATCGTACAAAATACAAGTGAGGTCATGCAAATTTGGACGAATTAGCATAAATGTGGCACCTCACATTTGTTGGTATATTTTGTGAAACAATGATGTCATTACCCCTAGTAAAACGCCACTACGGCATGAAGCGGTAATGAGAAACATAAAACAAACACTAAACCGTTGTATTTTTTACTAACATTAACACAAATAAATGTATGGTTCCATGTGTGTTTGTATATCATGCATAAGGTTTATGCACATAGTTTTTTAAAATATCTCTTCACATTAAAACGCCAATGTGTGTTGGCCAATCAGAAGCCTGAAAATGTTTCCAATAGGTGGAGATAATAGTGCATACTCCAACATCACACACCTAAATTATCTGTTTTAAAACTAGTTCAAATATGGTGCAGCCTTTGTGTGTGGACGAATAGCCAAACCGCACAGAAAAAGCTTAGGTTTTTAAAATGCCAAAGGGGCCTTAGAAAAAGCTAAATTTGTCAGTTTTGAAAGCCTTTTTTCGACAGACAGACCAATATATTAATGTGGGCTAAAAAGATAAGTTATCAATGGAAATCTTTAGGTAATTTTTTTAAATAAATTAATATTTTTTTGATGAATTCATTGTTTTATTTCAAAATATATACATAGAGTCTACCTTATATGTAATGAGTGTGGGAAGTTCAGATCCCTTGACAGCCTCCTGTGCTGCTCCATATTGCTGGTGGCGTTCTCACCACTGCTTAATCTTCTACAGGAAGTGATCTCATTAAACAGGCTCACTTAATCCTTATGTGCGGTCCTGTGGGAGGCTGCCTCTGACCCCTGCATTGACATGGGCCACAATTCTCTTCGCTGGAAAACGGGCTCTTTGGCTGTCACAACTGTTTGTTTTTACTTGGAGAATCTCAGACACTAGTCCCATTTCAGGCCTTCTGATTGATATTTTACTGTTATTAGAGGTGAAGTTACAATTACATGATTTCTCACACTCTAAGGAGCCTTAAATAGGCCTGTGAGAGTACCGGTTCCCAGTGTTTAGAGCCCCATCAGCCTCGTAAACGAGAAAGGGGGGTTGAAGCAACTTCTGGTTGCAATTTGAAGATGCTTTTTTTAGCCATCCTTAAATGTGGGAAGTCAAAGTCATCAAGCTGGGGGCGTCTGTGGGAAGCAGAGAAGATTTGAAAGGAGGGAAAAAAAATTCCATCTGAGGGTTTTCCCGCTTAGAAGGAGAAAGTCAGGGAACGTGGGTTTGAAGATACAAGTCCTTATTGGCAATAGATTGATGTAACATGTAAAGAAATAAAGAAACAAGCTCATGAACTAAACTGCAGGAAACAGAACTGGCAATCCATACCGCACAGCAAATCTGTAATGTGGGAATGGAAAAACCACATGATATGGAAACTAGAAAGATAGTCCTGGAGGACAACCAAAGTATACAGTTTAAGGAAAGCATAACATGTACGCCTTCCCTGTACATATAGAGTATGAGTAGTGCCAGTGGATGAATACGAATCGCAGCCCTCTGTATTTCTCATAGCTCTTGCGTGCCGAATAGACGTCATGCTGCAGAACAGCTGCCCAGAACTGATTAAATAATGCATGCCAGCATGCTGCCCATGAGCGCTGTTTTGCATTTAGTTATTGAACTTAGACAACAACAGCTAAAAAACGCACTGCTTTGTGCTCTCCAGCAAAGAACTGATTTGTCTTGAGGATATCGGATAAATGTGCATTCGAGTCTTTGAACTGCCTAAGAGAAGTTGAGCCAATACGCAAGAGTTTGTAGAGGAGGAACATAAAAGCTACAGGTGTTGTAATACGCAGAATGAGACAAGTCCTTCAAGAATCTTTTGAAATGTGATCTTCCGTCTGCGAAAGGCCTGAAAGCCGTTCATGCTTTGCTCATGTTGTGGTAAATTGTTGTGGGTCAGTGTTAAACGTGTAGTTTAATCTACAATAAGTCCTCTTCAAAAACACAATTCCCCCATGTCAATCACACAGAGAGGGCTCCTACGCAGACGGAGAACTTAAAAGCACAATGTTAACGTGAAAGACAAATGGCGCACTGTAGCTGATATCGGATAGCCGTAAAAAAACGGCTCAAAGAGCAGGGAGGGGTACGCGCACCAACAGAAGACCACGCTAAGAGGCACGGCTGAGAGTTTGAGAGATTTCAGGGAGGCTTTTAGTTGTAAGTGATCCCAGCAATTCAGGCCAAGTTCATTTTCACGCATGTTCTGGTCAGTGACAGGTGGCAGGAGTGTAGCTGGAGCTTTGCACTTTACAGATGTTCTTTGTTCCTCTCCAGCCTGGCAGCAGCATCTTTAAAAGTTCTCCTGGCACTCGTATCGTCATTGTTAGCGAAATAAGGATTGCTACACAATATTGTTGTGAAAACTCAATTTTAGAAAGGAATAAAAGTCCCCTTCAACAAACGCACACACTTACTGTTAGTCAGGGTAAATGGAGCAAGCAACGGGTCCACGCTTGAGCGCTTTCACAGTGGGTCCGCAGGGGACCGCAGCGCACAGGCCTCAGGAGCGGTCATGCTGGCTTTCTGCAACACTGTGGGAAAGTACTGCTCTCTCTTACGCTGCTTATTTGAATCAATCTTTTTATAAATGGACTTTCACAGTCCATGCAATCCCGCAAAGTCAAATCAGGCCTTATTACATCCCTATCTCAAGAGGCTGGAGCGAGGAGGGAAGAGGTGCCAAAGGGCATGCATTTTTTCCATTCACTACACATGGAAAAAAATCTGGCATGCCTTGGAGTTGACTTTTAACCCCAGATGTTTATGAAAGCTATTAACGAAAAAAATTGTTGTAGCAGTCATAGTTTCTTCGGATATTTGTCTGGGGTTGTTAAAGTAGTCCAAGTTGTTGTCAGTCATAACAGAAATGACTGACAATTTTTTAGAAGACCGTTCCGGGGTCAGAAACCTCTGAGATTAGTACGTCACAGGTCAGACATTATTTAAGCACAAAAGATCTTGGGTTCAGTTGATGATTAAATAACTGCTGCGCTCTCAGCTCTCCAATTACACAAAGCACTATCAGAACTCAAGATGGAGGTTCATTGTTATCTCTGGTGTGAGATCACAAGGCTGTTTTGTGCACATGCTGCTTGTGTTTCAAGCTGGTTACTGGTATACAACAGATCCAAAGCTCTAACAGGTGCTTGATACCACAGCTCTTAACCTTGGATCTGTATCTGTGAGGATATATGCTAGCTACACTATTTTCACTTGGATTTGGTTGAAAAACCCAGATTGCTAGTGAATTTCAAAAGATGAGTTGTGATCTTGAGCTATAGCAAACACTCTAATATTTTCAAGTATGCTTGATATTAATTGCCAAAAATAACATGCTTCAACCAATAACGAACGAAGAGCAGCAAGGACTGGTATTTTCTGGTATTTTAGTTCTGTAAACCTTTTTAAATTGTTTCTGAAGTGAGCATAAGCACAAACTGGCATTTGTTTAACAACATTTTTTTCCCCATTATTATGAATTACTGTACAGTCAAATGTAATTAGAATAAATCTTCCTGAAATTAAACCCCAGGGACTAAAAGTCTTATAAAAAGATCCTTTTTCTGAAACCAATATGACAGCAAGCCAATATACTGAAAAGACATATTCTGATATTATTTGTGACCCTGGAGAACAAAACCAGTCATTAGTTGCACAGGTATATTTAAAGCAATGTCCAAATAATTGATTTTTCTTTTAGTCATCTTTAGTCAAGTGAAGATCACATTCCATATTCCATAGATATGGTGCAAATTTTCTACCATAAATATCTCAAAACGTAACTTTTGACTAGTAATGCACATTGCTAAGAACCTCATTTGAACCACTTTAAAGATTGTCTCAGTATTTAGATTTTTTTATGCAACCCTTAGATTTTCAAATAGTTGTATCTTGGTCAAATATTGTCCTATCCTAACAAACCATACATCAATAGAAAGTTTATTTATTCAGCTTTTAGAAATCTTAATATCAAGAAATTGACCCTTCGGACTGGTTTCATGGTCCAGGGTCACATATACCAGAAAATACAGGTTTAGCGAAACAGATGTGTCAAGAACATTTTGCGCTATTTTCTTTTGTTCAAGTCATCAAGTCTTTCAGGTCTTGTTTTATTCATTTCTAGAGTTCAGGCCTAACCCATGCTCTGTCCCAAATGTGTAAAGTTTTTTTTTACCATGCTTTTTAGGGATATTTATTTGCCAGACTGATTTCTGAAGTAGTGCTATGACAATATCATGACAACTAACACCGTTATTCTAGTAGTCTAATGACATGTATTCACCAACACAGTCTCACCAATTCAGACAAGGTGCCAAATTTGTGCAAAATTACTACACTATGACCTCACTTGTACGATTTCGTATGATATGTCTAAACCCCAGTGCCAGGTTAGGTTTGGGTCATTCGTAAAATATGTACGATTTAGCGAAAATCATATTAATTCGAATGAGTGAGTGAGTACGAATTTGTACGTATTAGCTACCTCGCAAAAATACGTACGAATTGCCATAAGATGGGATTAAAATTTACTCTTGCTTATGATTTACAAAAATCAGCCTTCCGCTAGATATGGGCCTGCTATTAAAACATGATGCCAGTCTACACCCTAAATACAAAACACACCACAGTCTCTTAAATCAATCTCTGCTGGAGGAAAATGACGCAGACCCTCGTCACCCCATTCTCACCCACTCCACAGGAAACAACATAACCCACTCTCTTTTATTCCTCTTCCCCTGTCCGTCTCCATTAATTTAATCTGATTGTTTTATCGCACTGGTTAGCGTCCAATATTTCTCTCGCCATCTTGAAACGATCACATGGAATGAAACGCAGCCTCTGAAAAAGAAAAGAGGCTTTACAATAGACTCTGTTCTTTGTCTCTGAGTTTTTGTGCTTTCTTGGAATCTCTCTCATAGACATACCAGCAGCTGTCACGGGCTGAGTCTCATTGGTTTGGCTGCATTGCGCTATTAATGACTGATTAGTGTCAAATATCTGGCCTGTGCTGCCTGCTCCCAACTGTGGGAAATAAGCATGCAGAGTGCATCTGATCCCAAGCTCAGTTTAGAGTTTCCTCAAACTAGCTCCACAAATTAGGAGGAACAGAGAGAACCAGGAGAACTGGGCTTAACTTGAAATAACAACTCAACAAAATGGCATTTGATGGTGATAATCACAGTCCCCTTGACAACTGGAAGCCCTCCAAACCCCGTCTGCCAAGAAAGAGAGAACAAAAACTAATAGAAAATCTTTGCTTTTAAATCCTATTCTCAGAAAGCCATTCCCGCTTGGTGCAAATAAGTTCATTGCCACCACATGGGGACAGGTGTACTAGAGACATGGGGAACTAGAGATATTCAGTGTCTGCTCCGACTATATCTTATAAAATTGTTTAAAACCAGTACGGCTAAAAACTGGTACTAAAAGCAGCATATTTTTTGCTTTTAGCGAAAGCAAAAAAAAAACATAGTGCACTTGCACCAGAGCCAGCTGGTCTGATATACCAAGAACGTGAGCCAAACCATAGCTCATATGAGATGGGCAACAAGTGAAGCAGCACTTGTAAAATTCCTTCCAATATGCTTTGCCCTCAGAAACAGAGATAAAATATGAAGAAAATGTAATTATGGCTATAAATCTAAACAGCTTAAAAAAGAAAACGCTTACATGGAACAGAACACTGCTTTTCTCAACAGAGATTTTCTCATCATATTTACAACCGGTTCCAACTGGAGAAGAAACGCTTGGACAACCTTGATCTGTTTTATGGAACTTTAAGTTTAAGAAACAATGTGAAACAACTGGGCCAGAAATAGATAGGTATCATATGCTTTGGTTGGACACAATATTTCTAATGGAAGCATGCTGTCTACATTGCCTTGTGCAATGTTTCAACACAAGACAAAGGAAGCACACACACAAATACACATATTTACTTGGCCATCTAAACGGGGACATTCCATTGAGATTTGAAATACTATAACTTTCCATAGTTGCACAATGAAAAAATCTTAATTCTTATGCCGTTGTTTGAATGAGGATGCCCTCAGATTTCTCCAAAAAGTGGTTTTGTCAGGTTTCAGGTACAAGTTTGTCTTAAAACATATCAATGTAACACCATGAGCTTTACATACTGTGGGTAACGAAAGTATTCAGACCCCCTTAAATGTTTTACTCTTTGTTATATTGCAGCAGTTTGCTAAAATCATGCTAAAACAGTAACTCTTAGGACTTAGGACCATGCGTTATTTCAGCTTTTCTTTTTAAATAAATCTATATGTCAAATAAATCAAGCAGATACACACAAAGCAATCTAAAAGACAGTCTAAGAGCCTCTCTTCTCTCTTTTTCCCTGTCTCTGTTCAGCAAGTTGTGCACAGTAGGGCTTGTGAAAGCTGCCATACAACAGCTAAGAGGAATGGATTCAGAAGAGACTGTTAGATGGTTGTGCTGTCTGTGCCGAAACAAAAGGAGGATTTGGCAGAGGGTTGTGCCTGCATCAAAAAGACCTGTTTATTGGACCTCTCCCCTCTCCTCACACAAGCTCACAGCAGAGCCTAAGATCCACAGCACTGCTGAGAAGCAAGACGGAGACCACACAGCGAGCACCAGAGAACTCTGCCCACACTTCTGTTTACAGTTAAATGCCACATTGGAGCGTTTTCTACTTTTTAAGTCCACCCTGCTTCGAACTTTCTGTCCCTTCCTCAGATCAGGCTTTGTTTGGTTTTTATATCTCTTTCTGAATGAGTGCTTAATGTTTACCTCACCATGAGAAAAACAGGTTTCTCGTGCAGGGCGCAAGTGGTTTTGCTATTAGAGACAAATTTTCAGGGTTAATATAAGACTTCTTTCACCATACATAAAAACGGCTCTGGGTAACACTTGGTGTGGTTGCTTTGAAAAACCTTTACAATAAATCATATTTTTGTGTCCCAGTCCTACAATGTTATTTCTCCTAAGAATGTCTAATCAAGTCCTCATGACTTTGACTCCAATTCATAAGTGCTTGATTGAAATCGATCAAATTGTATTTATTATTATTAGGTTCATTTGTGTGTATTTAAGTTCTAATGTGTCACTTATAAAAAGTAATGATGTGGGATGAAAAACAAAACGATAGTGTTAGATTTTTAAGACATGCTCATATGTACTCCGATTAACAATCAATCTTAAGATTTTTTGAATAAATATTAAGATTGTTCAAATGAAGACGACAATAACCCTAAAATCTGTTACTGTAAGTATGCAGCGATCTTCACATGAAAACTGAGCAGCCCAATAACTCTTCTGCACCGCCAAAATTGGCTCAATGCCCTCTTATACCTTTTCCAAGCAAAACATTGCTGATATCATCAAGGGCTTTATTACATCTTTCAGACAAGACCAAATTAGGTCTTAAGATGTTTATCACACACTCTGATTTACCTGGCTTCACACTCCTGCTTATCGGACTCTTTTCCACCTCTCCAAAACACTGCATTCTAAGTGATATATGCACAGTCCAGACAGTCAGCTTCCAAACGAGGGGAACTGAGAGTTGAATTCCCAAAGGCAGCACTCTGTGCTTTACGCTGTGGGCCACTGAGAAGGACTCAAACTGCCTTGAAGTCATTGCTCTCCTTGTAATAACAATTTAACCGTAACAGCGGCAAGACGAGTATGCCGAAGCAAGAGACAGGTAGTGTGAGAAAAAGCAAGATGACCAATATCATATCGGGAAATGCTGATAATATCAGGTAAAGTCAGTTTGCTCCTTTCTCACAGTAGTCCCTATCATGCAGTTGCCATCAATCACAGCCGTGTGCATAAAGGATTTGGAAAACATAGGGGTTTCACTAGAGATTATAATACACCCGTTCTGCCATTTTAATATCTCAAAAGCACTTTCTAAATCTCAGTCTATGCCGTGTGTACGTTCAGCTACAGAGGAAACTCTCCCACATCTTCTCATCTCTGCTCTCGATTCCCACGCTTAACCCACAGACCTGATGGGAACATTTAGATCAAGACCCTGTTCTAGTTCCCAAAGGCTTGCGGTGTAGTGTGTACAGAGAGAGAGCATCCCGGGCACACGGAGAGAGGAAAAAAACAGTTCTCATAGTGACCTTGCTGAGACTCATGTTATGTTAAAATTACAACACGGGAGGAAGTTCTCACACCAAAACAGTTTTCATCCATGCTTGACCAAGGCCACACCACGAGCTTATCTCTCTCACATTGATCCCGACCGTGGAGAGGAGCTTTCCCACACTTACACCCCCCTCCTGAACGCAAATAAACACAGAGCCCGACATCTGCTCCATGCGCTGCTCCTCTTTCAACTTCACCCCGCTACTAATTTTTCAAAACCATGGTGCAGTGGCAAACAGCATCCAAGAGCAGTTTGGATAGCAGGAAAACACTGGATGTTAAATACAGAAATCTGGTGTAGGCAGTTAGCTCATGACAAGACGGGGAGGGGATTATCTACAATCAGGATTTTGAGTCATGGAACAGAAGATGCATTGTTGCAGCATGTTGAAGGTGCCAAGCTGTTGTTGCTCAAATCTCGAAACTCATACGTGTCCACACAACCCATGTGTCTGTGTCATCAGATGTGTAAGGAAGCTCTTGACATAAGTGCTGTGCCTCTCACAAAAGCTGTTAGCACTGTAAACAACCCCGTGAATGAATGGGACAACCCATCAGAGATGGAAGCAGGAGGCCCGATTAAGGTGATGGAAGATTGCATAAATACAAAAAGATCAACGTGATTACTTGAAGCACAGTAAACAGGGTTCTTCAAGAGCTCTCTAGCATCCTTAATTACAGCAAAAACACTTGGAACACTAATTAAAATAGAATTAAAAAGAGTTTTTAGTTTTTACCTGACAGGTAAATTGTTTTGATGGCAGACCTATATATATAAATAACTATTAAAAATATAAATCACTAGGAAATATGTGCAACACATAAAAAAAAACACCACTATTAAATTTCTGAGAACCTGTTAAGACTTCAGGGCAAATACATGTCTTCACCTGCAACTGACCTTTAGCTGCAGACTAGAGACCTTTTTCTCTAGTCTCCAAACCAAAACCATCCAGTAAATACATTTTATGAGCTGCTTAACTAGCTCATAAAAATATCCTTCAGCATATCTTTGATTGCTATTAATTGTTCCATTTCAAGGGAGGGTTCAGGGACAAACTCAAACTCATTTTACATAAAACATCCCTACATTTATTTATTCTTGATTTCAAAGAAGGAAAAAGACACACTGTGTACTTGTGGCAGAACAGTGTGAGGTTGGTGTTCAAAGCCCACCACAGATGCAGAGTGTTTCCACAACGATCTTCTCCTGCCTTCCAGCTGTGTTTAAACTGGAAATGTTACCGTCAGGAGAAAACCCGGCAATGATCTCCCATTGAGAAGAATCATCCACAGGAAAAAGGGCTTTAAAGTCAACAGAAAATGGTGTTGGTAAGCCATTTTAAGTCATATATCCAAGTAAAACAGGACATTTATTCTGATTCTACTCATTGTGCAGGAATGAAAATGATAAGATAAGAGTTCAGTGGAGAGGGGCTGAAAACAAAATGGCATATTTGTAAGTTTCAATGAATAAACTACAAAACAGCACCTGGGAAAAAATAATAATAATAAAATAAAGAGGAAAAAAAAAATCACCACTGTGATAGGAAGTGCTTAAAAAGTTGACCTTTAACCACAAAAGGTACAATTAAATATTTTTTATTATTTTTTTGCATGAGGTTTGTAATTCTTGTGTAAATAAACTTTTTATATATTGTTGTAATTTGTAACTGACAAGAAATAGTAATTCTTATTTTTATTTTTAGAAATGTATACATTTATAACCATTTTAAATTTATAAATATAAATTAAATAGAACAAATGCATTGAAAATAAATTATAGTTAATTAGAATAAATGAGTAAAAACAAGAATGGTTGCACTTTATGAATGCCATTAACAACATAATTAAAAATAATATTTAATGAAACATTTATAAAGAAAAACATTTCTGAAACTAGATAATAAGCACGTATTGTGTTTAGAAGGAAACTCATAAAACAAGACCTTCGATGTACTCCAAATACTAAACCTGCAAACAAACAAAGCTACACAATGGAAGAAAAAGTACCAAATATGTGTAGGATACCGATGATCCCTTATCTTTGATAAGCAGCTCCCTACCACCACATCCCCTTGGGCCCCGAGTCCCACTGGTGCAGCTTCTTTTCCTGCCTGAGCCCCAGGGTTGGTCTTATTGTTGGGATATGGGATTTACTACTTCTTCCTCTGTTTGTCCAATGGTAATAAGGAAGGAGCTGAATTGGTACAAGCTGTTGAAATAGCACCACAAGAAAACAGCACTGCTTGTCCTGATGCTATTTTGGGTAAATTTCACAATGCATGCAATCTTAAATTCTAAAGCCCTGAAAGCATCACGTTCAAAAAAACACTTTTGCGGTATCCGAATGAAGAGAGCAAAACAGAATGTAACAGTTGTGTAAACATGACCTGTAGAGGGCATGTGAGAGAGCAAACAGTAAGAGATAAATCAATCACTATGCACCTGATCCTGGCCACAGTTTGATTCCCACTAATTAGGGTCCTGTAGAAGACTTAATGGTGTAATTAACGGTTTTCACAGAACTGAAACCAGACCACATCTGGAATCCTCAGGGGTACGTGTGTCTCAACAGGCCCACCAGAGTGTGAGAAACTACACTCTCATGGGTACCTACAATCATAAAGGGATCACTATCGCTGTGTTTCACTGAGGTTGTGAAATGCGAGGTTAAAAAAACTACCCTCTACCTTTATTTTTTTCACTGTTTATAGCGACGAGCATAGAACTGGAAGTTGTACAAATTGAGAAAGTTTAAAAAAAAAAATCCTGTAAAGTTCACTTAGGACACCTTGATAAAGAGAGAAGCTTGATTGGAAAAGACAGCAAGCGTTTTATTCCCAATAGGAGAATTTTCCTCCTAATAGAGGCCATCTGTTTTTCCTGCTTCTTTATTACGGCCCGCAATAATTTTTACAGTCATCCTGTAATCTCCACTCTGCTGAACCTGGTGCAGGTGTTGTGTACTTGGCATGAGCTAGCAGAGATGGGAAGTTGTGCTGGGGAGTTAGGGCTTTTCTGTGGGGCTGACCTTAGTGCCTTCTTCCCCCACTCCCCCACTCCATTTAGGCGGCCTTTGATGGCTGAGGTCTTGCAGAGCCCGACAGCTGCTCCCAAATTAGAGACCAGGAGACGACACGACAGAGCCCTGGAATGCCAGGATTGCCTCGTTGCTTTCCCACTTCAGAGCTCTGGCAAATCAAACACAGTACTGTGGATGTTAGAGATTCCCTTCAGTGCACAATATTCCTTCACATGAAGCAGCCACACTGAAATGAGAAATTTTGACTTTTCTAATGTAAGAAATACAAGTATTAAAGGGATACTTTGCACAAAAATGAATTCTGTCATGTTTACAAACATCCCTCCAAACCTGTATTAGTTTCTATATTCTGTGAACACAAAAGAATGCTGGCCTTCATTAGAACAAAATATATATTATTTCCACAGAAGAATGGGGTTTAAATGCATGTGGTGGATTACCACTGTTTTCCGGATCAAATGCATAGTGATCCAACTACCACCTTCAAGGCCCAGAAAGGTAGTAAAGACATCATTAACATAGTCAATCAGTGGTTCAACCATTATATTTTATTTAAGCTACAAGAACACTTTTTGTGTGCCCATGTGCATTCACGAGAATACCATGACGAATGCACAGGAGCCTGCCTTCATACTTGTATGAATCTTGTAGCTTTATTAAAACATAGTTGAACCACTGTAGTCACATGGACTATTTTAATGATGTCCTTGCTACCTTTCTAGGTCTTGAACATGGCCAAGGTCTGTGCTTTCTACAGAGGGTCAGAAAGCTCTTGGATCAAAAATATCTTAATTAGTGTTCAAAAGATGAACCCAAAGGTTCAGAATGACATAAGGGTGAGTAATTAATGACAGAATTTTCACAACTATCCGTCAAAAAACCCACTGGAGACCGACAAACATCTCTACAAGCTTGACAAAAGCAAGCTACTATTGCAAAATTCAAACCGATTGGAAGCACTTACATCAAGATTACAAAACAAAGATGGAATCGTCTGACTGAAAATGATTTTTTTATAAGTGCATGTTCTGTTGTTGTCATAAATGTTCTTTTGTTTTCAGTAGAGGTGAGCAGTTGATCAGAGATCTCAGAGCCATGCTGAAAAGCTGCTTTCTCTTGCATTATTGGGTCTCTAATTGGTCAGTATCCACTGACGCACACGGACCAGGTCACAAGGGTCAGTGCGGCCAGAGGCAGGGTTATTTAATCACTCTGACAAAGAGGAGGGCCAGGATATCGGTGATTGGGTATTGTATTGTGCATGGTCAGTGGAATGTGACTCCGAAGTCGTGGACGGTGAACCACACCCAGTGCAATAACCCTCACCTGAGGCAGTGGGCTATTGTACTCGCAGAGAAAGGAACATAATGAATGAGGAAATGAAGGGTTGAAAGAGCGAGGACTTAAAACGGAGCGCTTGACAGCGAAAGAGTAAATCAGATTGGAGATCCTGGGACTACAATTACTGGACTTTTAAAGTATTAACTAAATCAGTGAAGCTTCACTAACAGCGAGTTGAAAAGATCGACACTGAGAATGAAAGTGAGGGAGAATGTTAAGTGTACGGCTACAGACTTAAGCCTCCGGAGAGAGAAGCCCGTCATGGTGATTTTTCTTCCCTCCAACAGTGCAACTTTTATTTTAATAAAAGTGGTCTTAGAGCCTCCCCCACCTTGCCCTCAGGCCAACATGAAATGTCTCCTCCGTCTCCCCTCCTGCTGCTGAAGAAAACAAAAGCTAGATCACGCACTTGACCAACAGAACCCAAATATGGAGAAAAAGTTTACAATAAGCCTGCTCTATATTTCCCGTCCTTCACATTATACGTTTCTGTTACACAGAGACACATAGATCCAGATGCTTGTCTAAACACTGCCAGGAATACTCCAGACCACAATATACCCTGTTATGAGGACAAACAAGGCTGAGGCAACTATGCTTCTTTGTGTATCTCGATGAGTAAATCCCATATGGATAGTTTTGGTAAGAGCGTATTTGTGGACAGAGCAGTGGAGCTGAGTGAAAGTCCTCCACAATATTCCTCTGTTATAGATGGTTATCCCTAAAGCATAAGGTATGCAAGCTATTTCATCACTGCCAGCTCTCCGCTCCTGTTTCACGCAATTACATTCTCCAGCTCTCAAACTGCTTAGGCAGTTTCCTTCCTCAACAATAGGTTTGGGTCAGTTGAATATGATTTAAAGCTAAAGGTCCGATGGAATCCGTGAATAAACTGCTTGCCAGCCTCTGCATTTCCTTTCTCTCTCTCTCTCTCTCTGGAATTAATCCCCTCTTGGGTTCAGTAAAGCCAGCCAAGTGGCCAGTCTGTCAGGAACTTCCACTCCAAGGAAGTAAAAGGGCAGCTGCACCGCAGTGTGCGATAACATCCTGGAGTCAACATCTAGCATGGTGTATGCTTAGTGGTGAAGAGGAGGACGAGTGTGGTAACACTTAAAAATATAATCAGATAACATTAAAACGCAGATTTATGCAACAGAGGAGGTGATAAATATTGTGATCCGGGATGCTGACGGACAGCATTAGCAGCAAGGTGCATTGCAAATAATGCTTTTCTAGCCAAAATATCTCAAAATCCTAAATATTGTCTTGTTTTCAGAAAAAGAAGTAAAAATCAAGTGACTTTTTGCTTAGAACAAGCAAAATCATCTCTCTTTTTTTTTCAAACAGAAAACAGATTTTGCCTATACTGTAGCATTTTTTTTTTTACTTATTTCAAGTAAAACTTACTTAATTTTGACTCTTTGGTTTGTTTTTTTCTGAAAACAAGACAGTATTTTTTTCTTGTCTCGAAAATCCTTCTTGGATTTGAATGTGTGGGCTGTCAGCATCCACCCGTTGTTACACACATCAAAGCAGAAAGTGCTCTGAAAAAATTATGAGTCAATATAAAAATAAAAAAAAACGCAAATGGGACAGAAAATTACACCTCTCTACCAAACCTGTTTACATCAGACTTAACTGATATACCTCCGCTAGGGAGGTCTCCCAGTGAATTTCTATTTGCCGTGTTTGTAATAATTATACCCCTTTTGTAAGGGAGCTCTGCCATTGTGATCATCTGTCTTATATTATTGCTGTACTCATGCCAATTTGTCGTCCTCTCTGTCTTCTTTACGTTTCTAGGAGAAAAAAAAAACATGATAGTTTGGCTGAGGCTGAAGGGCTGTGCTGAGGCAGGCGCGTACAGGTGAAGTTGTGGGTGTAGTTTCACTCACCTCTGTGAGGAGGCGTGGGAACCAGAGATCTGCCAGTAGTGCATGAGTAACAAGAGCCTGAGGGAGTGTGGCGTAATCTCAACTACCACTTTTCTTTTCTCTTTTCCTTCGTCACTTACACGCACAAGATACACACACGTAAACACACTGAAGCATTCAATCATTTCAAGATTATCAATCTGTGCATTAACTTTATGACACTGTCCTTTGTGTTTTGCCTCGTTTTCCTTCGAACCATAATACACTTGACACTCGTGATGAGATTTTATGTTCTATTACCTTTCCATTACCTTTTGCAGGCAATCGTACAAAGGCTATGATTAAGGTAATGCTAGTGGATTAATGTGAATAGAGATGCATGTTGTAAACAGACAAAGCGTGTAAAAAAATGGCAGACAGGCGTGCCATCGGCCTAAATCACTTTTATCTGTAATAACCCGCTGAAAGAATATGCAAATGTAATATGAAGCATAGCTGCTTATAGGGTGTTTACAAATGTATGAAAACCTGTTTCCACTTCAAAAAAAACAAAAAAAGACAATCATAAATGCGGGAAATAAAGTTGCAATTGTAAGATACTGTGTTGCAGTGCTCTGAGGTAGAAACAGGTTTCCATTCAAATATACTATTCCGCTTAAGGCTGTAATAAGCTTAAATCTGAACATACACTATCCACCTTTTTTGACAAAAAAAATGGACGCTGCCTTTTTGTTAATTTTGTTGGATCTACCTTTGTTGGGTCTCTTCCATGTCCAGCTATTTGTAGCTGTACAAAAACAGTTAGCTTTGCTACTTGACATTGAAAATTTCAAATCTTATCGTGTTATTTTAATGGATTATATTAATTATGAACACACTGGTTTGTAGTACAAATTGTTTTACCATTTACCGCACGTTGTTATTCTACTCAATATTTTCATAGCGATTAATGAGTCTCCCCCATAGGCTTACTTACCATGTGATTTTCAATTCAATTCAATTCAATTGAAATCAATTCAAATCGGCAGACTGGCTCTGACTTTCAGCAACTGGAGCAAAAATGATGTCAATTCCATCCTTTAGAGAGAGAAAAAAAATATTATATATATTTATTTATTAGGTCTGAGATCTAGCTTAATTAAATAGCAATCGCACTGCAATGACAACAGCTAACCCTTGCACCTAATAAGCTGGCTGACTACTGCCAAATGTGAAAATGCAAACACGCAAACAGATTTTGCTATAGTAAAGAGGCATATGTAAGTGACTTAAGTGAGTTAAGTACATAAGCCCTGGCCTCCCTAAAGAAGCCAAAAGAGAATGACAATAGATTAGAGATATAATACATATAGTCTGGAGTGGGGACGAATAAGTGCATGTGGGTGCCGGGGGACAGTGGGCTGGCAGCTGTTGTTGCTGTTCGGGGGCCCACGGGTCCCGGCCTACCTCTAATGACCAGACCAGCTGTCGGAGTTGCCAGTGTGGGGATGTGGGGCTGTGCAAGGCGGGGAGGGCATGAGAACTACCACCCCCCTGTCCCGAGAGGCGTGTCCCTAGCCTGTCTCCCCTCCTCTGAAAGAGGGTGATTGATGGCGCAGGGTTGACACCAGGCTTGAGGAACAATTGACTCGGGAGGGACGCAGTCTAACAGAGGCCTAGGGTTGCCTCAATCTCTTTTTCTTCTCTTTTTTTCAGAGGCAAATGCAGGATCAATTGAAGTTGTAATTCAGTCATTTTTCTCAATATGTCTCTTTCTGACATTTTTGGTTGAACATATGCCACTCTTAACACCCTTCAAAGACCTTTTAACCAGTGCCAAGGGAACGAGACATTCCATCACTTATTTGTTTAGCGATTATTTGTCAGATTAGTCAAATGCAGCCTCCTTCGTGACTAAATGAGCAGACATTCCACCAGTCTCCGTGCGCGCAGACGCCGTGGCAGAGTTAGCGCAAACCCAGCAGCCACTTGGAGGTGTGGTTTAGTAACTCAACCTCTGGAGGAAAGAGCAGAAAGACGAGCAACAGTGTAGCCTCGGGCGTACGATGGGTTATCGCTGGGTATCGGCATTTGAGCTTCAGCTCCAAGGCCTTTAACACAGCCCCTGACCCCGAGCACTAAAACTCAGGACCCTCTTAGGAGCCCTTTTCAACAAGTCGCCAGTACCTCCTGTCCTCGAGTCAGATTTACAGCCCTAGGGAAGAGGCCGACACGGAGGGGGCACTGTCCTGCAGCTGTCCATAGTGGACTTAAGCAGTTATTTCACACGAAAACACAGCAATGGCATTCAGAATTCCACCAGCTGGCTCTCGTCCAGCCCTCATCTGAAATATAGTTCCTGACACAGAGCGGCCAGCTTTTGCACACTCAACTAGTTACTGCACACAAACACGGACGTCCGTAAAAGACACTGTGAAGGGATTCTGATGGGCTGACGACTTGTTAAAAGGGACCGGGAAAGAGAGTTTGCACTGGAGATGGGACAGCGCTGCACTTTCTCATGGCTGAGAAATTCTGGGTTCGGACCCCTGAGATCAGCAATTAAACCCACCAACTGGACACAAATCACTTTCGCCTTGATCCGGCACAATCAAGGAGGAGAAAAAACAGAACATGAGATTGAGCAGGAAACGCGCCAAAAAATAAATGAACCCTTGATCCCTAAACATAAACATTCCTTCGCTCCCACACATATACGAACACTGTAACACAGCAGAGCAGTTTCACACAACTTAATAATAATTTAGCGAGCCGGTGAGAAAATCAAACACCTTGTCTTACAATGCGGGCAGTGATCTATCGCTCACTTTGTGTAATGCATGTTTGTGTGTGTGAATTTGAGAGAGAGGAAAGTGAGGGAATGTGCTAGGAGAGGTCAGGTCAAACTGAGGAGACCGCTCGACATGTAACTAGCGGTGTTTTAGGTCATAATAAAAAAATATTTCCCAAGCTCTGAGCTTGAAATAGCACAGCAAATCGCTTTGCTCTTTATATATTCTAAGTTTGTGCAATGGATTTTTTTTTACATGATCTGTATATTTATTTTGTGGGAACAAACCAAAGAAATACAGTATTTTGGCATCGATATGAGAAAATATAACAACGATATGGGGTCTGTGGTCTTTCTGAGAAGCAGGGGTTCTTTTTATTTTTTTTTTAAGGTTTTGTATTTCTGACTTCTGAGACTTATCTGTTTGGGAAATGCAGAGGTGTAACTGGGAGACATCCCTAATTTTCCAACCCTACCAGAACGACTACATTTCTTATCATGCTTGGAAGAGAGAGCGCAGATGGTAGGTGTGAGAATGTCTGGCCTTGGAGAAAAGACAAGGAAATGATTACAGGCAGAAAGTGGTGACATCACTGTTACAACCATAACCTTTACCTCAGCCGTACCGTAATTTCTCCTCAAACATAAAACACAGACACAGATGTCCAAAACAAAACAATGCTATCACCACAGGCCGTGGTACAATCTTGATCACGGTGAGCGCGAGCTAAGGTAATAAAGACGGGGATCACAAAAGCTACTCTCTGATTGGCCGTGACGTTTCTTAGTAGGGGGTCTGCGTTGCTGATTGGCCATGACGAGTTTTGTGGTGGGGGCTCTAATCCTCTCCACACTCTCTGCAGGCGCTCAGTGGAGTTTTCCCACATAAATCATGCTGCACTCGGGTGGTAAAATCATTATTGTCTTTTCAGGCCTCGTAGCATGCTAGCACTTAAAGGCCAAGTAGTATGCTAGCACAAATAGTTCACATACATCCTCTTCTTGCTAAAAGGATCGGCAAGCATTTAAACAGTCACAGTTCACGCAGCCTTGTATCAATCAAGGCTAAGTATACTGTGTAGCAGACACTAAAAAGCCTGATGCACAGATTTGCAACGCAAATGTTCTAGCACATCTTTCACCCATTTAGCCATACATATGACACTTATTATGCTTAACCCACACTGCATACTAGTAAAAACTGTTTTTAAATAAGAGAAACAACATTTGCATTACGTGTGTAAAAACAAGCGATTACATTTTTCATGTTTATCGGTCTCAATGCCCAAATGTATCAGTAAGGCTATGTAATAAAAAAGGTTTTAAACCTGCAGTACACACTTACGTTTAAATGCTTCTTTCTATAGAAGCTCAACGTCCAGAAAAGCTTTGAAAGGACAAATCTGTCTAATACAGTTTCGCTAAAAAGGTCCCCACTGAGTTACATGTAGTATTTTTTCCCATGCTGAGTAGTCTTTGGGGACCAGCAACTGTTTAAACCCACATACATCAACATATATTTTGGTCTGTGTGCGTGTATGTGTGTTTTCAGCATAAGAAAGAAACCCATAAGGTTTGGAACAACCTGTGGGTTAGTAAATGATGACAGACTTTTTATTTTGGGGGTGAACTATTTCTTTAAATTAAGCAATTTGCATGTTTTTAAAGCTCTGGTGTATTTCTTAAAGAAGTGTGACATTGCAACACTAGCAAAATGGCATGGATTTCTACCTATTTGACCAAAGAAATACGGGTGATGGTTGTAGTGTTAAGGAAAACACTGTATTATGCAAAACACACAAATCTAGACCTTCCCCAGACTTCCTCATAAGATTTTCAATTCAAATAGTCAATTCAAACGCAAGAAAAATATAAACGATAGCTGAAGAGGACTGGTGAGATTTTATATTAATGGTATGAGCCATTCTGCTTCACTAATAACCCTCCTCTCCTTGACAGCTTTTTCCCTCTTTTACCACAGCTTATTACCCCAATTATTTTTAAGACTTACTATGCATCAGTGTGCAGTTATCGGCAATCTCCCCTGGGATGTTTGGGGTGGGGGGTTAAGTGGGTGAAGAGAGAGGAACAGGGAGGTTTGGCTTTGCTTCCCACAGGGTGGTCCACCTTCACAAAGTAGTTTCACCATCCCACTTTCATTTAGAACAAGGCAAACATACAGTACCATTCAATCAGCACAAAGAATAGAAAAAAAAGCATAACAACAAAAAAAGCAGACTGGATTACAAAGCCCTACTACGTCACAATGGTACTCAAATATGTGGTGATGTTTGATGCACATCAATATAGCAAGTGAGAGTCTATACAGCTGAGCAAATGACAGCCATTAACATGGAATTGCTTGTTCGGTAATACCACATCAATGGGATGTTTAACTAATCCGAACCTAGGCAAATGACTTCTACATTCAAACATGCACCCAGGTGCTGAAGGCAAGCGCGAGACCATGTTTTGCCTTCACCAGCAGTAACTACAGCAGTAAATCACAGCGTCCGTCACCTTGTTTGTCTGATGTTGGAACCCCTCAGAGCTCTGCGAGAAACTCATCACCTTTCTTTCCCTTCATTTTCACTTTCCTTTCTAAACACATACACACCTCTGCAGTTTCACACGCTGATGACATAAATCAACAAGTAACATAGCACAATAAATGGTCAGTATATTAACTACTTTATATCATGGCCACATATTAATCGGCTGAGGTGCACATGTGAAACATTTCGCGTCAAGCTTAATGAGACAAGATTCCCATCTGATAACATACACTGCTTTGCAATTTCATGGTATGCATTTTGCGGTTCAACGGGTTCCTCCAAACCATTAATCAGAGCGCATCGTGATTTTGTCTCATATTTGAACCAAAACACACACAGATTACTTGCTCTCTGTCATCGGAGCACTGTGACAACAGAGCCATTTATATGGATCTTGTCCAAGTCCTCTGCCAGCCGTAACCACAATTTGACAGACAGACAAAAAATATTGCCTCCCCTTCAGGATAGTGTGCATGAATTAACCTCATACACAACAAAAACAATAAACAAAACGGCGTCAAGAAACGCGGCGGGTGAGAACGCCTCCTGTTACCACTCCAAATCCACAAGTCCTCAAAATGACATCTCAAAGAAGCTACATCAGACAACTGTCGCTTAACATTCTCCAATTATCTAGCACAACCAGAAGAGAGCCCTGATAGTCTGAAGTGCACACTCAATGAAGTATAAATACTCTAGAAGAGTCTGATTAAAAATAGTAGAGTGAAACATGGTGAAACCAAATTGAATTATCTAATCAGGCGGCTAAACCACAACAAATAAGAGCAGGTGCTCAAGTTATGATTCCTAGTGAATTGCAACAGGTGAAGTATCCTATTTCTCTGTTTGAAAGAAAAATGAATTTTATGACATAGCTTAGCCCTAGGTGCCATAACAGCATACTGCTTGACCATTTTACAAAAAAAATAATAAAAATTACTTGAAATGAATACTATTCTAAAAAAAAACAAAAAAAAAAACACTACATCAACAGTACAAAATGGATTTTCAATTTGAATTTTGATTTTTTTTTTTAAAAGTCACATTTAAAAGATATATAAGTTTTTGAGTGAAAGTGAAAATTAAGTGAAATAATCATGCACAGCTACATATCTAAAATCAACCAACATTCATACAAGTACAAATGTCTAATAATATAAGCAAATAGCTGATATGGCACCTTAATAATTACCCACAACAGTGACATAAAATGCATGTTATGGCTTTGCATCATGATTCAGAAAACAATGATTCAATGATTCTCTAGACTCAAATAATAATTGCTGGTGCTTGTTCTCTCTAACAAAGATATTTGCTGTGAGCTTGTTAGACTCCATACACACCGCTTGCACTAACTTATTCAATGATAGATGGGAGGGGGGCAAACCACATCCCTAAATGTTAGTGTTTTGCCCCCTTCCCCCTCCCGCACCCCCTGCAGAGAGAAACTGTGTCATAATGCAGTAGCCCCTTTCTCATTCAAATCACTGCCATTGTCTCTGTAAGCAACCAGCTCTGCTATGTGCCACAGAACAACTGAGGCTCTATATGTTGCAGAAAATGAGTACACCAGGGCAGGGTGCAGTGAAGAAGCTTCAATGCACATCCATGCTGTTTTGCGAGAGGTGAGGGAGGGCAACGTCTGCTCTCGTTTCCATCTACCAAACACAATTCATATTCTTCAGCACAATATCAAATGTAAATACACAAACAAGTGACTATACACATACATAATGTGGGAGACTGCAATGCCCCTTATACAATTACGTCAAGCAGTGCTCAAAGACAGATTAACAGACCTCCATATGTTTTTTGTTTTGTTTTGTTTTTTTTCCATCTTATTTGTGATTGTGCTCAGCAAGAAATTCCAGACATTTACACTGTTTGGCAATAAATAAATAAATAAATAAAACATTTTAATCCAAGACTTTAGATTATTTTAAAGTATATATAGAATTTTTCATAATGCTAGTGTACAATTTGATTGTTTGTAATGTACAAACTTAAATAAGTTGCTATGCTTAGCAGTGCGTCTGATTAGCTCCTACTAGCATGGTTTTGTTTTAACATATCTTAACGATAAAGTTCATTTCCTTTAACTAAGTATTATTTTTGTTTAGAGTATACTCTCTAAAATAAACAGTTATGGAGGTTTGCTATAAAGTTAAGGGGGATTCTTGATAAATAAAGAAAGCATGTTAGCCTGCAGAGAGCTAATCACCTCAGATTTACTATCTGCACTCTTAAAAACATTTTGAATTTACCTTTATATTTCTACTTCTTCTAGTAAATACATATATTACTTTAATCCTCTATATGTCTTAAAATACATATGTCACGACCCTTCTACTAACATCAAACTTCTCTTCATATTATTAAACTTTCTTACCTTTAACGTTAGTCATTTCATTAGTTTACCTGTGGTTTTCTGTGATATACAAAGAGCAAAAATTACTCTCGTTTAAATTGGCATTTTCTACATAACATCTTTTTCCAGTGAAAAGGAAAGACATTTGGATTAATTCCCAAGCCCTTGACGAATCTGCACTATTCGGTTCAGCGGAAGAACATACAACATCCTCGAGCGCGCGAAGGCTTGAGATGGGGGCGGAGTGATACGAAGCCCGGCGGTGGACTCGGATCCAAAGTGAAGAGGAGAAACTTTTTCAAAAGTTCCTGGAAGTGTTTCGAGACGCACGGCAGCCGAGTCCGAGCTGCAGAGGAAATACGGAGTTGGACTATATCGAAAACGCTCCATTTCTATGAGTTAACTTTATGACGCTACTTCATCTTAATGTGATTCCTTGGAACTTTAATCACCGTGTCATTTTTTAAAGGATGTATTATTGCTAACATTTCAAAAAAGGAGTAGGATCGAATTTCCACAGAAATGGGGAATTACAGTCTTTGGATATTTCTGTCAATTTTATATTTTGTGCAAAACAGCGAAGGTAAGATGACTGTTTCTTTTCTCTCTTTTTTTGCCTGGATCTAACCGATTTATAAGACAAGCGTGCACGTATAACCTGTTACATTAGTCCCAGTGAAAGAACATAAAACACCACGAGCTGTCTTTGATTTATTAATGTTCCTTGATGAGGTTTAGAATTTTGCCATTTTGCGGCTTTGCACATAGCTTTTTGAAATCCGGTGCAGGATATGTCATTAATAGTCTGTTCTCATAAACGTGTCTATTTCAGTCCATCTCTAGGTCAGGATCAGGATCGATTTAAATGTGAAGCATTAAGTTTTCGTAATAAACCGCTGCACTTTTAGTAAGCTAAGCGCCGAATTACGTTGTGAAAGATCATTGCAGAAAATGATGCACGAATTATTCAGTGATGATGGGATTTAAAGCATTCAAACCACCGCGGTCTCTTTGTTGGTGAGGAATGTTGCATTCGCTAATTATTCATTGTGGTGTAACTTTTACGAGTTTAGTTATTATAAGCAACAATAATAATTTTAGAGGGCATTGTATCACTTGGGTCTGTTTGCATTTTGTCCTTGTCTGAACCGTGAGAAAGAAGCAAAATAAATGTCCGCTTCGCTGCACTGGTAGTAAACGAGCTATTAACGTGCAGTCATTTAGATTGTCATCTGGGTTCTGCTGTTAAATCAGTGCAGTAGATTATATCTGATATATTTTACGCTTTTGATATGGCATTTTTTTGACTTGAAACATAAATAATGAGTTTTGTGGAATTCCTCGTGCACGAATTGGCTTGACCCTTTAGTGTGCCGGTGTCTTTTACATACAAAGAACAATCAGCAATTGAACGTTCTTCTTCGATATGGTGGGGTAATGGGCGAGATTTATTTTTGTCTGCAATGTTTCATAAAATTCTGAAACATTGTGTTTGATGAAATGCAATTTCCCCCACAACGGATTGTGATTTCCCTTCCGATTTTAAGTTCAATCAGTTAGTCTGTGTATTTAAAATATCCTACACACATTGGTTACAACCCTATATTCTAAAAAAACAAAAACGCTCGCGCTCGACTGCGCTCAAAGGACGCAAACAGTAGGGTAGATCTTCATAGCCAAAAGTTTCAGTTCTACTGCCTTAATGAAGTATTAGAATATTATCTGAATTCAAACGTCTACTTCTATTGCTTCGTGTTCGATAAGAGTTCACGTGGTCCCTTCTATTGTCATTCAAACAAAGCGGGAGTCTGAGCGAAAGAATCTGAATGTTATCTCGCGGCACACTCTCAGATAAGAGGCGATGTATATTTACCAAAAAGAGTAAACAAACTTAAAGATACGAGGGGCTGTTATAAGTCTATCTGAAATAAGCGTGTTGTGAATATAACTGAAATGTAATGTGCTGCTAGTAATTCAAGGTTGTTGACTATAAAAGAGTCTTTGATTCAATATAAAGTGGTCTCTGCCTCATTGTGCCCTCTCTTTCCACAGGACAGCGCTGCGTGGATACACACAGGCCGTGCGAAAATGGAGGAATGTGTATCGATTCAAGATGCGTGTAAGCCCACAGTTGTCATTTTACACTTTCATTTCAAAGCCAACACTTTATCGAACTCAAAATTGTTTGCTAAATCACCTTTAATGAGTAATATTCACAGTGGTGCGGCGTCAACAGGTTAACTGTCAACAGGTTATCAGTTTCACAGAGCACAGTGTGGACGAAAAAGACCAAAAACAGAGACGTGTTTTAATGTGTTGTACACAAGGCTTGGCATTAACTTTTTTTGCTCAGCAGCCACTAGTGGTTTTCCACCTTATTAAATGCATGCGTAATCTTGCGTTCATTTGTTTTGAATTCTCCATGAGATTCTCTCACATAGACAAGCTGCGCGAGCCTCATTGGCGCTACCTTGTTGTTACTCATTACCCTATGGTTTGCTGCTTACATGCACTGAATGTAATACAATCAGAACCATTTTCACTGATACTGTATATAAAATTAAACCAACCAGAGTGGCTAGTGGGAGTGACTGTGTTGGTGGGTGTTAATGTCAAGCCCTGCTTGTACATGAAGATTATTTTTCTCTGCTTGAAAATTTTTAGTATACGAATCTGAATCATTGACCAGATTCTATGACTCATGTTTAACTCAGGTTGGACCATATAATGTTGTCCCAACAATAAAGCCACACTGCACCTGTCCACAACATATCAGCCACATAAAATATTCGATTGAACTTCTGATAGTGAGGCAATCCGAGCTTTCTGCTCATGCCGCGTTGCGTTTCAAATGCGTGGCGTCCCTTCACACAGTCTTTGTCTTCATTGTTTATGCTAATACAAAGTGATTGTTATCACATGAAAGCCTGGGGCTGTTGTTTTATGTTTCCCGCCTGATTTGGAAAACAGTGTCTGTGCACTTTAGCTGCCATTCATGGTGATTAGTGTTTTTTTTCCAGGAGGCACTAATATGTGGGAACCACTCTCAGTGGCTGTGTGTAACGGCAAAATCAATAGGGTGTTAAACTAAAAGTAATGCATTTTATGTTTGGTACGTGAATTTCTACAGATCAGTGGTTGTAAGAAGCAGGAAACCGTTTTGTATTTTTTATTTGAACATGAAACTTTGCATTCTCTTCTGCAGCCGTGTTTATTACTTAATGGTATGTGACCACTCCTTCCCCTCAACTTAAAACAAAGAAGTCACAACCAAGTAAAGCTCCCCCGGCTGTACTAGTGTTTCCTCTAAGAAAACCGTTTTATATAGCTTATCAGTGTTTAGTTTAGTATTAGTTTTCTTTACTTTGGTTATTTAATATCTGTAGGATGCTCTTGTTTTTGTGCCTTTAAGGCATAATCTACCTACTTAAAGCAACCCACCATTAACCCAAGAATCTCATACCTCCAGGCAAGTTGTTACTGCCTGCTCACTAGCTAGGTATCCTAGATGAAGCCTCATTGTACTTTAAACCTGAAATTGTAATGAAAAACACACAACAGATGTGGTTGGTGGTAGAAACTGGGAGTTAAGTCCTAACTAATTGATAATTGTTGAGGTAAACTGAAGCGTTTAGAGCAAAGCTAAAGGGCAAAGCTAAAACTCATTGATTTGTTTTTGGAAACTTTGGGGGGTATATATAAATCTCATGAAACTATTAGATAAATATGGAAAGGTGGCCCTCAGACGCCTTGTGTGTCAGTGTAACAGTGTTTAATCATTACCCTGCAAACTTAAAGCCAAGTTATAAACAGTGTGGTAGTAAATGTATAATGATGTTAAATAGGGCTTTGTTCTTTCCTTCTCTGCTCACTCCAGAGATTTTTCTAGATCAGCTATTTTGTTGACAGCGTTATGACATTTTATGTTTTAAAGAGTTAAATGTCATTGTATGTGTGTAAAGAGAAGTTCACGTACACGTCTGTTGTGTTGGTGTCAGCAGTGGGTATTTTTCCTTTTTCTAAAAATAAGGAGGACAGTAAATGTCATGCCACACAACACGGTAATACAACCATCTGGAATGGCCAGCCACAAGAGAGTGGCCCAACCAGTCCTTGAGCTGTGGGGACAGTAGTCCCACTCCAGCCCCCTCCCTAGAGATCCTGATGAAACCAGAGATCCAAAACAACAGAAAGGAACCTTTATTTCTCCAGATACCAACCTGTAACCCAGCACCGCTAGAGAGACCAGAGAGAGTGGAAGGAGGAGGACTAGAGAAGAAAGGGCATATGAGAGTGAGGGAACAACAGAGAAAAGAGTGCATAATGGCACTTTTAGCAAACAGAGGCAAAGGTTGAACTAGACATAGTAAGGAGTAATGGTTGGACCTAGGAATTTCACAAGAATGCCGCCGAGATTTTCAAGCTGTGTTGAAATCTGGTCTCTGAGACAACCTTGGCATCAAGTCTTCCACCTGTTCCTCTCCATGACATGTTTTCCTTCCTTGCGAAGAGAGCTTATGTGCCTGGAGGAAGTTGATTATCCTATTTATTGTAGTATCCCTGTTGTAAGAGGGCTCTCTGGTGACTGTAATATCATGCGAATTTGCCCCTTAGGACTGTAATTGTCACCAGCTCAGTTATAAGCCTGTTATGTTGACTGTTGTTCTACCAAGGGTCTGGTTGGGGCATATATTGAGCCCCAGTTCTTCCTGGGCTCCTGTGTCATTTCATGGTCCCCTGCGCTGAGAGCTTCAGTGACTGGTGCAGTCCATGACAGATTACAGGAGTAATCCCTCTCTAACTCTCTCCAATGAGTGCTTCTTCACAATGGGCCACAGTCCAATGCTTCTTGGGCCACTTTCAAGAGGTGGCACAGGGCTAACATCTGGAATGTTCCGGGTGTGTGATACAGGGGTGTAAAGCTCATCATATGAGACCTGTGACAACTGTTTTTGGAAAACTAACCCTATGGTGTTGACGTCAAAGGATAAGGTCTGGGTATCTTGGGAAACACAACATTATGCTCTGTTGATCCGGTTATTAAATTCTGGTCCTGCTATGGACTGTCGCTCTTTGAATCCCACATCTATAGGAAATGCGAGAGGTGGAATGACAGCACACTTGTTGTGAAGAGTCCAGGAATGTCACTCTAGGTGAAGAGTCAGGAAGCTCTGTTAAAGTGTCTCTAATCTCAAACCCCCAGTGTGGAGAGGCGTGCGAGCAAGTGCAGCCACTGTGTGGGATAAAGTCTCGACTGAAGCAAAGAGATAATTAGGCAGATTGTGAGAGTGTCATTCAGAGAAGGTCCAGCTGGAAGAATAAGGCGGGGGTGGGGATGTGTGTTGGAGAAAGGGGTTTATGCTGGGGTGTAGAGGGACAGCTGGTGGATGTTGTGATGGTAATCCAGTGAAGTCAGACCCTTACAAAGGGGGAGCAGAGGGCCAGGTGCTGCCATTGAACGGCTTGCCGCCCCATGCCGAGACAGACGGGCCTATGGAGGAGCGGAGCCGGCGGCCCACGGGCCTCCTAACACATGCTCACACACACGCAGCGAACTGATGTGGAGGTTCTCCATTGTCTGCGCAGGCTCTGCAAGCCCAGGCCAGTGTCACTCTCTGAGAACAAACAGCGAAGATGAAAGTATGTGAGCCACAGAGTAGAGATGAGAACGAAATTGGACATCTATGTTTGCACTTTCCCACCCATTTGCTCAGAAAGGAAGTGGGATACAGTGGGGCTCTGTCCGTTATTGATGGTGTCGCCTTGACCCCAGTAGCAGAGTGAGTCTATAAATTGTGAGTGTTGTGTTTTAGTGACCCATGGAAGCTCTCTGCCTCTTAAGAAATGATGCATGAGGACAGTTTGACGCGAAGCAGGCTCCGCAATCCCTGCTTTCTGTGAACTAACAACTTAGTAGCTTATTTACGCAAAGTAATTAAATTTAGCACAGAGCGTTGATATCAAAAGCTGCGGTCCATTTATTTTAAGAGTAGCATATACCAGTGGTTATGTTTATTTTAAAAGGGTTGGAACGCCGTTTGTTTACATTGAGTTTAGCACTTAAGAGATAAAGTTCCTTTCTCTTAATATATAGTGGATTAGTTTGGAATGCTTTCTAAGATTCCTCCTCTGCCAGCCCTGCATTCATTGCTGTTGTTTCCTCCAGTCTATTCAGGACATTCAAGGAATGGTTTGAGCAAAATGACGGATATGGCAATGTCTGCTTGCTGGGTGGATTGAGACATCTACCTGAAAGCAAGCAGATTGGGAACCCTGCTGAGTTGATAGTGTTGGAGAGCAGTTGGGGTGTAATGTATGCCTGTATGGTTTGATGCCTCAAGCTGGGAGTCTTGGTTCCCAGGCTCTGTCACAGGAAGTGCTGACTTCTGACCCTTCTACTCTACTCACATCCTGTCTATCAGGACAGCTGAGGAGAGCTTATGATGTGTTCTTGCCCTCATTTTCTAAACTTTTTGGAACCATATCATATATCCCACCACCACATCACAAATTTGCTTTTGTGTGAGTGAGGTTGGCCTGCAGGCGTTCAGAGAGCAGTAATCTACTTAAGCTCTTGATTCCAATATGTGCTAATCACTTTACTGAGTTCACTCCAGTGTGATCATACACTCACATATTGCAGTGCGGGAGTAGGCCCAGCTGTGATAATGTAAGGAGGAAAGTTGCTGTTTGTTTGGGTGTTTATTGATAATGGGAAAGATAAGCGCAAGAACCAGAGTAGTTTATGGGTGGCGGAGCAGGAGATAAGAAGCATTCTTTGGCCTCTACCTGAGTGTACTCTTTCACTCTTATCAGGCTCTCTGGAGCACTGTGTTTTCTGATCACAGCCACATTAAAGCTTTTCAAAGTGTTCTCACATCTGATGTAGCAATACATTGGGAGAGTTCCATCCCACCTATCTGCATGATTTGTGATTTATAAGACAGATTAGGGTGTTTGGCAGCATTTTACAGGATGTTCTTCATGCTATAAAACGAGGGACTGCTGAGTTCCCAGTGAGATTGCGTAATTTTGTACTACACTTCAGGTTATAGCTAGACTTATGTGAAGTTAGTTTCTTCCATCTCTAGTTTTCTAAGATTCTAGAGGCATATTAGAGTAGACACATATTACTTAGTTCCAAGAGATCTGGATCAGTTTAGGTGCTGGGGTGTGGTTTTGTGGTGAAGTAGAGCGAAGAATGCTTTGGAAGACCTCGAGTCTGGGGTGCATGCAATGTGGTTATGGTTGGCTTGTTAGCAATACCAGAAATTCTGGAGGTTTTTTGTGATCACTGAGCATAGTTACATTCTTTGCACAAGTGTTTCAAAAGCATCTGATGAACATACGTTCCCTTAAAGTAAGCGTTTGTGTGAAGTTTTAGTTTGATTAGATCTGTGTTTTAAGGATTTAGCCAGGATTCTTGAAAGACCATATTCATATTTTAGTCTGTTTCCAGTCCATTTATTATAATGATCGTACAGATAGATAATTATGTTGCTAATGCAACACAGCAGGCAGTGGGTTGGCAAAGGAAGACAAACATGGATATTTCATTGATATCTATCCATCTGCATATTTCCACGAGTTGACAGGTGCTTCTTATTGAAAAGTTTAGTTTATCTGTTTATTTTAAGCGAACTACACAAAACCCTGGCCAAAAAATCAAAACCGCATTCACGGGCCTCGGGCACAATTGAAAAAATGTCCTTTACTTCCAGCAATTATAGAAAATTTGTCTGGAAGGTTGAGTTCCTGTGAAAGTTCTGTCCTCACAAACCCCCACCCTCTCAGCTCTCTCCTCAGCCATGGGTTACTGTTGCCAGGCTACAGCAGAGGCCTGTTGGTTCGTTTGAGCACAGGCCTGAAAGCCCGGCTGTTTGGGCCACTGCTCCCCCGTCCTTAAACAATAGGGTTCTGACTACTTTAGCTCTTTTATTTGGCCCACAAAGTGCTCCCCTACCCCCACTTTGGTTCCTCTTTGAGAAGATGGGGAGCTGGGAGGGGGCAGCTGGGGGTGGGGGAACAGGCTCTAGTTGGCAGTTTGGTGTCAGTATGGGTTCACAAAGGAATGGAGCGGCTATATGCCAGACACTGCCATAGACTTTTTTTTCTTAGGGGACTTTCGGCATTTTGATACCATGAAAGTTGCTTTAAACCTCAGATATTCATTGTTTTCAAAGCAAACAAAACAGGGTTTAGTTTCAGTGACATTAATATGAGGTGACCTACACTCAACTGACTTCCTACTAAGGAAGGAGTTGACTTTGTGAAATACGTGGTTATTGTCTTTCACCTCAGTGTGGGAAGGATGGCTTCAAGTACCCAGGAGATTGGAGTCCTGCTGGGAACTCTCTCATGCTTGGTGCTTCCTAGACCATGACTGACCAGATGAAGCTCTTTCAGGGAGAACGCTGTGTTTTAGCTTCTTGTCTACAGGTGTTGTGACCTTAGATGATTGTATGGTATTGTGGTAAAGTGAATAGTATCAGGTGACATTGCCACAATGACCCCGAGATCAGGAAAAACGGCATTGGGTTTCAAAAGCAAGCAGAGATGCCGGGTTTCACATACATGAATCATTCCGGCAGCATCCAAAAAGCCCCTGTGTGCATGCACATATAAGTTACAAAAGTCCTTGAGAGTCCGAAAGGCTGTCAGGTTGCATGAAGTCCTTTTTATATGTTATGTAGATACACCTATGCAATATTTCTGTATGAGGACCTATCCATTGTTGTCCCAATCTGACATATCTTGTGGTTTCTCAGCATCCTTGGAGAAGAAAGTGTTTGTAAGTCACACAGTGTGTTTGAGTGTGCATGGGAGGTATTTGTGGAGATGACTGACCGCATCAGTGCCCGGAGTTGTTTGTTTTTCTCTCAGTTAAGAATCATTGCTTAATTGTCACCCTGTCGGACTGCTTCATTAACCTACTTTCAACAGTATCAGGGAAAAAGAGCTGTGACTGTGCTGCTATACTTGTGCATGCGATCTAACAGCTTGTATTTGTGTGTATGTGTGTGTGTGTGTGTGTGTGTGTGCGTGTGTGTTAATGCACATCTGTTTGGAGATTTACAGACAGAATAGTGCCATTGTTTTGGGTGTAATCCTTTAAAGAACCAGCAAGAAGGCAGACAGCCAAAGCAGTGCTGACAGATGTGAACAGTTGTTTAGTGCTATTTGCAGCTGGCCTGAAGCATCATTGGTGTTGTGACATTGGGGGATTACTGTTTTTGCCCTCTTCCTACCTCAGCCTTGTCTACTCTGATATTACTGAGGGGTCAGGGGGAAGTGTTGGTATATTTGACTCAATAGTCACGCTGAGTAACATCCCACACCTGGCTAAAAGCGAAACGGCTAGTTTCCATCCGTATGCCACTCTAAATGATCCAAATTCTTCTATGTAGAGCATCCTCACTCACAGTGCAGTTCCTGCCAGATTGAAGGTCCTTTACAATGAGTTATTTTTCACTCTAAAAGCTCTGATAGGACTCTTGGCTGTATGTTTTTAGACGACTGATATGCACAGCCAAGGCCCAGACAAAAGAATGTGTGTTTTGGCTGCAAAGCACCGTGTGAGGACAAATATCCTAACCTTCCCCTGCTGCTACTTGACCAATATCTACACATTCTCACACACTTTCACCAAGGTTTTCACGATGCAATAAGTATGGAACTCCAGCAAGGATATACACACACAGAGTTCCAAAACTCACACACACATGCATGTTATCATGTTTTGCAAGGCCAGAGGCTCCCTTTCTTTGTGTGTGGAAATAGCACTTGTCAACACATCTTCAATTCCTCATAGTCCAGTAACTCTTTGAAATCCCACAAGCAGTTCCTCTGTGATTGTGCCCATTGTTATCTGTCCAAAATCTGTCTCTTTTGTTTAACCACTTGCTGACCACACTTTTTAAATTTTGTGACAAAGGATATGTCAAAATAGCCCAGTTAGAAGGTGTACCCCAGAATGTGACCATCGCACATTCCTGACTGCTCGTGTGCACATGCACTCATTCACTGCTTCTCAAGCCATAGACAGGAGAACAACAGGTTGTAAAGTAGGCTGTGTCTAGGCATTTTTCACCATTTATAGGCCCGTTGCCCAGAATGGCCATTTTATTTTAAGGGCTTGAGTATCAGACTGCATGCTAGTTGAACCTTGATGTGGGTCTCCTCCCCGTCTCCTCAAAACTCTTTTTGTGCCGCAACTCCTAGTTTCATTTTTTCTTCATGACCCCCGAGATTCCAGACATAGTTAATTTGCCTCTAAATAAACCCAGCCAAGCCATGACAAATAGCCAAGGGGATGAAGGGTAGGGGGTGATTGGTGGGGTGTCAGGCTTGCTCGGTCGTCTGTGAGGTTGCCACAGCAACAGGGATCTGGGATTCAGAAAGAGTGTGAGTGTTTTCAGAGCAGGAGACGAGGGATTACAGGAAATATGACATGACATGACTCTCCGTACCAGACTCTTCCCCCATTCCACCCTCCGAAAGACATTCTCTCCCTAACAGACGCCCCCGGCCCGCCCCCCCACTACACTGCCTGACATTATCATCACAATCAGACTGCTGACCTCTGACATTTGACCTCCCAGCATGTGAAGGGTTCATAGGGAAATGCAGTGTGCCGCATTGGTGGCTTCAGGAGATGGTATTCATGAAGAATTCTCTTATTGCTGCTATGTTTCTTACTAGTTTTCAGAGAAAACCCCAGGAAACAAAACTCCCCACTGACATGTAGTCTTAACTTATGAAATTACGTGTAGCTGGATGAATTTAAAAGAGTAATAACAGACGTGATTAAATATGTTTTTGATATACATCCTTCGGTTTGGTCCAGTAGGGATCTTTCACTTTAATTTTTCAAACGTTGATGTAAAAAAACATGGCCGGCAAATAAACTCACTAAAGTCAGCAGTATTACTGTTAAGCAGACATGGCTAAAGAACTTGATTGAAAAAAGTTAACTTTTTTAAATTTCTTAGCCCTTAAGCACGGAAATTTATCCTTAACATAACATTCTGTTCAGTATCAGACATAAATCTCTTTCTTGACGCCAGCAACTTGAGATTGCAAGCTTAAGCTTGGCTCTCTTATATGTTTTTTGGTTCCAGCTCCAGAATAGTATAATAGTCCCATGTGAAAGATTTCTGTAGGTGTGTCCTCCAAACAGCAGAAGACTGTGGCGTCATCCTTTATTGTCTTGCTGGGTAGAAAAACAGTTGTCACCACAGTTAAAATTTTCTCTGGTTTTGATACAGTTCCTAAAAGGCTAGCAGACTAAAATGGCACCCCCTATAGGCCAAGCCCTCTCTGAGGTCGGAGAAAAACTGCTTCAAATAAGTGTGGGGGAGGAGACACCAGCCACAAAAGAGGCAAAACAACAAAGGGGCAGATAGCTCAGTGTAAAAAAGTGGTCATCCTGTAACAGAAAGAGGAGGAAAAGCCATTGTTGTCTCTGCCCAGGGGTTGTTTTACAGTGAAAAGAGAGAGAGGGCCTGAGGGGGGACACAGGGAGAACAGACCATCCCAGTGCTTGTCATCAGCTTCAAACGGTGTTTTTGATGTGGGACTTCATCCTGTGTTGGGGCTCCCTGTGTGGGTGTAGGGTTACCCAACACACACTGGCTTCTTAAGCCTAGCTTACCAAAGGCCCCAGAACCCACGAGAGAGACCGCCTTTATTAAGAAAAAATAGTTTATTTTGTCGTACCTGTTCAGTTTCAGATAACCATCCTGCACTGAAAAGCATAGAATTAGAGCTGAAAGAACTGTATTCAACTGCCACAAAGTGGCTTGACCACCGTCTCATACCTATGGTTTGTTGTCTCCTGTCTCTTGAGTGGTCCCCATTGTGAAGTTAACACATTGAACATTGTATACAGTTTGCAAGTCTCATGGGTAAACACAGGTAATTCTGCCATTCCGTCATTGAATGCAGTGGCGAGATTGGAAAATCAGTAATAATCCTGGAATGCAAATTGGCATGGAGAGAAGCATGCTTTCCAGATTAGAATTCCACTAGACTGTGGAAAGTGTGCTCTGCTGTTATAGTCAAGGCAAACAAGCATATGCAACATCTGGTTGATAGCATGAAATTGAGTATTTTTCAGTTTTTGCCTGTGTGTGTGTCACCCACTCACTAACCTTATTATAATAAGATAATTAATATTCAGTGGTTAGATGATCTGCGCATGAGTTGGGTGAGATGCCTGACCTTGGCTGTTGATAAAAGTTTCTGATGTCCAACTAAAATGCTTTTATATTCCAGTGTTCATGCTTAAAATTTGTGCCCTTGACAGATGCCGGCCTGGTTATATTGGTCCGCTCTGTCAACATCTGGACCCCTGTCATCGCTCGCCTTGTCTAAATGGAGCAGCTTGCAAGAGCCAGGTGGCCAACGGAATCCCACAATATACCTGTGTGTGCCAGCGGGGGTTCAGAGGTAAGGTTGAGGGCGTCTTCATGTTGATACAATTTGTAGAAAACCACCGTTTGTAAATGTCGCTTCTTGTGTTTGCAGGTCAGGATTGTTCCTTGATTGATGCATGTGCCACAAGTCCCTGTGCCAACGGTGCCCGTTGCACCAATTGGAATAATCATTACAACTGCTCATGCCCTCCCGGGTATCAGGGCAAGAACTGTCGCAACGATATTGATGAATGCCGCAAACCCGGAAAGTGCCTTAACGGTGGCATCTGCATGAACACACATGGCTCATTCCGCTGCGAGTGCATTGCTGGGTACAGCGGGCGCACATGCGAGGTGCCCACCCAGCCCTGCGCCCCCTCACAGTGTCTCAATGGGGGCACCTGCCATCAGACCGGTGACCACACCTATGAGTGTGCTTGCTTGCCAGGTACAGACAAAAAACATACAGGCATTCATGTAGACACACCCTTTATCATATTCCCATACTCATTCTCATCCCTCATATCCGGGGGTTTCCCAAAGCTTCTGGACTTTCCAGGCAGTGATACCTCATGCTTTGCTATAAATAGCTCTGCCGAGTGAGAGTAGGATACATGGGAGGATGAGTGAGCGAGGCAGTCAAAGCGTGGAAGAGAGAAAGCGAGTGGGCTGCTGTGGCAGGAATTTACTTTATGGCCTTTTTGCTCCCCTCTGGGGAGCAAGCAGGAAATGTCTCTCGCCAAAGAGGAAGTCATTGAAACCGTGAGAGATTATAAAACAAGCAAACATGGCAGGGAGTATGGCCCTCTGGAGCAGAGCTCTGTCAGGTCCTGGCTTTGCCGCTGTGGGAACCGCCGTGAGAATATGTAAACACTCAACACCCACTGAACCTTTTTACTGCTCACTTTACTGTGTGCATCAATTTATCAATAGTTGTGGAGCAGGACTGAGTGGAAGTTATTAGGTGTGTTGGGAAAGTGAGGAACAGAACTGATATTATTACTGCCACAGTTACCTCACTGTTTCCTGTGTCATATCATTTCATTTCTCCGCCTAGGCTTCAGGGGACACAACTGCGAGGAGAACGTGGATGACTGCCCTGGGAACAAGTGCATGAATGGTGGGAAATGTGTAGATGGGGTCAATACGTACAATTGTCAGTGTCTGCCTGAGTGGACAGGTAAATACGTACCTTCTTTTTTTTTACATGTTTACTTGTAATTTTCGAATTAAAATAACTTTAAACATCTGTCTTTTTGTCCTTAGGCCAGTATTGTGCTGAAGATGTCAACGAGTGTCTAATGCAGCCCAATGCCTGTCACAATGGTGGTACATGCTTTAACACTATCGGAGGACATACCTGTGTATGTGTCAATGGCTGGACTGGAGATGACTGCAGTGAGAACATTGACGACTGTGCTACGGCTGTCTGCTTCAACGGGGCCACGTGCCACGACCGTGTGGCCTCCTTTTTCTGCGAGTGCCCGGTGGGCAAAACTGGTACGACTGTCTTCAACATCTCTCCATTTTTAGTTTTTTGTCCATTGTTCTCGCGAGTCACATTCTGCTGTCCCTGCAGGTCTGCTCTGTCATCTGGACGACGCTTGTGTCAGTAACCCCTGCAATGAGGGGGCAGTGTGTGACACTAACCCTCTGAACGGCCGCGCCATCTGCACCTGCCCTGCTGGCTTTGTTGGTGGAGCCTGCAACCAAGACATGGATGAATGTTCCATCGGTAAATTTACTGCATTGTGAATGCCTCCCTCTCTTGTTCATTCTTTCTGTCTCTTCCTATTTTTGTCTTTCTCAGTAGAGTATTAACTGACTCCTCTTTCTCTTTTGTGTGCCAGGTGCCAACCCTTGTGAGCATTTTGGGAAGTGTGTAAACACAGAGGGCTCATTTCAATGCCAGTGTGGACGGGGCTACACCGGCCCTCGCTGCGAGATTGATATCAACGAGTGTCTGTCCATGCCCTGCCAGAACGACGCCACCTGCCTGGACCGCATCGGCGAGTTCACATGCATCTGCATGCCTGGTATGTTAGTGAACTTGACCTTGACCTACTCCGAAACGTTAAATCTGCTTCTAGTCAGTGTGGACTTCCAGACTGTATGACTGTGTAGACCTACTGAAGCAAAGGCCAGAGGAGGTTTGGTTATGTAATAATCTACCACATAGTGGTCATTTGAGGCGCAATTCATTGAAATGGAAAAGCTCCACATGGGAAAGTCACGGAAACCACAAACCAATATTGGCTTTGTGTCTTCAGCACACGTTCGGTAAAAACTAGTACCTTGCACGACATGCATCTTTGGGTTTTTTGGGGAACTATACAAATCGGCGCTGGGAGCGGGGTGTATTGGGCAATCTGGGAGAGAGGGGGAGGAATGTGCAGTGAATTATAATGAGATCTTGAGTGGTGGGAATGGAGTGGAACAATGGGGCCCCTCTGTGCTCCGTTCCTCGCCCTTCGCACATAGAGAGAGAGCAAACTTTTTCCCAGCAATCTCATCCCCTCCCCCCACTTCTGCTTATACCCCTTTCAATTCGGCAGACACCTCTTCTTCCCCACCCTCCTCATCATCGCCGACTTGGCCCTGGCTCACGTGGAGGGGCCAATTCTTTCTGATTCCATGCCGCCGTCAGTGCTCTGGCCCCGGCCCACACTCTGTTTCACCTGAATGGAGTGACACACAAGAGCAGCACTCTGCTGATTATAGAACATGTGTGTCCTCAATAGAGAGATGACCACAGGGCATCCTGCGGACAGTAGGGTGTGGTGCTTCTAGTCAAAGCGGGGGCCCCAGTTTGCATAGATAGAGCAATTCTCCATTTCCTCAGAAACATGAACTTGCTCTAGGGTGCAGTGTAGCAGAACATCTCGGTGTGCGTCTGAGGGCCCCTGTGTTGAGAAACTGCATCGATGATTAGAACTGTGTTTCACTCATGCTGTCTCTCCACCAGGCTATCAGGGGAAGTTCTGTGAGGTGGATGTCGACGAGTGTGAGAGCAATCCCTGCGTAAATGATGGCATCTGCCGAGACATGGTCAATGGCTTCACCTGCACCTGTCAACCAGGTAAGAATCAAGCAATTTTCCCACCACTACCAGATCACCGGTATGCGTCAAAAGAATCCGAAAAGTTTACTCTGCGGTTGCTTAATATACAATCTTGTTTTGTGTAATATTAGGCTAAACCCAACTTTGTCCCCTAGCCTGATAGAGTTTTTTGCGTAATTACTCATTAGAGTGAGGTCTCGAGCGCTATGCAACTGCGTGCCCAAACAAAGACACCATTGTGGCCCCTCTACACAAGCACCCCTCCTCTCCCCAACTTGTCCATAGAGAAGGGACAGCAGTCTCACCCGTCTCCCTCTGCATTGAGGTGGTGGGGGGGAACAGCAGCCCTGCTAATGAGATTCTTTTCCATGTCCACAATTTACATCTGGGGCAGACAACCCCGCACCCCCCATTTAGCTATTGAGCCGGTAGCGTTTGTGCAAGGAAAGAGGGAGGGCCGCTGGCCTCGAAGAAAACAATTCTAGCATCTCCCCCTCTAACCTTCTGCCCTAGGCATCAACATAGATCCCATCATAACACTGTTAATCAACACAACACCCTCTAAAGATGCAGAAATGAACATTTCTGTGGGGCCCCAGCCTTTTTTTATGTACTTACTAGCACATTTTCCCAGACAAGGGATATCAGTCAGCATTTAAGGCCTGCTGTCCCCCAACTGTTGACTGTTCCAGATAATGTCAATTTTAATCACTGCAAAAATGTGAAGAACTTGATTAATGCCTGCCAACATATAATAGGCCAGTTAATGTTTAGACATAGCATGTTTGAAATTCAGTTTATCAGCCTTCTGGAAGAGAATCAAGCCATAGTATATGTTAATAATAATAATATACACCACTAAGAACATAAATTCAAACGGAAATTCAGCGAACTCTCAATTTCGCTTTTGCTCTAAATAAGCCAAGGTACAGACATCTTCGACTAGACTGAGCTCTACTGCCCCCAAAAGCTGAACCTAATGACCCGACTAGTGTGTGGAGCTCACCTCTGCTGCCTCAGACTGACCTCTAACCCCTATGTTTGCCTGTCCCAGGGTTTACTGGCACCATGTGTCAAATCGACATCGATGAGTGCGCCAGCACTCCCTGCCAAAATGGAGCCAAGTGCATTGACCGTCCCAATGGGTACGAATGCCGCTGCGCTGAAGGTAAGCTGCTAAATGAAGATGTGTGACTGATTGTGTGCATGCTCCCTGCTTTGTGGAGCCTTTCAGGGTTCAAAGTCAAAATCATCATCGCTGAATAGATGCATACACCTGAATGTAGTGAACTCAGGGTCAAATGCTTCTTGTTTCATATGATCATACTGCTGGGCAGACTGACGAGAAGCCCCAAATCCCCCTCCTTTGCCCTGCAGACCCCAATGTCACAGGGTCACCAAGGCCGGCAGCTGCTGACGAGGGGGGTTATGCTCGGTCATCACCTCGACATCTGTTCATCTGTAACCCACAATGCATACCCACACAGCACCGTATGGCACAACCAAAGCTCCCAGCATTCACTTTCACATAGTTGTGCCTGTAGGAATGGCCTGTAGGGCTTCTGGTTTTCATTTATCCAACAAATTAGCATGAACTTGAATGTGAATGTTTTAGGGCTGAAGATACAGTACGTACTGCATGTGTGTCGTTAGGCTTTTAGAAAGCGCAGACGTGGAGTTTGTGTATTGTCTGAAGCAGCCTGCTGTTTGGTATTCTCCGTGCTCCAGTTCCCCTCTGCTGAGCTGTCCCGTTAGCTGGGACGTAGGGTATTGTCCTGCTGCTCGAGGGGACAAAAGCAGGTCTGTGAGGCCTGTGAAGGGCTCTCTCTCTCTTTCTCTCTCACCAGCACAGCCCAGCCCTGCCCTGCTCCTCACAAGGCCGCTGCTTTGACAGCTTGTCGGCATGGAAACCACGGGAACAGAGACTCCAAACTGTAGAACCTTTCACAAGAGAGAGAAAGAAGGAAACGGAGGTAGCAGACAGAAAAGAGGGAAAAAAATCGGATTGAGACTAGGGAAAGAGGAGAGACATTTTCAGACCAAAAACCCAGGGGGGCTGTCAAGGGGGCGCTGGTAAAGAAGGATAAAGGGTACAAGCGAAACCGAGGAAGTATTTACAACCCAGACAAAAACACAAATAAAGGGCAGTGAATCACTCATGCAGACTTTGTGAGCTACGGTGGTCGTGAGTAGACAGTAAGAATATGGAAATAGTAGGAACGAGGACAATGCAGTTTTCGTCTCACCTAGCTTGCGCAGTAATGGTCCGCTGAAGGGAAATCGTTCCTGACAGGCAAGAACCACAAACACAGGAACCTGTTGAGCAGCAGAGACTTCATGCAAATCTGAGACTTCTCTATTCTCCGCTCAGCCCTTGAGATGTCAGGCTTACAGTAAAGTACCTTTCTCTGCTGACTCACCCCAACACGTCTCCTCTCTGTCTTCAGGTTTTGAGGGAAGGCTGTGCGAGAGCAACATCGATAACTGCAAGCCTGACCCGTGCCACCATGGCACTTGCGTAGACGGCATTGCCAGTTACTCTTGTAACTGTGAGCCGGGCTACACTGGCTACCGCTGCGAGAACCAGCTCAACGAGTGCCACAGCAACCCCTGCCAGAACGGTGGCAAATGTGTGGACCTAGTCAACAAGTATATCTGCCAGTGTCAGCATGGCACTTCAGGTGAGGGAGGGTGTATCAATAAATCAACTGTATTTTACATTCGGCTTTGTGCGTTTCATATTAAAGAGGGTTTTTGCTTCCCACACAGGTACAAACTGTGAAATCAACTTTGACGACTGTGCTAGCAACCCTTGTGACTACGGAATCTGCAAAGACGGCATAAACCGCTACGAATGTGTCTGCAAGCCTGGCTTTACCGGTGAGACAGGGAGAGATCTTCACCTTCCCTTTTTAATACAATTAGAGCACGTTTGCAAATTCAGGGCTAAAACGTCACTATGAACCTCACAGGACCTCAATGTAAAGATGAAATTGACGAGTGCCAGTCTAATCCCTGTCGCAATGGAGGAACCTGCGTGGATGACGAGAACGGCTTCCACTGCCAGTGCCCCGAAGGCTTCCATGACCCGTACTGTTATTCACAAGTAGACGAGTGTGCCAGCAGCCCATGTTTGCATGGGGCCTGCAGGGACAATCCTAACGGGTACAGCTCCTTAACTGTCTTTAAAATCAGCAGGAAGGTAATTAACGAAGACTTGCTTCAAATGTGACTCTTGTTCGCATTGCTCCTGCAGCTATCGATGCGATTGCGAGCCTGGATGGGTGGGTAAGAACTGTGACCTAGACCGAAACGACTGCCTGCCCAGCCCCTGCCAGAACGCAGGCACCTGTTTCGACCAGCTCAACGGTTTCACTTGCAAGTGTCGGCAAGGTTTTAGAGGTGAGGTATACGTTACGTTCGCACAGTATGCATTTTACCATAAAGACAACAAAAAGAGATTTTATTACACATTGTTCTACTGAAAAGAACAGACCGTCTTCTCATATCTAATTCAACCTCTAACACTCAAAAGGTGTAATGTTTCCCTAATAAAGCATTAAAACTCCCCCTACTCCAAGTTCTTAAAAATGACACTCTTCTTGCCAATAGCTACATTGTGACAGCTGTCTTTCATCCTCAGGTAACTTATGTCAGGTGAACATCAACGAGTGTGCCTCTAGCCCATGTCTAAATCGGGGTACCTGTGTGGACGGAGTCGCCAGTTTCACATGCCTTTGTGAGCCACCTTATAGCGGACCCACCTGTGCAGAACTGCTCACACCTTGCACTCCCAACCCCTGTTCCAATCACGGTTCCTGTGTGCACACACCTGACTACCTGGGCTACCAATGTAATTGCCAACCCGGATGGCAGGGTAAGTCACTAAACACGTTCTGATTCAAGTCTATAAGAATCGAGTTGAATTGAGAACGTCTAAGTACAAGTGTCCTTCCATCCACAGGTCAGTTGTGTACCATTGACATAAATGAATGCGCATCTAACCCCTGTAAGAACCGTGGGACCTGTACCAATACTCCGGGCGGCTATATGTGCTACTGCCGAGCTGGCTACACTGGACCAAACTGTGAAACAGATATAAACGACTGCTCACCAAGTGAGTCAAATGCAATAGACACCAGGTTTTTATAACTGGTCTCACGAATGAAGTAGACTTCGGCACGGTTGGCGTTGTCTAATATTGTTTTTGGTGTTTTCAGACCCCTGTCTGAATGGAGGATCCTGTACAGATGGAGTAAACTCATTCCGCTGCAGCTGTCTGCCAGGCTTCACTGGGGCTCACTGTGCTACCGAGCTAAATGAGTGTCAGAGCGCCCCCTGCAAGAACGGAGGCACTTGCACCGACTACGTCAACAGCTACACTTGTACTTGTAAACCAGGCTTCACAGGCCTGCTCTGCGAGACCAACATACCAGACTGCACTGAAAGGTAAGACCGTGAAGTCGCTCATACCTTGTAATAGAAATATGTAGCCAGTGCTAGCTAATTAACAAACAAATCATCTTCTCGTTTTTAGCTCCTGTTTTAACGGAGGCACCTGCACTGATGGGATCAATGGCTTCAAATGTAGCTGTCGGTCAGGATTCACCGGAGATTACTGCCAATATGAGGTGAACGAGTGCGACTCTCAACCATGCCTTAATGGAGGAGTTTGTCAAGATGCCCTTGAGTCATATCGCTGCTCGTGCCCTAAAGGCTACGCTGGCCCGCGTTGCCAGGTATTCATTTTAGATCATGCCATGCTTGCAATTTTGCTGAAATTACACACAATAAAAAAGTAATTGGCATAGAATAATACCTTTTTAAATATATATATATAAAATAAAATATTCTTTTTCTCTCTTTCAGTATCCAGTTGATTGGTGCAGGCCTACTAACCCATGCAAGAATGGTGGACGCTGCAGACAGAAAGATGCCTCCTTCACATGTGACTGTTTGGGAGGCTGGTCAGGTCGTTATTGTGACATCCCTGGAGTGTCTTGTGAAGTTGCCGCCAGACAAAGAGGTATATAAAATTGCATATGACTTCATTTTACAAATACAGTTTAAACATGATCTTCTGCTTGATAACGGTCAACGTTGTCTCCCGTAGGACTCCAAACGGATGAGCTTTGCCACCACGGCGGACACTGTGTCAATACTGGCAACACTCACTACTGCAAATGCCACGCAGATTACACAGGCAGTTACTGCGAGTCCCAGTTTGACCACTGCGAGGACAAACCTTGCCTCAATGGTGCCACCTGTAGGAGCTACATGGGAGGATTCACCTGCGATGTGAGTCGTCTTACCACTGCTACAAATACAATATATCACTCGCATTTGTATAAAGCCTAATTATCCAAAGAATATGAAGAACTGAAGATATTTCTGAACTGATATTAAACCGAAACGCATTTTCTTCAGTGCATGCCTGGTTATGAGGGGAGCAACTGTGAGAGAGAGATCAATGAGTGTCAGTCTCATCCGTGTCAGAATGGAGGAACCTGCATTGATCTTGTGGGACATTACATCTGCTCCTGCCCTCCAGGCACACTGGGTAAGATCGATTTCTAAAATCATACTACTACTACTACTCGACCTGGAGTAAAATGCAAAATCTAAATATACAAATCCATTGAAAACTTTAGGCTAAGTGAAGTTGTTTGTTTTATAAAAACACAGTAAAAAACAGTAATGTTGTTCCACCTTAAAACAAGAATTGGCAAATGTAAATTATTCTTATTCTTTTATAAACTATTCGAATATGCTGATTTGATCTTCAAGAACATTTCTTATTATTATTTTCATCATGATCTTTTTAGGGGTTCTCTGTGAGATAAACGAGGATGACTGCGCAACTCCCTCGTGGCCTCGTGGGATGCCCAAGTGTCAAAATAATGGCACCTGTGTGGACAGGGTTGGAGGGTACAGGTGTAACTGCCCTCCTGGCTTCACTGGAGAACGCTGTGAGGGAGACATCAACGAGTGCCTTTCCAACCCCTGCAACCCCTCCAACAGCTTGGATTGCATACAGTTGCCCAATGATTACCAGTGCGTGTGCAAACCCGGCTTCACAGGTGAGGGATGACAACTGAGAACATGTCTGTGAAGATACAGCATTGTAATGTGTCTCTAAATACCCACTTCATTGTGTCTCAGGTCGAGGGTGCCAGAATAGATTTAGTGTGTGCGAGTCTCAGCCCTGTAAGAATGAAGGAGTATGCTCTTTGTCTAGCAGCTCGCCACTGGGGTACTCTTGCACCTGTCAGCTTGTAAGTATCCAGACCTTACATCATTATGATCTTCTAAAACAACTACTTAACTCTTCCTCGTCTCTTTCTCAGGGGTATGCAGGTGCCAACTGCGAGAGGAGCATGAACTGCAAAGAGCTGCCTTGCTATAATGGCGGCAGCTGCTCTCTCACCAAACGAGGTGCACGTTGCACCTGTAGTCAGGGCTTTGGCGGGCCTCTGTGTCAGCACCGCAGCAATGGGGGCTGCTCCTCCAAACCTTGCCGCAATGGAGGCTTGTGTACAGAGGAAACCAGCTTCCCTTTTTTCCACTGCCAGTGCATCAATGGCTGGAAAGGCATGCAATGCGAACAGGAAGCCAGGCAGCTGCCACTTCCTCCTGCTTGCCCTATTGCTGAATGTCACGGCAAGGCCAATGACGGTGTGTGTGATAAAGAGTGTAATTCATTCGCCTGCCATTGGGATGGAGGTGACTGCTCTTTGGCTACAAACCCCTGGACACACTGCTCAGACCCTCGCTGCTGGCGGCTCTTCAACAATAGTCAGTGTGACGAGTTCTGCAATAATGCAGAGTGCCTTTTTGATAACTTTGACTGCAAGAACAAAGAGAAAGTCTGCAAGTAAGTATTTTACTAAACTTTAATCATACTTAATAGGATTGTTGGTCACACTTTGTATTAGGTGACGTTAATTTGCATAAAAATAAATAAATAAGTACAATGAATTGCAAAGTACTGCTATTGAGGTGGGATACAAGTAAGGTTATAGACAGGTTTGGTGGTTTGGGTGGGTTAAGGTTTAAGGGATGGGGCAACGTTGTAATTAGACATATAATTAACTAATATAGGCATTTTTTAAAAACTAAAAGTAGTAAAAACATGTATGTACACAATAAGTGCATTGTACCAAATTATTAATTGAAATGTAAATACATAGTAGTTAAGGCCAACTAATATAAAAGCGTACCAGACTGTTTATGATGGTCTTTCTCTAACACACTCTCTCTTCCCTCAGCCCCATCTATGAGACATACTGTACAGACCATTACGCAGATGGTCTCTGCGATCAGGGCTGCAATACTGAAGAGTGTGGCTGGGATGGACTGGATTGTGCAGAGAAGATTCCGGAAGACCTAGCGGAAGACATGCTGGTTATCATAGTTCTGCTGCCTCCCGAGGAGCTGCTAAGGACACAAACTGCTTTCCTGCAGAAACTAAGTGCAATACTGCGCACCACATTGCGTTTCCGTCTCGATCAGAATGGGGAATACATGATCCGACCCTATACACGCGAGACACGCATTAAACGGGAGCTTCAATCTCAGCAAGAGGTCATCGGGTAAGTTGGGTTTCTGAAGTAATTGCCTTTTTGTACAGCAAAACCATGCGCATTTGGCTTTAGAGCTTCGAGAACTTGGAGCAAGCAGTTTAGTTTGGAAGTAACATCTCAGTGAATGGTGCTTCATGCATCGCTACAATGTTGACAATGACAAACATTTCCCCACAAAATATTACCAAAATGTAACGAATGAGGAATGTGCCTTATATACTGTTTGGTTCCTCTGCAGGTCTATTGTATACTTGGAAATAGACAACAGGCTCTGCTCCCAGGGTTCAGATGAATGTTTCCGCAATGCTAACTGTGCAGCTGAATACCTAGGTGCTTTGTCTATTATAGAGAAGTTTAATTTCCCATACCCCCTGAAGGAAGTGCGCAGTAAGTATCCACACTTAGACAAACTTAATTGCTTTCTTACATAGGTCCAGCTGAATTTGATAATCATACTAATCTTATCCAATTCTCTTTCAGGTGAAAAAATAAAAGATTTGACATATACATTTAATATTCCCCAATGGGTAATAGTAGGGGTAGCTTCTCTCTTCTTGTTGGTTATCTTGATGGTGGGCATGTTGATTGCCCGCCGCAAACGTGAACACAGCACACTCTGGTTCCCGGAGGGCTTCTTCCTCAAGAAGGAAACAAGCAGTAACAAGAACCGCAGAGAACCTGTGGGCCAAGATTCCTTGGGCATGAAGTGAGTCTTTCATGCATTATTAGGGCTTTTAATATAACTACTGTCCTTTCAAAAAAGACTAAATGGCATTCATGAATCTTTGCAGACACATGCCAAAGACAGTGGAAGAGTCTCTACTGGCAGATCACAGTGACCAGTGGATAGACACAGACTGCCCAGAGGCAAAACGTCTTAAGGTGACTGACCATTCATCATTTCTCTTAGAATGTATATGTGTATGCAATCAGTGAAACAGTTGTATATCCTAATAACTTTTTTATGTATAGGTGGAAGAGCCCAGTATTCTGTCAGATGGTGAGGATGCAGTTGACAGCAGACAGTGGACACAGCACCACTTAGCAGCGGCAGATATCCGTATGCCACCTTCTATGGCTCTAACACCTCCGCAGGGAGAGTTTGACAGTGACTGCATGGACGTCAATGTCCGAGGCCCTGGTACGATATGTTTGGTTGTCTACTGTTACTCCTTGGTTAGGTCTAGTTGTCCCGCCTGATCATAGATGAAGTTTAGGTAATATAATAGCAAATGTATCCAAAGCATTTATAAATATTTTTTTCTTATAGATGGCTTCACACCCCTGATGCTGGCATCCTTCTGTGGAGGTGGGCTGGAGCCAGAGGTGACCGAAGATGATGATTCAGAAGAATGCTCCGCCAACATCATTTCCGACCTCATTTACCAGGGAGCATCGCTTGCAGCTCAGACCGACCGCACTGGAGAGACCGCTCTGCACCTGGCTGCACGCTATGCCCGAGCTGACGCAGCTAAACGACTCCTGGATGCGGGGGCTGATGCAAACGCACAGGATAACACAGGCCGCACACCTCTGCATGCAGCTGTAGCAGCTGATGCACAGGGGGTATTCCAGGTAATAAAAAGTAACCTACAACCAATGAAATGTGTTTAAGTAGTAGACATGGACTATTGAAACAATGTCAGTGCTCACGTATCCCATATTCTCACTTCTGCAGATTCTGATCAGGAACCGTGCCACAGACCTGGATGCACGCATGTACGATGGATCCACCGCTCTAATCCTTGCAGCCCGTCTGGCAGTAGAAGGCATGGTGGAAGAGTTGATCACCTGCCATGCTGATGTCAACGCTGTTGATGAAATCGGTAAATGCTAAAGAAAAGAAAAGGGATAGAGTTCCTGCTCCTGATGTGAGGTTGCATTGTTTCTGATGGTTCCATTCTCTCTCCACAGGAAAGTCAGCTTTGCACTGGGCAGCAGCAGTCAACAATGTCGAAGCTACAGTTGCCTTGTTGAAGAACGGTGCCAATAAAGATATGCAGGACCTTAAGGCATGCATTCATATTCTTTTGAGTGTTTAGAAAGATTTATCTACATTAGCCATGTTGTTAATTTTTACATCCATCTACTATCTTTAGGAGGAAACTCCACTATTCTTGGCTGCCAGGGAAGGTAGCTGTGAGGCTGTGAAGGTGTTGTTGGCTCACTTTGCCAACAGGGAGATAACGGATCACATGGACAGGCTCCCTCGAGATATTGCCCAGGAGCGCATGCACCATGACATTGTACAGCTACTGGATGAATACAACACTGTAAGAAGTCCACAGGGCCATCCCGGGGCAGGTCACCACCTGTCTGGTAGCCACACCCTCTCACCACTAATGTGCCCTCCCAGCAACTTCCTCCAAGGGCTAAAGAGCACCCCCCAGGGTAAGAAGAACCGTCGCCCAGGGGTTAAAGGCATAGCTGGACAGCACGCTACCAGCCTGAAAGATTCAGCCAAAGGACGCAACAAACGGCTGACGCTAGATATGCAGAGTGCTTTGCTGGAGAGCTCGGTCACGCTCTCCCCTGTTGACTCGCTAGACTCACCACGAGGAGGTGCAAGCAACGCCGGCTACGTCACCAATCCCACCTCACCGGCCGCCATGCCCTCCCCTGGCCTTTTCCACTCCTCCATGTCTGTCCCTACCACTCCAATGGTGCACAGCAGTATCTTGGACGGCACTAGTCCTTTTGCTGTCTCCCTAGCTCAGCTGAGCGACCTGAGCGATGCTGGGCTCTCGATGCAGGGGCGTGTGGCCATGCAAGGAGGCGGCATCAACCAAGGCCCCCACAACTGCGTGCTGAATGCCGGCCAGATGAGCCTCAACATGGGCTTGGTAAGTCCAGTAAGCGTGCCATTCGACTGGCACAACCGCATGCCTCCATCTTCTCAGTGCAGTCAGCCCATGGTCAGCATTATGCATCCAGCAAGTAGCCAAGCAGGCATGATCCCTCAGACTCCAACGCTGCAGCAAAGCAGCATGCTCATGCAGCAGGTCTTCCGTAATGCCCAGCAGCCCATCCTGCAGCCTACCCCTGTCTCTAACACACCCTCAATTAGCCCAGTCAAACTGCCGCCCATTGCGGAGCAGCAGCCACAGCAACTTCACAGCCATGCCCTAACCAACCCCAACCTCACCCGCATGGGCTCCTCCACTCCCCCGACCCCACAACAGGCACAGCCTCCTCCAGCTTTCTACCAACCACAGCAACCACAGACTCAGCCCCCGCAGGCCTCGGCAGCCCCTCAGGCTTCACAAGCACAGGCTATCCCGTCTCAGGCACCCCCGGCACAGGCGAACGTTAGCACCGCAGGTCCGGAGGACTACCCCACACCGCCCTCCCAGCACAGCTACAGCTCTGCCATGGATGCCACACCCAAGCATTACCTGCATGTGCCCAGTGAACATCCTTACCTGACCCCTTCTCCAGAGTCTCCAGAGCCCTGGTCCAGTCCCTCCCCTCACTGTGTGTCCGATTGGTCTGACTCCACCCCCAGCCCAGCCATCACGGCTCCCGCTCAAACCCAGATTTCGCACGTCCAGGAGTCCAATGGGAAGATGCAGGTGTTTGCTTGAGCAGCTCAACCTACCTTAAATGTTTGTGACTTCGAGAGAGTAGAGTTGACGAGAGTCACTCTAGGGCTTGTTTTTTTTTACTTACCTGTCAGCCCATTTCCAAGATTTTAATTGGATTAGGATTGACTGTTTTGCGTCAAGAAGACCGTCTGCCGGTGTCCGCAGAAAGAAAGTTAAAGGGAAATTTGTGTTGTCTTCAAAAGAAAAGACAATTTAATGAAGTAAGACGTTCTGTCACAGATGGACTTGTTTTTTAATTATAAAAAAGTATATGAAGAATGCCACGTCTTTCATTTCAAAGACTTGGGGACACTCCTGAAACTAACAAACTTTAAAAAAACAAAACAAAAACAAAAAAACAAACAAAAAAAAATAGATTGAGAGAAAAGTGAAATGTTGAAGGAAATTCCTTTCTTTTTATTTATTGTCTTGTTTTTTCCAAACTGCCTTGGGGGAGTTTTCACCCTCTTTCTGTCTCTGTTGTTTTTAGTGACCCCCCATGACAACTGCCTTACTACTCCCAATATATTACGTGGGACTCGTGAGGTCTCCTCAGGTTCCATGTTACTACTGTTACAAGAGGAGCAACTCATGATTGCTTAGATAGCCGTTTGCCCCAGTTTCATCAGCAGCATTTGGTACAGTCAGAACTTATAATACACCCGGGCTTTTGAGTGACACACACACACAATGAGATTAGACTTTTTACAAATTTTAGTGATATTTATTTTGTCTAGCTTTCAGAAACAGATTGGCACATGAAAACAGAGGTATATAGAGACCAATACAAGTGAAATATTCTGATTTAAAATGATTTTATATGTTTTGTAAAAGTATTTGTATGAATGTAGAGGGGCATCTGTGAAGCACTTCGAGGGGAAAAGCTTGAGAGAGAAAGACGGTAAGAAACCCCTGAAATCATAGTTCAGCATTTATAACAACAGTGCGTTAAAAAAAAGCGCCTCTCTAAAACAGGCCAGTGTTTTGAATGTTTTCAGTGTTGGAAATGATTTCACTGAACATAGTTTCTTAAGTGACCTCACCGACTTACATAGGCCAGAGCTGGCCAACGCTCTACCCGTTCCCTCTCAAAATCCCAGCCAGTCACTGCCTTATAGTCTTGCCTTGTGTAAATTTGTTCTCTGTTTGTCTTTTTATAACCACATTTCTGGAGCCACGGTTACCTGTGGAACATTGATGTATTAAGCTGTGTTATTAGGCTGCTGCTCTGCGTCACTTCTTCAGTGACAGCCAACTGCCTTTTCCGCTAACATTCCTGATCAAAACCCACCACCCCGCGCTCGTGGAGCCGCTGATTGCTGCAAAACTGATCTCACCGTGTTCCTGAGCCCTCACAAGCACTTCATTTCAATACTGAACAGCTGCAGCTGACACTTGACCACTAGAAAGTCTTCCTCCGTGGCTTTACGAAGCCAAGGCAGTGTGGTTGATTTAGTTTAATGTAATTTGATCCCTCAGGTCCAGCATTTCCATGTGGTCTAATCATATTCCAGCTCCTTTTGGTTTGGATAGCAAGCATATGTGTTGTGTGTTGGGTACGTGGCTAACGGGGTTCTAATGGTCTGCTATTGCTCTGTCACTCCTCAGGGAGGTGTTATATAGCATGCAGCGTTGTCTGCATCTTTAGCAGTTCCCACCCCATCAGCCTAGACGATGACATCTGTCGTGTCTGGTCAGAAGGCGTGAGATGGGAAACGCTACCATGTAGTGATGCCCCTGGCTTTCTGTAACATGTCCGTATGTTCATCCTTTTTGAATTTTCCCAACTGTAAGACTTGCATTTGATGACACTGACAGCCGTCGCCAAGAGGAACACAGCCTTTTCACTGAATTATGGCACATAAAGCCATGCATTATTATTTTCAAATAGTATTTGTGCTTAATACTGAGTGTGCAGCTATGAAACATTTCAAGGCTTGTGGTGGTTTCGGAGCACATTCTGGACCTCTTTGTTTTCCTAAATAAGTACTACTAAGCTTCGCTAACCCAGCTAAGTCTTCCTTTCATTCACAACTTTTCACTTCTCATGATACAGTTCTCCCGATATTTTTGAAATCCCAGAACCTTTCTGTAAATATGTTTCACCTTGTTTAGGTCTACTTGTTTATGAGAAGTCTTATGTTTCTAAAAATGAATATGTACTAAAAAGAACAAAAAGTAAATGTACTTTTTATTAGCATTATTAAGGCGAGGATGTGACTGTGTATTGGTCTTGCATAACTAGAACAGCCATAGATATTTTCTATTGTCATTATTAATTTCCTATACTTGTTTAAAAGTAGTTTAAAAATCATTGTATATAAACAGTTTTTCACAGTTTCTTTCTACAGACAAAGTTGTAAAATATGTTACTTCTAATAAAGCGGTAGAAACTACATTTCACTAATGTCTTCTTATTTGTCTCATCTCTTTTATATTTCCATGCATTAATCCAGCTTTTTGTTTTAGATCAGATAAACTTGGGAAACTCCAGCACTTTTTGTCGCATATCAACCCAAAGCATCTAAAGATGTTTATAATGAAAATTAACTCATTGGATACTCAATGATTAAACGACAACAACAGCTATCAGATACTTTCTTAGCAAGTGTTCTCACCTCTTATATTTTAAAAAGGAAAGAGAGAAGTGCAAGTGCATATCGCGGAAGGTGGCATGTTTGCATCGGCTGCTGTTTGTACTAGATCAACTATATTATCAGCACATATTTATCTAACCTAAACCTTGCTCTCAGTAGTGTGAACAGCATCTGGATGCATTTTTTAGTTGTAAGCGAAGAACAAAACTTCACTGCGAGTATATCAAGCATTTTTATGGCCTTCAGTCTCTTGTGCATGTGCACTAGGGCAAGCATGAGCAGGTAAATTGCTGACTGTAATTCACTTAATAGCCGTTCTTAATAGTAAGGGTTTCTGAATTCAACATGCAGCCCCTTGACTGTTTAAAACCATTACAACATGAAAAGGACACCAGAGCTGTTACACACTGAAGTCTGCAACTAAACATTATGTTTGAGTCAAAGACAACAGTGCTTCGATTATCCAGACTTTACACTGGCCATCAAGCGACCCATCGTAGTAGCAAAACTGTTGCTATGCTATCTGTGGCTGCATTTTATTATTTGCATTGAAATGCTTTTGAAATGTTTTTTTTTTCTCCTTCAGAATCCTCTGAAATCTTTTCAGGCAGCACCTGTTCTCCTGTGAAGTATGCGTAGAATACTCAGAGCAGCATTGAACATTCGGTCGTGCTGGAAGATCATTTTATAGAATGCATCTATGGGTAGTCGTCCTGTAGGGTCAGCATGCTTCATGGCAGTCAGTGGCTTGTACAAACGATTGGTCTGATGACGAAATGGAGGGGTTTTGGACGCAATCAGCTGGAGAGTTTGCTGTAAGAAAACAACAGACAATTTTCTGCCACGGAGCTTTCAAGGATAAGTTCACCCAAAAATGACATTTACTCACTCTCAAATAGTTCCAAACCTGAATGAATATCTTTGTTCTGCCAAACACAAAGGAAGATATTTAGGAGAAAGTTAGTAACCAGGCTGTTTTTGGTCAACACTGACTTCCATAGTGGGAAACTAAATACTAATGAAGTCAATGGTGACCCAATACAGCCTGGTAACAAGCTTCCTTCAAATTATCTTCCTCAGTGTTCACCTGAATAAAGAAATTCATACAGGTTTGGAACTACTTGAGGGTGAGTAAATGATGACGGACTTTTCATTTTTAGGTGAGCTACTCTAACAAAAAAAAAAAAGAACTGCCCATACACACTAACCTCTGCCACTTCCTCAGGTGTCTGCCCGATTGAGCTAAAAATCTTATGTGAATATGGCATGTAGATCTGATGGAAGATGCGAGCTGTCTCCTCGTCAGTCCCTGAGAGATCCATCTTCTCTGCCTCTTCATACACTTTCTTCTCAAACTCAGTTACAACTGGGCCTGGCTCCACTAACGTCATCCTGTGAGATTTGTATCCAAGTCATACTTACAATGCATGAATTGGATCATTTATGGATAATAAATGGTTTATGGCCCATGGCTTATAGGTCATTAACATAATATAGTGCATTTAAAAAAATACTGTAAAGTTATATAATATAGTTAATAGTAGTATATAAAGTATATAATAGTATATAAAGACAAAGGTATATTTAGACACATTGTGGTTGTTGCATGTTTACCCTTGTTTAAAAAGCACTCTATAGCATTCTTAAAAAAATGTAAATGATGTAAGCTCTTATAGTGAAATCCTCTCATTTTTGTCTTATTTATTACCAGCATTTAGTATTGCTCTGTCCTCATTGGTCTACACATATGTGGAGGTCAACCAAGACGCCAGAACTACTCTTTTGCGAATGTGCATACATCTATTTCCGAAAGTCAGTGATTTGAGATATAATTTTAAAAACAGGAATATTTTAGCTACAAAAACCCACCGATCTGCTTCAGAACACACGTGTTAACCCCCAAGAGGCGTATAGGTTGGATATGTGGATATATACAATTTATGGAGCTTCAAAATAATGGGGGTAATATGGGGTCATTTTCTTTTTTGTGAATTATTTTTTATTTTATTTTATTAATATTCTATTACCTGCACACTAGAACGGAACGTTTAATGGACCAGCTGATTAAAAATGAATTGAGGTAAGCTAGCCCTTTTGATCAGTTTGCTAGGAACTTGTTTTATTGTGTACTCACTTGACATTGAACTTCATGGCTTGCACAGCAAGACTCTCACAAAACCCCTCTACGGCAAATTTAGAGGCAGCATATACGTCATTGAAAAGTAGTCCTGAAAAAAAAAGAGAGAGAACACTAAAAATATGCATTTTTTCAAATTGTCATTTTATGATTCTTTCAGTTGAATGTATTATTAATGAGCTATGTGGTATTACCCTGGATGCCCAGGACGCTGCTCATCACTACGATGTGTCCACTCTGACGCCGCTTCATGTCAGGCAGCAGTTCCTTTACTAGTCTTACCAGCCCAAAGAAGTTAGTGTCGAAGAGTTCCTGCATAGCACTTACATTCTGACACTCCAAAGGACCAATCATACCCACACCGGCATTACTCACTACGAAACAGTACGGAAGAGCCTAAATCAAACAGTATGTGTGAAAACAAAGAGATATGATTGTACTTTTTGGGGGGCAGCAAATCTACCACCAAAAATGTGGTGCGTGTGTATTGCTCCAAGTGATGCACATTTGAGAGGCAAATTTAACTGATGAACTCTGTGTGTTAACACAAATGTGGAAAATTATACAAATATACAAATTTTATTGAAAAGCTTTAAGTTGAGTCACTCAATTTTTGGTTATATCACTATGAAGCTGCATTGCGGAGAAACAAAAACGGAGAGAATGAAGGACATTTTTTGTACGAAAGGAAACTCTCAATGTCACCTAACACATCCACTCGTCGATCTGGAAAGCTGTTCACACACTCTCTGATGGAGTCCTCACAGGTGGCATCCAGCTGACGGATCTCCAAGGATCTGTTAAGGCTTTCTCCAGCTGCTCTCTCCAGAGCTTCTCTCTTATCCAGATCCCTCATAGTGGCCACAACTAACTCAAGCACAATAAATTCTAAGACTCATAACATTGTTACACAGTATTACACTGACCTGTTCCTTATCTAATGTACACTCTGTAAGAATATTGTTCCATTCTTAATAAATAAGAATAACCATCCAGGAGCAAATGAATAATACAACATTAACATTCTAGTAGCTATGATTAACTATTAGTAAGTAATAGCACCTAGTTAAATACTTAAAAGTTGTTTTTTTTTGTGGGTGTACGGCTGATGACTTAAAATGTTTCAGAAAAAAATATACCAGAACATTGACCACAGGAGTAAGCTATCAGTTTAAAAAAAATAATAAATAAACTCCTGTACTAATAAAATATACTAATTATCAGTGTCGGGGAAAGTTACGTTTAAAAGTAATGCATTACAGCCTGGGAGGCATGACAAAATAGAAGTTATTAATTAGCTAATAATGAACTGCGACATTCAAATGAGGGCTTCAACGCATTAATCTTAGTTTCATGTTAATTTGTGGTAGTTACTGTGTTAGTATTGCATCACTTATTTGTTCCTTTGCTGGTTTTTTATCACTGAGCAGTACTTGAAAGTGTTCCTTTGTAAGGTTATGAAACTGAGTTATAACTGAGTCTTCTTACCTTTGAAGCGCCTTAATTTATCTTTTGCAAGACGGACAGCCAGTGCCAACCCAATTCCAGAGGAGCATCCTGTCACCAAAACCTGTCGTGTCCCCATAACTTCAGTTCAAGGATGATTTCTAATCTGAAACCAGATACGTCTTAGTAACACTATATTTGCCAAATACAACTGTTATGACCATCTTACTTTAGTAATACAATCTCAGTTTTACGTATAACATATAAGCCACGTACATTTACAAGCTATTAAAATGCTAAATTCAGTATATGCTGTAACAAGAGCCATATATTAAAGTTTCAAATGTTTCGTGCTCGAGATAAGCACGGAGAACGCCGAAAGGTTTCTGGATTGAGGATTAAATCTTAATCAGATTATCCCAGCACGGGAGCGCGCCTCATGAGCCCGTGCGTGTTAACTAGTCAGTAGAGATTTGAATACACTTTACATCTGAAACCGCAAGACAAGTGTTATGTTTCATAAACGTCATCACGTTTCAAGATTGTAATAGCGTTCAGCACTGCGTGAAAAACAAAACAAAAAAAAGCACACAACCTCTTTGAGGTGTTCAGGGACATGCACGTAATAGTAAATTATTATTGTTGTTGTTTTGACGCGTTTAATGCTATGAAATTACAAAAATACATCAATTTCAGCTAAGTTACAGTAAAAAAAATATATTGTTGTTTGTTTTCCTATACTTCCATGTACTAAACTGTAGAATCAAAATGACAAAACGACGTTATCTGTAAGTTAAGTGAATTACTGAACAGCCTGGGCTGCGCTTCCCAAAATCCTCGTAAATCCAATGAAAACAGTAGAGCTATGATCAATTTAGGCTTCGATGCTTTTGGGAAACACGTACAGCGCTGAACGATTCCGTTTAGTGAACAGACTCAGTAGCTGTATTGGGGCGACCTCTAGCGCTCATGAATGATGTGGTATGTTTGACAAACTGAAAGTGATATATCCCACTAACATACTGAAAACGCTAAAGGAAACGGTGCCACAGTGTAAGAGGTTTAGCGCTGTCATTACAGGTACTAAAACAACACCGAACAACAGAGAGATGAGTCGAATGCATGAAGAAGTGGAGGTACAGTATTTGTTATTCGTATAAACATACAGTTACAAGGCGTATGCAATTTTATTGGTTACAATATGGCACGCTATTAAAGGAAGTATAGTGCAGTAACTTCCTCAGCAGTCATGGGGCATATTGTACGCAGGGTAAAATCGGCTTGGTGTTTTCCTGCATATAAAATCACCTCTTGGTTTATTTTGAAGGCCACACATATCACTAAGGTTTACACAGCGTTGTTGTTCTTTCAAATAGAGATATGGAAATGTTAACACGTTTACGCCCTTTTCACCTAGTTGGAAAAAAGTGTGAGGCGATTCAGAGAGAAGTTTCATGGACTTATTGAAATTGACCAGGCGGTATTGCTCATGCGACGCTATGGAAATGACCATCGTATGGTTGCAATGTGTGTCGCCCTGATGGCAGATAACGACAGGGGTAAAGTGCAACCCTGTTTCTCTTATGAACCATGTCTCATAAGTGTATTACTTAGCGTTAAATTAATGCCAATTGTATTAATTTTTTGCAGTTTTAATATTTTTAAGTTTGTGGTTGCATTGACTGCACATATTCATTTGATGTGTTTTTTTATACATGTGTGTAGAGTTGGACGAGGAAGACAAGTCGGCTTTGAATAATGACCCTGTAGCTAAGGTATGGTGCAAGTGAGCAAATGTATGGAAAAAGCATGTAGGTTTATTTTGTAGCAAAACATAATAGAACACACTTTAAATATGTGTGGCATTGCATTCGATTTCAAAACAATGCGGATTTAGCATTCAAAGAAAGCATCTAATCCAATTTAAATAAGAGTGACATAATTCATATTCTTTCTTGGGTCAGTTATTCACTGACACTTTCTCTGCACTCTTATAGAACGTGGTTATGAAGCTTAAAGCTGATGAAAAACAACAGGTAAAAAATTCCAACCATCTCCTAACAACCTGCGTACGTGATTTATGTCACGCGATTTCTGGAAAAAAATAAATAAATAATGAAAGTACCAGTACAATTTTTAATTGTATAATGGTGATAGTCATCAAAAATTGATAGGAAGAAAAAGCGGCCAAGTCGTCTGGATCCGGTGGTGCCAGTCTGTCAGCACAAGTAAGAAAGAGTTTCCTTCTTTGGATTTACAGGATATTTTACACTGTAGTCTTATTGCATCACTCTTGCATGTCCTGCTTCAGGCACCAGCCAAGAAAAAACTCAATGGTGATACTGATATAGCGGTTAGTTGCTTTGCATTGTTTACTTGAATCATCAATTGCTGTGTGTGTACCGTAAGCAGTGTGAACACTAACATGCGCTGACATGCTTGCAGGAGCTCGGTGCGCGTCTACGAGTTCTGCCATTAACAGAGGAGAACAAGCGAATGTTTGACCAGGCTCAGGAAGACCAGATCCCTTCTGTCATACATCAGTTTGCCTGCGAGTCATGTGACAGGGACTGGTGGAGACGTGTGCCTCAGAGAAAAAAGGTCTGACGTCTGACCACACCTTACAGGAATAAAACACCTCACGCTGTGCTCTTCCCGTATTTCGCATTCAACTGTGTGGGCTTGGTTTGTTGCAGGTGTCACGCTGTCATCGATGCAAAAAGAAGTACGATCCTGTGCCAGCCAACAAGATGTGGGGCATAGCAGAGTTTAACTGTCCAAACTGCTTGCGGACCTTCAAGTAAGATGTTACGTGTGCTCTACTCTATGGCCGTTTTTTTCTGCATGTGACAAGAAGTACAGTATTGCATTAACATGTTTCTGTTAGGGGTTTTGGTCGGATGGATGGACGTTCTCCTTGTTATGGCTGTCGCTCAGCCATTTTCCCCTCAAAGATTCTGCCACCCAGGAAGAGGCGTATGATGCCTGGGCCTAGAAGCAGAAATCAGCACAGCTGCCTTGCTGAAGACTGTTATAACCGAATGGGTAATATGATGCTGTTTGACAGAATGACCACTAGAGGTCCTGCACAATCTAAAAGTAGCCATTAATTATATGGTTTTCAGACCATAAATATCAATCAACAAAAGTAACGTTAAAATCTGTTAACTTCCTGCAACACTACAAACCACTGTATGTTTTGTATTGAGCTATAAGATCAATACAAGGACTGCAGAGTTAAGTGTGGCTACAATTCACATGCTCTGCTTCTGAGAGGACTTCAACTTTAGGTGAATTTTACTCAAATAATCACTTTTGACATTGAAGCACAAAAACAAGAACAAGTAGCACAGGTAGCAATGGCCAAAACACATTGTACGGGTCAAAATTACAGATTTTTTGCCAAAAATCATTAGGATATTAAGTAAAGATCATGTTCCATGAAGATAGCTTGTACATTTCTTACCGTAAATATATCAAAACGTCATTCTTGGTTAGAAATGTGCATTGCTTAGAAACTTCATTTAGACCGTTTTAAAAGCGATTTTCTCAATATTTAGATTTTGGGGTTTTTTTGCACTCTCAGATTCCAGATTTTAAAATAGTTGCATCTCAGCCAAATATTGTCTGACCTTTTTCAAAATATTGGTATTTAAGATCAGGGTCGCATTTTAGGTATTGTGTTAGCGCAGTAACTTAGTGCTAGTTAAGCTTTTATATTATATATTTGACAGAAATCCAACAAATAGAATTGAAAATGAGTTCTAGGAGGGTTCTTGCGTTCAGTACCCATTCTGGTCAAATTTAATCACATAGTAAATATCAGCATCTTTGAGACCACTAGTGTAAATGCTTCTGTTCTCTTGAAAAAGACTCATTTAAAACAACATTTTCAACAATTAACAATTAAAAATGACATTAAAGGTACATTTTACCTTAAAATTAGAAATTGCTGAAAATGTACTCACCCTCAGGCCATCCACGATGTAGGCGAGTTCACTTCATTAGAACAGATTTGGAGGAATGTAGTGTTACATCAGCATTAAAATGGATCCTCTGCAGTGAATGGGTGCCGTCAGAATGAGTGTCCAAAACAGCTAAACACAATAGATCGTAATAATCCACATCCTCAACACTTTAATACCAGCTGCGAGAACTCCCCAAGTTTCTGTAAAACCTGATGATCATGTTCTCCAGCATGATTTGAAGTGATTTAACAGCATCAATAAAATACAAGAACATCTAAATGTGTGTTAAAAAGAGTTTAGACATATTTATACATCAAAAAGAAAACATTTTTAGAGTTCATTTTGCATCATAGCATTGATGTGTTTTCAGTTTTGCAATATTTGCTTATAGGTTATTCCATATTTTCAAACCGAACTGCACGAATATAACCATCTGCTTGTTTGTGTTACCTAGAGCCCCATGTACCTGGTACCGAGTGCGTTCACCCACACAGCAGACAGAAGAACAGGAAGCCGCGTGTGGTTTACCCCAGCCCCGCTCACATCAGCAGCGGATCCACCGTCAACACCTGTCTGAGTCAGGGCAGTCTGATAGAAAGCATCAATGAGCTCATTCTAGATGACATTGAGGAAGAGTCTGATGAAGACTCTGACAGCAGCAGTTAAAGCACTCAATCACTTCAGCTGCTGCTTTGAATGAAACATCATTTGATGTGATTCCAGATAATTCGCTCAAAGTAATCAATGCATCGAGGCTATAAGCAGCCTGAATGAAATGTGTAACGCACTGCAGAAAAATTAACGCAGTGCAACTTACACCAAACACAAAATGATTGATTGACCCCTATCCTGAGATACTATACCTGCAGTGTGTGTGCAAGAGTGAGCATTTCTGGTTCTCGGTGATGCAGACGATTTACTGAAGTCATATGAAACTATAATGTTCGGCAATCCAGGTATACTTGGAAATTGTTAAAACAACTGTCAGCCGATCAGAGTCTTAAACATACGGCAGCTCTGTGATGTCACGTTTATTACAGAGACAAGTCCAGATTTTAATTTCGGTAATACCCTACGCTCCTTTCCTTATTTGAATTGCATTACACTGTTGTTTGGTACAATTATTTGCATATTTAAATTAGCATATTTCCGCTTCACATGACTTATGATCATTTCTGTGTTATTGCCCTTAATAGATTCATAAAAAGCCACTCATCGGTTACTTACAGTAAAGTTCAATTTGTTGGTGAAGTTAAGCATTACATACTAGAATCCAACAATAAGCAATACTTCTAAAGCATATTCAATTAAATATTTACTTAAACCTTCATTTAGGTTTAAGAATAACCACAAAATTAAAGAGGTTTTAATTTAATAGTATCTGTTAATATTAGTTAACATACACCGATCTAAAAAGAATATTTGATTAACATTAAGATTAGTACATGCTGTAAAACCATTTCAGTGTTACTCAATCTTAATGTATTAGCATGGTAATAGTCTAATATTCCTATTCTTCGATTTACACAACACCAAAGTACAGAGTGCTCCAACCAATCGGTTTGAATTTTTAACTTCCTTGCATTTCTTTAACCCTCTGTTTGGTCAGCGATTACAACTAACAAATACAGGCGCTTCAGAGGAAAACTCCTGATGAGTAAAACAGATCTGCTGTTATGTCAGCCTTACATAAACTGCACACATGAGAGTTGCACGGCAAACTGTAATGAAGATTTCAGAGACATCTGCAGGGGAAATTATGGCCAAAGATATGGAATAAATGTTTGTGTTTGCCGTTACATCATAATTTTGCCTGGTGTTGTCTTTGTGTAACTGCTTTGATGAGTAATCATACCAGATGTTAAGAGATTTTTTTATGTATAGTGATTTGTACAAAGCATGAAACCAGACACCCAGCTACACCCAAAATTTGTACATCCTTTACAAAACCCTCGACTGAAGATATTAGATAGCATCATGAGACGACAAAGAATCACCCTTAGAACTGCTAAAGCTTTGAATACTGTGGATCCTGAATTGAACACAAAGATCTATTATCTCTATTATATCTCTATATACGTGGGAATTAAAAAAAAACAAAAAAAACAATTCTGGGTGTCAAAGGCAGTCATTGTGCTTCAGCCGTTTATCACAGACTGAAGTTATAGTTTGAACTTATTTTTTCTTTCAGACTCTAACTTCTATTTTAAAAACTAACTAAAATTATACTTATTTTTAGAAATTTGACACTGGCAGAACTACAGTTTAACTGCCTGGGTACCCCATCCATAAATAATTCTGTATTAAACATTACTTAATTAGATATCCTTGGAGATACATTCACATTCAAGATGGAAAAGATTTTCATTTATTGTACTGTTTATGGGCCAGCAACCTCCCTACATTTCCCAAAGTCTCAAGTGTCAGTTGGACACCTGAAAAAATATTCATCTACTCTAAAAAGTTAAGCAATGCTGACATTTAGCCTACTTAAACATCTGGATGACTGTCACATTCACTACTGCAGCTGTGGGCAAAGGTTCTGTTTGATTATTTTACATCAATGTCATTGACGGAATGCAAAATCACAAACAAGCCATTACAAAAAAAAGACAAATGAAAGCAATGCTGAGCTGTAATTAATGCTGGAGTACTGTACACTCTTACAAAAGGAATTTTAAAATGATTTAAAAAAAAAAAAAAAAAAAAAAAAAAAAAAAATTTCTTTAAAATAAAAAAAAATTCAAAAAGCAACAAACCGTGTGGAATTATTAATTTAAGACTGTATGGATTGACATGAAAAAGATGAAATACTGTCCCTAGTGGATGAGATAAACTCTTACTTAACATGCTTACATGACTGCAGGGCTGGGGCGTGTCTTGTAGGAGGGAACTGATTTCATAACGTTACATGTATAAATAACAGCTTGCAGACGCACACATGTTCATACTTCCTCTCTGCACAGCTTCAAGCTACAACATGTAAGTACTGGAGCTTTTACTCCACGCCAGCGTACGGCAAGCCGTTTTTATACTGTACTTTTATACTGCACTTGTACTTTTATTCCTTCTAGGGATATGACTTCTTGATATCAGTAATTATATTTTCACTAGTTATATGTTTATACTTGATATCAGGAATCTAATTGTTGATATCTGTACTTGTATTTTCACTAGTGAAACGTCTCCATAGACTGCCATTCAAAATCAGTTGTTGATATCAACAATTAGGATCGTAAATTTCTGACATCAACAATTACATTCTTGATATCAAGAACATTCATTTTTACTGGTAACCACATGGTTGCTGATATAAAAAAAGGTTTTTACTAGTAAGAACTGAATTCATGATATCAACAATTGATTTTGAATGGCAGCGTATGGAGACATTTCACTACAGATATCAACTGAATTTTTTATATCAACAATTAGATTCTTGATATCAAGAATAAACATTTTAACTAGTGAAAATCTAATTGCTGATATCAGGAATAAACATTAAACTGAATTGTTGATATCAAGAAGTCATATCCTGAGATGGAATAAAAGTCAAAACGGCTTGCCATAGTAGCACCATAAAAATGACATGTTGCTGCGAAAGTAACCTCATTTGTCTGTTTTTAATGTTTAAAAGGTTTTGTCTGAGCGGGATAATCGTGCTGCTCATTGCTGTGACAGTAGATGGAAGAGTTGGGTAAGACTCGTTTTTACTTTCCTTGCCGGTGTAGAACTGCCACACCACACCACAAAGATCACATGTGCTTTGTTGTGTACAGGTCAAGTTAAATGTGTTGTGTTTGCGTCTCTCAGGGACTCCTCTAGTACATCCAGTTACTGCACAGAGACAAAAGAGTGCTTTCTGTTTGACTTGGTTTGTGAAGGAGATGGTTATGAGGTGAGACACAAACATGCAACATGTAAAAGACAGGCTCGCGCGGTCATGGTGATGAGGTGAAGTGCTCTTTTCCTATAGGTGCGACACTATGATGCTGCTAAGTGGGTGACCACAGAAGCTGAATCCTATTTAATGGAAATTGCAACTTCAAGAGCCTTCAGGAAGCTTTATAAATACATCACCGGAGAAAATGAGGATGGTGAGTTTCTTTGGGGGTCGGTCTTTCTGGGTCAAACATTGCAGAGGACTTTAAAACCATTGTTTTTAAGGATGTTAAAAGCTTTGAGGAACTTTTTAACTTGCTTATCATTTGCTCCTCCTTCTATGTCCAAGACGTACATCTTTCTTTCTTCAGATGAGCATACATAATAGTCCTAATATAGCAGCATTCTGTAAACGTGCCAGACTTCGAAAAATCAAGTGCATTAAACTGTATAATGGTATCCAGTGTCCAGTAATGAAGTGAAATAGCATGACAAATACCAGCTTGCGATATCAAGCACTATAACGGACTGTTTTGTACAGGTAAACAAACCAAATGAAGGAGACCTCGCATATTCAAGTCAAATTCAAACAGCCGCATCCACTCTTATAATGCAAATTGTCCAGGACCTTCAAAAACCACTAAAAGGGAACACACCAGGAACATGAAACTCAACTGATGAAATAGTGTCTTCTGTTATTTTTGTCACACTGTACAACAAGAATTAAGTTCATTGTTCATTTCTGGTCAGAGCTGTATCCCTCCTTTCCACAACCCCCTTTTGGTTCTTCATCTGTAACTTACAATAGGCCTACTGATCATTGTTTCAGTAACTAGCAATTTATAGTCTAATTTTCACTCATCGCGTCGCCAGACAACACAACGCTACACATTTTCTAAGTACAAGTATTAATATAAAGTACACCATTCAGATGCCTCTTTATTTCTTAATGCATTTAAGTTCACAACAAACTTCCAATGCGTCTTCAGTTAAAACGGAGCAATGAAGAACATATTTAACAATCATTGGTAGCAGGTTCCCCCCCAAAAATTTAATTCTTACTCCTAAACTCTTATTTTCTAGGTGCGAAGATTGACATGACTGCACCAGTCCTTATTAAAGTCAATAACAGCTCAAGCATTTGGCAATCATCAGTCTATGGTCTCAGCTTCCTCCTTCCCTCCAAATACCAGGCCAAAGCACCCAAACCTACCGACCCATCTGTGAGTCTCCTTCAGATTTTCGGTGATTTCTATTCTAAGTTTTGCTGTTGTTGTTGTTTTTTAAACTTGCTCCCGCACTTTAATGTAGGTATACTTAACAGACACTCCAGATATGAAAATATATGTCAAGAGCTATGGGGGCTGGATGGTGTCACCTGTGGCCAAAACACAAGCTGACAGTCTGAAGACGTCGCTGGACAAAGTACAAGCGACTTATGAGACAGAGTACCACTATAATGTCGGCTATAACAGGTGCGCTTAGTTCACCTCCTTTCTGCCAGTGATAGTATATGATTTGAGAAGTTCTTATGTTTATTGTTTTGTGTGTGTGTGTGTGTGTGTGTGTGTGTGTTTCAGCCCAATGAAGATTATGAACCGACACAATGAGGCATGGTTTATCGTTAAGGGTGAGCCTGTGTGTCCTAAGAGTGAATAATTTCTCTGAGCTTCCTCTCTTAAGAGTCTTTTAAATGTACATAATTCATTTAAATAAGAAAATTAATAAATGAAAAGAAAACACTTTATTTATAATTAATAACAGGATAACTATGCCTAATGTCTAACAAGATGTTTTTGTCATTTGTTTTTCAGAGCAACAGAGTGCAGAACTGCATTACTTCTGTATTCATAGCATGCTAAATTGCCATACATGGTTTTTTTTTTAACTGAGTATAGGATACATACTTCACACTGTAGGATATTATACCATCAATTAAAACATTTTTGGTATATGAGCATTTTTTATAAACATTTGTTATAAAAAAAAATATGAATAAAAACATCAGTGTAATGATCTTGTGTTTTATTGGGATTTTTCTTTACAATTTATGAGTCATGTTTCATTTACATTAATGTCTATGTTAATATATAACATTGCAGGTTGGAAACTGGCCATTGGCTAAAATTACATTTGACAGACTAGATGTGTTGATGGATGCAGTGAATGGTAAAAGGTTTATTCGCACAGAAGCCAGCCAATTCACTAAATAAAATATACACTGTGTAAATTCTAAAAGACGATCAGCCATTTACAATTGGAACAGCTGATTTGTGAATATATATTATATATATATATACACAAAAAAAGTATCTAAATAGTCTTACCATTGAAACCTTTCCTTACTAAGACGTGGGACATAGAATGACAACTGACATTTATATCAGTTAAATTACATTAAACACTATTTCCTCTTGTCTTTTTGGCCAATCACGTGGCTCCATTTTCTCACTGTCGATTGTAAAATAACATAAAGGCCATACAAACCTGATGTACCAAATCTGAAACAAAAACATATGCAAATGTTTTACAAACATATATTAACTATGCACATTAATATGTAGAGACAACTGGTATATTATTTGTTTTTTAAATATCATAAAAAGTGCTGAACTGATTCAGTTGATCTGATCTGACCTAATTCATCCGTCAACAGAGTAAAATTGTGAATTATACTGCCACCTAGTGTCAAGTAAACATGCTTGAGTAGTGGGGTTAGGGAGTAGTTGAGATTAGGGGTCATTCTTCCAGGTTTGGTATCTACTCTTCACAGACTTCAAGCTGCTCACCATATTCTCCATATTTTCAGTTCTGAATGTAATTTTCCACACAATTGAAGAAGACTGATTTCACATTTCAAGACAAGTCCTCATTTAATTTGACTTTTTTCGAAGCTCAGGTTAATCTATCACCCTTGAACCCCATATCACTGCACATACCTGCTCCCTTCAACATAACTAGACTTTTTTGTAATTGACTCCGAAGGTGCTGGAACCTCACTTACTGATAAAGATAGCAAAACACAGTATATTACGTGTTGATGTATATATCTAAAGTTATCTGATTTAAATGTATAGAAATGTTCTGCATCTTGGGAGAACAGAATAATCGCATGGCTCCTGTAGTTGGATTGGTCTGATAAACACAAATGATAAAAGCCTCATTTGGTAGTTTCAAGAATGGATGCACAAGTATTTCAGCATCAGGTTTTTTGTGTTTATTTTCTTGTGTTGAGCGCGTCCCTCGATATATGCTCCTCCCGCAACGCACCTTGCATGAATGAGATCTTGCTTGTTGGGAAGGTGTGACAGACTCAGGTTTATTACCCTCAGCATGGAGCAAAGTCCAAATGAGGGCCTTTACACCATCTCTGAGAGAGCCTGTGCCTGTTTTCCTCTCTGTCCCGCTCCGAGTCCTGGAGGCCTGTACAGTAATGAATGACAGCTTACGGTGACCCATGCCACCCCTTTCCTATGGACCATGAACATCTCAAACTACCCCACGGATAACCCTCAGCCCACGGCCCTTCACTCTGCCGGTTTCACACAGGACCTTGCGTCACAAGAGGGGCCGTCAACATGTAAGTAGAACTTCAGATCTGTGAGATTTCAAATGGCTTTAGCAATAGCATTAACTGCTAATGTAATGCATTTGAGAGTAGCAAGCATTTCGATTGTTGCGATATTCGTAAAATCGCTTCGTTTGATTGTGCTCAACAGTTCAGTCATGTTTAGTATGCATACTTGAGGATGTGAATCAAAAAGATTTATGATTTCATTTTGCTTCAGTTTGCTTCAGCAAATCTAAAAAGCATTTAGTCAGAAGTCATTATATTTTACTTTTGTCTGCTGCTGAAAATAATCAAACTATATGGATTATGTAAGCCCTGTATCTCAGGGTTTAATCAATCGAGTGATAAGAGACTAAGCCTATTTGAGATATAATAGACTGCTCAGCCAATATATCAGATAGAGTGGTCATAAAACTGTTCAACCTTACAACCCACTCCCAGACAGTCATCTTACAGTAGGCTGCTTGATTTTCATTTGCTGCTTCCTGAAGATGACGAGTAAGATTTATTTTAAAGAAAGAAAGGACCATTAACACTTCCATTTACAATGAGTGTGATGTCCCGTAGCTCAGGAGTTAAAACCAGACCCAGACGACAGGGCAGCTCAAGTGGAGGGCTGTCCTGTGTGTGGTGACAGAGTGTCAGGATATCACTATGGTCTACTCACCTGTGAGAGCTGTAAGGTAAGCTGTACCATCAGTTAGACAAGTACACAGTAGCTGCTGTCATTAAAAAAAAAAGGTTATTCCTAATCATTCTTAAACACTAAAGACAGATATTCCCACCAGGGCTTTTTTAAGCGCTCTGTACAGAATAACAAGCGCTATACGTGTTCAGATGCACAGTGCTGCCCCATGGACCCAGCCCAGAGGAAACGATGTCCTTACTGCCGCTTTCAGAAATGTTTAGCTGTTGGTATGAAGAAAGAAGGTATGCCTGCAAAACATATGCTTCATAAGTTTGGCCGACATTCTGTCAGTCCTTTAAAATAAGACTTTGTCTCTGAGATATTAGCCATCCAAGATAGCTCTGATCTTGTTCTCATTTATCTTTGAAACCATAAACCGTTGCAATAGCAATCTTTGATGACCCAGTAGGGGTATGTAAATGTAATGCGCACACAAGCACAAAAAAAGGATCATTTGATTTAGGAAGGGTTCAAAAATATTTAATGTGTGCATGAATTCATATTTAATTTAATGCGTGCCTCTAGGAACTGTGTTGAGAAACAATAATTTAGAGCTGTGAGAAATTATCAGGCTCTTTCAACCTGATCTCACAGAATTGCGCGAAATAACCACAGACTCCTAACGCATAATTCAGTGACAGGCATCAGCTGTGATCCACGCACGGATTTGGATTCAAATATTGGGTAATAATTTTGCCATTATTGCATATGTATCGGGGTGTGCTTTTTCACTATAAACGGTCACAACAGTTTTATTTATATTACTTTATTCATACATTTATGAGCACATAACCCAACACCAGCTCCAAAACCTACCATCCGTTAATAAAACACAAGATAAACTGGCAGAATGAACTAACGACATTATATATATATATAAAAGATTAATATTCTAATTCTTCCGAGACTAAAGGATTGATCATCTCTCCGTCTGCCGTTACTCATCTGTGCTGCAGCTGCTCTGTGCAAATTTAAAAAAAATGCCGCCAGTAGAATCCTTACGTCAGACTTGGTTGTAAAATTCTATTAGCTCTCACGTGTCTCGTGACCGATCGCATCATGCTGTTGTGAAATGTTATTGGCTCTTGTGTCTTTCTGCTGATCAATTTGCGTCATTCTACAGGACGAGATGTGTTTTGAATAAGAGTCAACGCGTTAAGGGAGCGAGATCATTTCAACGATTAAAACTTTTAACTCTCTTGTTCGCATAAAGACATTGTATGGCTTCAGAAGGACTTGAAATGCAACAACTTGTTTGTAATGTTTTTTTTTTTATTCTTATGGTCAGTTTTTGCAATAAATACCTTTGACTGCACCTATATTGTTCAGAAGTGGGTAGGTTTAGGGTAAAGGTGGGGCTAGATGCTACAATGAAAGTATATATTTTATATCAAATGTATCCGGTTATCTGTGCGTGGATCACGATTGATGCCCGTCACTGACTTACATTGTAATCTTTTACGTTGTAGTACCACGCAATTGTCGATGATTACGTGATACTAACACGAAACTATGCGTTAAGTGTTTGTGGTTATTTCACGCAATTCTGTGAGATCAGGTTGGCTCTTTTGAACATTGTGTGGTTTAATTGTAAAATTACTTGTCACAGCTGTTCGTGCAGACAGAATGAGGGGTGGGCGAAACAAGTTCGGACCTTTGTACCGACGCGACAGGCAACTGAAACAGCAAAGAGGGACTTATCACCAGACGAACACTGCCCCCTACAGAGTCAAAATAGAGGGACCACAAGCACTGGTACCTGCTGTGCCTCAAGAGTTTCATGTCCTCAACCCCTCCCCTGCTTCTCTTGGCTCTGACCATTACCATCCACCTCAGGCCTTTCATCCCAGTATTAGCCAGTCTGAGTTTCCTGTGCTGCTGGACTGCACCATACCCAGAGAACGGCAACTGTCTGATACATCCCTACCTTTCCACACGCTGTGCTATCCAGGCTTCCACGGATACCCTCCTGAGAAACGAGAGCTGCCCTTTAGCTACAGCCCCGGTTCTGTGACACCCCATGCTCCAATCTCTCCTACCATTCTCTCTACACCTACACTCACGCCAACCTCAACTCCAAGCTCCACCCCAACTCCTGCACAGAACTTGACACCCAGTTCAACCCCAACCCCTAGTTCATGCTTCCTAAACGAGCTCCTACAAGCTGAGCCAGATGAAAAGCAGCTTTGCACACGGGTGTTAGCAAGCCTCCAAAGAGAACAGGCCTGCCGAGGAAAACACGACCGCCTCAACACCTTCAGCATCATGTGCAAAATGGCCGACCAGACTTTGTTTGGACTGGTGGAGTGGGCAAGAAACAGCACACTCTTTAAGGAGCTTAAGGTAGAAGAGTTTGCACTTGTTTGCACATACAGTGGTCAACATTGGAAGTGGATCAAAACCTTTCATCAAAGCTGTCCTAAAAATCAAAAACAATAGCTATTCTTGTCTTAGGACAACTTTTATAAAAGGTTTTGATCCACTTGAATGTTGACTACTGTACATTGGATGCATTGTGTTAAGTGTAATCTTCAGTTTCACTGCTGAAAAGACCACTATAAATGTGTTTGCTGCTCTGAGCTGGTCAGTATGTTTCCCCGTTGAAATTTCTGAATAACCATCTTTTGTTTGTCTTACAACAATATTGCTCATATCTGTCAACCCTCCCGTTTTTCCTGTGATTCTCACATATTTTTACATTCTGTCCTGCTATCATCTCATAAAAATGTTTTACCCATATTTTTAATCTTGCTATATAAAAAAAAAACACTGGGCATATAATTTGCGTGTTTGATACATTCACCTCCGGTAAAACTCCCATAATCACGCCAGTATATTCCAAGGTTGTCCGGTTGCCAGATCTTGTATGAAATGCATACTTCTCACACAGTGGACACATACAAATTTTAACCCATTTGTTCCCTCATCTTGGCACCTTTACAATGCAGTGGTGCTTTGGATGACAGATGACTACTATCTGCAAGTCAGTTATTAAATTTTTGGGGGTGGATAAAATAATTTATTAATAAAATAAATTATTAATGATGTAAATATTAATTGACCAAGCATATATGATAGCTTTTGTGTGTGTGCAAAATTGCAGTGACACAAGACGACTTAGGTAAAAAAAGAAAAAAAATTATAATAAATAAATAAAATAAATAAAGTAAACAAGTAAATTGAGATAAAGCTTACACTTTAAAAGGATATGGTTTAATTGGTTAAATATGAGCGCTGGAAGTTTAAAAATCAGGTGCTGCACTGCTTTGTTTAATGTGGTTACCAGGGAAATGGGCTAATTCCTGGCTAATAAAGACTCCGCCCTCTTCTCATAATAGACACGCCCCCAGTCTCCCATATTGTGGTACCCAAATGTACCAAACTCAACTGCTAACCCAGGGGTGGGGAACGCTGATCCTGGAGGGCCACTCTACCCCTGAAAAACACTGGGATACCTAACTGCATCCTGAAGACCTTGATAAGCTGGTTCAGGTGTGTTTGATTAAGGTTGGAGCAAAACTCGTCAGGGACACCATCTCTCCAGCATCAATGTTCCTCACCCATGCCCTAACATAAGAAACAGGGGTTTCCAGACTCAGTCCTAGAGAGCCACTATCCTGTAGAGTTTAAAACCTTGTAAAACCTTGATTAGCTGGCTCAGGTGTGTTTGATTGGGCTTGGAGCTAAACTCTGCAGGACAGTGACCCTCGAGGACAAAGTTTGGAAAACCCTGCCCAAAACTAACCATAGCATAACCCTGTAAAATCACAGGGAAATTGTTGGTTTATAAGATAGGAGTATGTCTCCAACACCAACTCCAAGTCTAGCCCTAACGCTACCCCTTTGCATGCCTAACATTAGTTTTATTGTTTGGAATGTTGATCCAGAGTCCTACTTGACAGGGTGTTGGTTACTTTACCAACCTGGTCTAAGAAGGTAAGTGCTGGTCAGATGCTGGTCTAAGTAGTGGAGGGCCATGCCCACCACTAGCAAAACTTGCTGTTGAAAGCTGCCGAGAAGTATTGTCTTCCTGTTGATTGAGAAATCTCACTATTTTAGAAGCCCATTGGGAACACCTGCACCCAATGCTTAGACCTATAGGGTCAAGAGCAACATACATAATTCCATTGAGAGCAGGGATGAGGTTAACATTTGTGACTTTTTCAACAAGGATAGGCAAATTAGATTTTCACTGCAACTCTGAAAAAAAACTCACCTGCCTGTAGCTTTCTTAAGACATCGATTTGCTTGTTCAGGCATGTTTGAAGCTAAACTCTTCATGACAGTGTCCCTTAAGGACCAAAACGGCCTTTCAAAAACCAAAAGTCATTGATTCAAACCTGTCCTGGGAACCCCCTAACACGGCTTGTTTTGTATATCTCCCTCATTTAACACACCTGATTTAACTCATCAGCTCATTAGTACAATCTGCAGGACTTGGATTCGGTGTGGCCTATGTGCTTTTGCAAAACCCTCCCCCTCCCCTTCTACCTCTCTAAAAACACAATTTCCCATTCCGGGGGGCAGCCGGAGTTCGAGCCGGACGCCGAGCCCTTACCCTCGCTAGGGTTACAATCGCTAGGGTTCGAGCCCGCCGTTCTCCCGGCCCGCTCAATGGACAGCACGCCAAACCCGCTTTCCAATTTCAAACATATGAGGAAGCGTGAACACTTGAAATATGTCATGGCTGGGGGGCCCCAGGATAGGTTTGAGAACCATTTGCCTAATTCAGGAGTTCTCAACTCTAGCACTTAGCTCCAACACACCTAACAAGCGCGTTTGATCAAAGGTTGGATACTTGTTATTTTTTAATTGTCTTGCCATCAAAATAGCCCAAGATTCTGACATGGAATGAAATAAATATATAAGAATAGGCCTACTACTTGATCAAGGTTGGAACTAAAGACAGCAGAGTTGAGAATCCCTGGTCTAAGTTGTCCAATGCTGCATAACAAGAGTACTTGATCTTTTACAGGTAGAGGATCAAATGGTGTTATTGCAGAGCTGCTGGAGCGAGCTTCTTGTCCTGGATCACTTATGCAGGCAGGTGGCTTATGGGAGAGATGGCTGCATTTGTCTGATTACTGGACAACAGGTAAGAGCAGCTCTAGCACCGAACCAGCATTTCCCTACTCTGTTCCATTCCAACTGGTCACATTATGGTAGGGGTTGGTGATATATTGCATACCGCTAATCAAAAAAATGGCTTTACTGACTAGATGCGCATGAATATAGCATGCAATATATCGCCCAGCCCTAAATTTTGGATGTCTCCCTTATCTGACCCATCTATTTTAGTCTTCACTATGCTGATGAGGTGGAATGAATTAGGAAGAGTTGTAAAATTTTTACTATTGGAGTGCCACCAGTATAGTCAATAGTCATAGTTAAATGACTGTTTAGGAGTCTGCATTTTCTCTGACTTGCTTTTATTGTACCAGATTGAGGTATCGACTATCCTCAGTCAGGCTGGAGCAAATCTCAGTAGTTTGGTGTCCAGAGCCCAGGACCATGTCGCCAAGCTAAGGTCACTACAACTAGACAGAGAAGAGTTTGTGTGTCTCAAATATCTGGTCCTCTTCAACCCAGGTGGGTTTCTTTTTTCCTTTTAATCTGAACAAGAGTTGGACCGGAGTTGTAAGGGTCATGTGTTTTGCAGATGTTAAATCGGTACAGGACCGAAGGCAGGTAGAACAAACACAAGAGCGTGTAAACAGGGCTTTGATGGACCACACTATGCAAACCCATCCAGGTCAGTCTGACAAGTTTGGACAGCTGCTTCTCCGGCTGCCAGAGGTGCGCAGCATCAGCCTGCAGGTGGAGGAATACCTGTATCAGCGCCACCTGCTGGGAGATCTGCCTTGCAACTCATTGCTGACCGAAATGCTTCATGCTAAGCACACATGAGACACTTTCAAACTAAAGCATGTTATTGGAAACGTTTTCATATATTTGGTGTGTAAAAGTTTTGAGCTCTGAACAAATCCAGTTGTCATTGTTGGCTGGCACTATGTACTAGTAGTTAACAACAGGACAAACAAACAATAGGAACAAAAAGTAGTTATAGGTATTATGATTGAATGAGATGTAAAGCACATGCATATTCCTTTAACCACTCTCACCTTACAGTTATGGATCACGTCCAGTCAAAAATGCAGTCAAACACTGCCATTCGTATAAAAAAAATAACTGTCTAACCTTCCCACATCAGTCACAGAGGCATATCACACTTTGTGTTTGTGTCAGTTTGAGTTTCCAATTAAAGTGTCTGTATATGGTAAATTTCATGTGTCCTGTGTCTAGAATGCAGCTATGGAAGATTAAAGACTATGAAGTCCATCAAGAACATGTCCAGTTCATATTTCAAAGTAGAATTATACTACTGTTCCAAACCCATAAGACCTCCGTTCATCTTCTGAACACAAATTAAGATATTTTGATGAGATCAGAGAACCATTACCATTTTTATTAAATTAAAAGTAGAATAATTGGCCAATTGAATAAGTTGTATTAATGTAAAAAATATATTAATGAACATAGCAGTAATCATTTACCCCCAGCATCTGAGTGACTGAAGATGCGAAAGATTAGCGTTACGTTTGCTTCTGAAGGGAAACGCTCCCTTGATCAACCGGAATGCGTTTATGTTCGCGCGAATCATTCATGATCCAGCCTCACCTACAGAAGCAGTGAGTATAATGTCTTTTAATGAATCCTTGCTAATCATCTTTCCTAATAATGTGCTAATTAGCAAGTTTCACTCTGAATACGGCTAAACAAAGATCCTCCGAAAGAGCCTTGGAAAAGAGGGGCGGGGACAGAGGAGCTCGTGAAGATTTAAAAGGGAAGTACACAAAACAGAGTGGTTGCTTATGAGCTGTTTTTGTCAGGGAAAAATTAGCGTTTTTACACGATCTTTGAGAAATTATAAAACAAACTATGTTACAAAAATGAAATGGAAAATTGCCTTTGTATGACCCCTTTAACATTCACTTACAAGATACAAGAGACTGGGAATAATATTAATAAAAATAAAAACAGACATGGACATGTAAAAACACTAAATTTCAAAGTAAAAACTAAAATGTTTACAAAATGGCAACAAAAGTTGATATAATGGTTGCAACTTGTAGAACTTAAGTAAGATCAGTGACGATGAGAAATAACTGGGATTAATTTAAAAATGATTTTATTTTTCTAATCCTGTAACATGGGATTAATCCATAATCAAAGAATTTGGGAGAAAACAAAATCTACCAACATGAACATGGAAACAGTAAAAGAAAAATACAAAACATTAATGTGCTTTCTGAAATGAACGAGTGAATCACCACATTTGCCAGAACATAAATAATAAAATCTGAAACTAAAACAGAAAACTCTAGCTCATCCTTACCCAATAAATACACCTTAGGTGACCTAACATTCTACAGAATTGCACAGAATCCAGTTACATTACACCATCATCCCGACAGATAAACACATGCAACACACATCTCCCATTCATTTGACACAGAAACATATCATCCAATCATTTCAAAAATGATTTTTTTTTTTTTTTGGCTCTTTACAAAAATATGTACATCTTTACAGCAAATCTGTGAAGTACTTCATCTGATTCTCCAAAGACAGGAAAGGGTGGCCTGACTGAATCAGTTGTTTTAGTGCTTTGATAAACAGACTAATTGCCCCTTTTATACAAAAAGACAATTTCAAGCCATCCAAGAAATGAATAAGGCCAAGTTAGACAGTTTGGAGACTATTCATAGATCATAGTAATAGAAACAACATAATAACCGTTTAAGGCTGCAGACACCAGGGCTGCTGATCTGCCTTATATCACTTCCTTTTAGTATCCCGTTTTATATCACTTTCTGTTTGTGTTCACTATTGATATATCACTATATGATGCTGCATGTCGTGGTGTAAGTATGCATCACTTGTTACTACTTGTTCATTCAGCTCTAGGTACATGAGTGAGAGTTAATATCAGATTTGCCTTTATTGTTTCTCACCATCTGTCTCAATCTGTCCCGGTTCCCGCTCACACACTCATTCACACCAGCACATACAGCTCTAGTAGTGAAGCAGCAGGGTAGCTTATTCATTGCTTACAAATCGCCACAATATACAAATCATTGTCAGAAAAAAGGAAAGAATCAGCAATAAACAGCATTCAAATATACAGTATATTAAATCAGCCTCGTTTTTGTTTCTTACATTATTTTTCCAGTTACAGCTAAACAGAGTAAAAAGACTTCCTTCATTTTTTAAGAGCATCAATAGCATGTTCTGCCACTCTTTCGGCTTTTCATTCATTCTTAATTAAAGCAAAGGGGAAGGAAAAATATCTGAGTCTTTAACATGCTCTCTCCTGAGGTCCAAAACCTTAAGTGATCCAGTTAGATTAGGTCCGAAGCATTAAGAAAACAAACATCCAGATGTCTACGATGTCAAACTCAAAAGGGACAGCAGCGTGGGGCTTTTCCGCGTGACTGGACATAAAGGAGAGTGGCTGCGCCCCCTTGTAATACAGTTCTACATTCAGTCCCTTAAGACTGAGAAGCTGATGACGAGAAACAGACGATAAGAAGGCCTGTGTTGGTTTGTGCCCTACATTCATCAAAGAGCAAAGATCCGATTTCATCTGGGGCATCCTTTACATGTCAACGGATCTGGTTCAGTGAGGGAAGGAGATGGAAGATAGAAACATTTCTGAGGATCTTTTTCTGGAGGACATTCATTTTACTTGAAAGGTGAGACTGGAAAGTTGCAACTAAAATGCCAAGGATACGTTTTGTACAATCTTAGAAAACCAATCAGGCCCTGATGACTTGTGTGCACTTGAGAAAATGGCAAAGGAGATTTCTAAATAGATCTTTGTAACTTGACCTGTAGTTACGCAGAGAGGGTTTGCACAGTCACCTGCCGTGAACGTCTGAGGGCACTTTATTTTAGGATTTTCTGTATTAGGGCCTCTTTTTTGTTATCCCACTCCGTTCTCCAGGCATGCACTCCACTGTGCCCCGCTGCTCTGCTGGAGTGGGGACAGAAACCCAGGGTGACGTGGCCAGCTCAGGCATAGTTGGCATTTCCAGCAGGCTTTATTTTGGGGTCCCGAGCTTCTTTGGAGTTCCCGGGCGCTTGCGCTCCCATAGGTGGTTGGGAATGGTGAAGGCATCCACGCTCATGGACATGGTCTTGGACGGGATGGCTGTGAACTGCTTGCGGTCAGAGCTATACTTGTAGATCGACTCAACCATAGCGGGACTGATAACGCGCGGCCCGATACCTGTGATCCTAACCATCTCCTCCGTCTCGGGGTTCATAGTGTAAACCGCCCGGAATTGACAGCTAGCGTCCCGGAACAGGATGAGGAAGTGGTTCGCAGAGCTTTTCTCCATTTCCTTTTTTCAGACAAGAAAAAAATGCAAATGAATGGAACAGGTCATTACAGCATTCATTCAAATGCCCCCTGCAAAAATGTGTTGGCTGTCTGCAGCGAGTCATGAGAGACCAGAGTGTACTAAATAGACTAAGTGACAGGTCACTCACCTCTACAATCTTGTTTTTCTGAGGTTCGTTGACCTTGCCTGCCAAACAACAGCGAGAGATGGCATTTTGGATAATGAACTTATTGGACTTGAAGCTCGGCTCCTTGTAGAGTTTCGGTCCTGAAACGGAAGTGCAAATATGCATGTCATTGTTTAAAACACAAGTTTTTGATCACATGACAAAATGTTAACAATCTTAAAAAAGCTTGATTTTCTGCAAATGGTAATTGCGCATGCAACATTTGCAAACCATAATGCTACGACATTGTTAGACGTTTACTAATATTGTTTGCGCTTCGTCTCCATGTATGCATATATAGTGGTCTCGAGATATGGCTCGAGATTATGAAAGTCTATGACACGTAGTCACATAAGTTCGCTCAAATCGTCATATAAGATCTCCTAGAGGAATTTCAGACGGCAGGAATATCAGACTGCTGTCACTTTAAGAGCTGCCCGGAAACATCACATCTCAAAAGCGCATCTCGAGACCCTCTCGTTCTACATTACACTTTTAAAAAACCATTCCTGAGAGCTGTGAAGGGGAAGATGGAGCGATGCCGTATGGAGAGGCTATAGCCTTCTTTTTATTGATTTTCATTTAATATTACTGTTGATTATGATCACACAATGAATCAGTATTTAACCCATTAAATTACATATTTCACATGTTGAACTGTTTGATTAAGTAAGTAATGTCGCCCATAGAAGTCTGTGGATTGTCGAGGTCAAACGGAGCCTGGCTCTGTGTCTTTATTATGTCTTTATGATGCTCTGGAGAATCAAGAATCAACTGTGACGTTTATGTACAAGATAAATTGTCAATCCAGTTCTAGCCTGTATTTTACTTCATTTTTGCAAGACTGTATCCAGCCATGCTGATAAGACGCTTGGAGTGAGCTAGTTAGCCTTGAAGTAGACTTTTGCTATGTGTGTGTGTGTGTGTGTGTGTGCGTCTTCTCTCTCTCCCTGAATCGCCCTGTTTGCTGTTGAAGATTCATATTTGGCTGTGCAGAAGCCCTGGCGCCCAAATGATCATCATCTTCACCTTGAGATGTGCAGAAATCTGTCCAAGAACGTCTGAATATTGTCTAGCTTTTGGGACTAATCAAGATGACTAATTTATTTATGCAATTAGCGACCTTTGTTAGAGTATATATCCTTATGTCTGTAAGATGTGAGCCTACGAACTCGACGTGGAGTGTTGAAGCTGACTTCTGCAGATTAAACTGCAAACTATTTTTTTCAGTAAATTTCTCTCCAATTGATTCTATTTCTCACTCCTGGTCTTGATTCAACAAACACCTGGTCCTTGGGTCTTAACTGTTGCCCCCAATAGCTGCGTCTCACATTTTTAGACACAAAGACAAAGAAGCGTTCTGTATGAATTGCCCCTTACACGCGTTTTCTTTCTCAGCTGTTTATTTTCATTTAAGACCTGCTGTATTAAATAGGACGCAAAGACAGCATTTTGACACATACAAGTGTGTGTATTTCACCATTCAAGTAGCAAAATTATTGGGGCTCTTACAGCACTTAAGTATAGTCTCTCAAGCAGTGCTCGCACATAGAAAAATGTGTTGCCTTTCACTTGCTAGTTGAAATTTCAACTACTTAAAAATCACTTTTTCATGACCACGTATCACAGGAACATCACATGAGCGTGTAACCACAATAAAGGCAATCTGTACAGGTTGCCAAATTTCAACCGTTTAACCATCTCTACCAGTATATAGGCTAGCTCTCCTCTAGTCTCCACCTAGTTACAGGATTTGTGGTGTCATATCGCAAAAGTGTTAAAAGTGAGTAACCCAAATTCTGAGCAAATGCTTTAGCAAACATCACTAACTAAACTGCAAATTGTGTAATTATTTTTTAGTTTACCAGTGTATTCTGGGATGGAAGCTGGAGATGAAATAGTAGATGCATTTTCCCAGTCCCCATTCTGTGCAGCAAGACGGCCTGGAGATAGTAGTCTGGATGGTGAATGAGAACGACTGTGGGAAGGAATGAACGTTTAGAGATGAGATCACAATAAAGAGCAGGTGTTTTACCGGACAAACCAATACAGATTAGAATTACCTTGGAGATTTTCTGACAGTTAGTGTTCCACTGTCGTTGGCCATGGAGGACAGATTCATTGTTGAATGGGAGTAGACTTTATTTAGTCTAGAACCTGAAAGAGAAATGAATTGATAAATCACATACAGCTTTCTAACTGTGATTATCAACGGAAAAAAGCTTCTGGATTAACATTATCTTACCCATAAACCCTTTGGCAGGGCTGCGAGAGAGGTCGGAGTCATCTCTGAACACTGTTTTGGGCCTCTGCTTCTTGACGCCTCTTACTGTAGTGGGTTTCTGGCGGAGAACTTTATCAAGATCCTCCATTATTTTTAGCTGATGTCGCCGCTCATACTCCTGCCGGGTGAAGTCTCCACGCCGCTGAGGAGTGCCCTCTGGTGGAGGGGTACGTGGAGGTGGAGGGGTGCGTGGAGGCGGAGGGGTAGAAGGAGTTCGAGGTCTCTCCTCACCTCTGCGAGGTTCATCCACCGAAGATGACCTACTGTAACATTAATAGACAGCACTGATAAAGCTCACAATGTCCAAAGGGTAACATAGAGATTAACATATTAAGCTGAAGTGCATTAGATGGAATACAAAAAAAACCCACAGTTAGTGGCCAGGAAATTTCTAAGAAGTTACCAAGATGATCTACGTGTTAGGATGCAGTTGCAAGAAGTGGGTGGTTACTAGGTAATAACTGGTTAAAACCACAACCAAGTCTGACAATGAAATGTGGCTTCCAGTTTCAACAACACCCTTACATTCTCAGAAATAAAGGTACAAAAGCTGTCACTGGGGCAGTACATTTTCAAAAGGTTCAAATATGTACACTTTAAAGAACTCATTTGAGTAGAAAAAAAAAACTACTAAAGTCAATGGTGACCCTAAACAGGCTGGATACATACTTCCAGGCAAAACAAAGGAATTTTGTACAGGTTTGGAGTGAGTAAATGATGACAGAATTTTAATTTTTGGGTGATCTATTTCTTTAAGTACTAATATACTTTAATGAATGAAAATGGAAAATGCCAAAAAGTGAAATTACACATTATCTCTCAATAAGTCTAAAGATTTGTGGCATCATTCATACTATTCATAGCTGTCTCTTTTCACAGCTTTGTTCGTAATCCTTACCTTGCCTCCCTCTCTCTTTCTTGCTCCTGTCTTCGTTTCTTCATCTCCTCTGCTCTCTTTTGTTGTTTCTCAAGTAACGCAGCTCTTCTCTTCTCCATCTCATCCTCAGGCCGAGCTTCATCCTGCTAGAGTTTCAAACAGTTAAATAAATTTAGCCCCTTCAGACTAAATGTCTCCAAGTTTATCAAGTGATTCTCAACTAACCTTAAAGAAGAATCCAACTCCACCCCTAGTTTCTGGCTCCGTTTGGTCGCTCATTGAATCAGAGAAGATATCCTGGCCCTGATCGGCTTCTTCACCCTCTAATGCTTTGAGGGAGGACAGTGAGATCTCGATAAGGCTGTTGCGTTTGCCATTGAAAGCAGCTGCTGGAATGTCACTCTCAAAGGAGCACTCGGAAGGAGCTCCTGAGCTGCTGCCTCCGCCCTGGCGCTCCTTTCGGGGAAGAATCTGTGAGGATCCGCTATCCAGATCCATACTGAAGATTGTATGGTCGTCACTGGAGCCGGTGTCTGAGAAGTTGTCCTCTGGTCTAGCCAGGGACGAAGCGGAGCGGGACTCACTCTGACCGGAGGTACCTATGCTGAAAGAGGATGTGTTCTGGTCCCTGCATTGCCACGGGGACCCTCTTCGCAAATGAGGAAGGTTGTCCACACTTTGAGGGGGAGTTATGACTCTTGTGGAAACAGGAGTCTTGAGCTCTGCAGGTCGTGGGTGGTGATGCAGTTTGGGGCTCTTTGGAGGTGCAGACTGTGCCCTACGGTGAGACGCAGGTGATTTGGGGGGAGCGCTGTGATTTGCAATCTTGCGAGATGGGGAAGGAGAAGAGGAGGCTGAGGCCAGGTCACGAGTGGACTCCCTTGACAAACGAGAAGGTGTAGTTGTTGAGGGTTTGGAGCTGGGTGGGATGACCCAAGCCTGATTGTTGGGAGCTGCCTTCTTCTTCATCAGCTGGTTCTGCTGTGCCGAGAGGCGCTGCATATCGCTTTGGAGAGAATTGAGAGCAGCACTTAGTTTAGACACAGCATTGTTGTAATCTCCCAGAGGGGCTGTGCCTTTTCCTCCAGGAACTCCTACTCCAGCCTTTTCTTTCTCTGCTGGATTGTCCTGTTGGTGAGAGGGCTTGATGTTTCCCTCTTCTTCTACTGAGGGGCCCTTTTGCAATTGTTCCTCCTCTTGCTGCTCCTCCCTCTCCAAGCGTGCCAGTTTCTCCTCTAGTGCCAAACGGCTGAGGTCATCTTCTACAGAAGAGGTACCAACCTCCCCTTGACGTCCTTCTTCGCCATCCCCATCCTCCTGCTCCTTCTTTAACTGCAGGAAGGCACTTTTTCCCAGCCGTTGCCGGTGCTTGGCAAAGATGGCCTCTATGCGTTTCTTCTGAGCCTCAATAGCCTTCCGCTTCTCCTCCAGCCTTGCCCCCAGCTCTGACATTTCAGTACTGAGAGCAGGACTCTTACTGGGACTCTCCTCTGATTTCTTAGCCCATGTAGTCATCTGTGCGGCCTGTGGTTCATTAGGTTGTACTTGTTCTGGAACAAGTTTCTTCTTCCGCTCTGCAAAATTGGTCATCCTAACACCACTATCTGGTGTCTCTTCACCACGCAGTTTTGTTATGCGAGGGCCCGATGCGGGTGTGGCAGGGGTGGAGTGAGTTTTTGGAAGATCTTCTGAAGCATCCGAATCCACGCTTCCATCTCTTAATACAGAGTCATCATCTCTGGATCCCTCTGAGGGGTGTCTGGTGCGGCTAGACTCTGGCGGGACTCCTGAGGATCGGTGGTAGAGCATTCCTGAGCGAGATGGGGCTGATGAGCTGAGAGTCACTGGGCTGCCATTAAGTCTAGCAGTTGCTGGATCATCTGGTGAATGCAGGTAGAAACCATCGGGAGCCCCGTCCGGGTGAAGGCGAGGCTCCATCTTTTCTTCGTTGTGGATAATCTGCAGTGCCTCTTCAATGGTTGGTAGCTCTCCTGTTTCACTATCATCAATGCCATTCTCTTCAGCCAGCATAGGACGAGTTCGAGTGGCCCAGGAAGCTCTTTGAGGGCCATTAGGCCCAGGAGCCTTACTAAGCAAGTGGCTGAGGTCCTCTGGAGGCGTGTATGGGACATGTGTCATGGATTGACCAGAAGGGTTAAGATTGTCTGAACTGACAGACCGAGTTATTACAGGGTTCCCCATCACAATGTCCACATCACTGTCCAGTCCAAAAGGAATACTAAAGGACACAGCAGAGGACAGGGGACGGCTGAAGAACAATCAAGAAAAAAAAAAAAGATTAAGTTCCTCCAAAGAAAGGAAAAATGGATAAAATGCTGAAGTGAAACACTTACCTAAGTGGTTTCTTAGTCCACGTTCGTCCTGCAGCCTCTACATGAGACATTGAGGTAGACTGAGTCAGAGATCCTGATCATAGGGACAACACAAACACACACATGACTGGATGACACATACAACATGCAAACACAGACCATGTGTTTGTTCCTTAATGTGAACAAGAGTAAAATACAGTGTGTGTAAACATTACAAAGAATGGGACAAACAAATAATGGCAAATAATGACTCAGAACAGAGTGACAGCACATTTTCCTCACCTGTTGCTGCAGTCACAGGGGAAGAGATGGGCAGGAAGGGCTTTTTGAAGATAGATGGAGAACCACTGGCACATAAAAGACAATTTAATTATGGTAAGCTTCTTGATTATAAAAAGACTAATTTTTGTGATCATTAAAAAAAAAAAGAAAAGAAAAGAAAATTTGCTTAGGTATAATTGTGTGCGTTCTTAGCAGCATGTATCACTTTTATGGGTTTATGATTTCAAATTAATCATATGGCTTTTATATAAGCAAATATTCAGTTGTACCTGTTGCTGGATCCACTGTTGCCATTGCTGGTCCTGCCAGATGTTTCTACAAGAATTAAAAAAAAAAGTACTTAATCATACATAGTCACAAATGTACAAGTATACAGGAAAATATCAGGGCTGCGTGATATCAATATATATATATATATATAGTAAGTAACCACCAATTAATACACAAAGGCGTAGATCAGAGACAAGCTTGGCGTAGCTAATCAAAGAATCGGCTTTACTGACAAGATGTGCATGAATATATCGAACGATATATAATCGCACAGCCCTAGAAAATAAACTATTCATTTATCAGCACATACACTTACCAGTCAGCTCAGAGTCCTGCAGGGGCTGAACAAACTCTGGCTTTGAGACCTCAAACCAATACAAAAGCTCTGCCAGAAAGCTCAGTATGTTTGTCTAGAAAGAGAAAAACGCATAACATTTACTATGTCCCAAAGTACTGCATTATTTTTATAAAATTATCCCATTATAATCATGTGAAGTGACCCCTGAACTGATGTTTTTTCAGCACTTATTGTTATTGAATGGTGTGAAGACTAATCCTAAGGTGTCTGATTTGCCAAAAAAAAAATCCCATTTTTGGTGCACTGTCCCAGTGCAGACTTAAAAAAAGCAAATTTTAACATAATAAGACAGCACATAATCGGTCATTGTTTTAGTAACTGTACTACACTATACAGACTCCCTCTCCTCTTCATGTTTTAGTTTAGGCTTTTATATACCTTTAATTCTGCTGGGCTGTAGAGCAAATCCTCCAACACTAGAGGGCAGCAGCTCTTCAAACAGCTGTCACAGAACTCTCGAATCAGCTGTAGGTTGTACAGGCTGTCGGCCACAGACATGGACTCCTTCATACACACATCTAACATGACAAAAAAATAAATAAATTATTTCTTACACATCTACAGAATGACAGATTCAAATATGAAATGTGACCGTACCCTCTAATCTCAGTAGACCAGGACAGTAATGGTGAATAACTGCAGCAATAGCACATCCGTTTGAGAGATCCTTCACTTCATTCACCACAGGAAAATAGGGTTTGAGCTTAGACTGCATCCTGTCCTTCCTGTACCGGATCTGAACAAGGAAAATATTGTGTGGAACTGCATTATTGGATGAAGCGCTTTGTTGCTCAATATTGTTATTGTGAAACTGATCGTTTTTCATTGACAGGGAATTTTGTGCAACCGCAGAAATAGAGATAAAAACATATCCATCTCAAAGAAACAAACGCCGAATGAAAAATGCATACAAAAGACAACCAGACTGCAATAAATGTCCAAGAGAAAAAAACAGCCACAAAAACAATCTATGCAAGCAGTGCATGAAGACAAAGGCGAATGAGAGTTGAGTTGAGGAACAGCAAGAACATTGTTAACAGGAAGTGGGACAGCAAACACTCAAGAGACCAAGTCTTCAACAGTTCAGAGCAATGAACAGAGGCAGCTGTGTGAACAGCCAACACCTGATACATCAGTAGAGACCTTTTCCACTTGATACACACAACATGCACTGGGAGATAAGTTCAGTAATAACACAGGCACACTATGTTCACTTATCTACCATGGACTATGGTTCAATTTACATGCCACGTTTGTGTCTGGCTTATTTTTTTTAATGCAATGCAATGCAATGATGATGCAGGATGTTGCGACAAATGACAATATTCTAATCGAAGAAGTGTTCTCGTTAACCTCTGATACTAAACAATACTTTTAGTTCACCCAGAGGATATATCTAATCTAAGTCATGTCCCTCCAAAATATCCACGTAACTTTAAATGCAGAATCTACAGTGTCGGAACAAGGAATTAATGCAATGAAACCAAAACTACAACTCTCATAAACAGTAATGCAATTCTGAGGATACATACATATATATATGTGTGCCATGAGAATATAAACAGGCTATCTGCACCTTTATGTTCTGTATAATTCTGCTGGTACACTGTAGATTATTGACAATATTATTTTAAACTATTCAATTATTTTCATTTAATAGATACATTAAAGTTTGTCTTATGAGGTGGAGAGCCCTAAAATTGAGACATGATTTAGATTATTGCTCAAACAGGGTAAAAGGAACCAAATTCCATCTATATAACCTGAGCTGCCAGCAGGGGGCGAAAGAGGACAGATTTATGTGGGTTTAGGACAGGAAAATGGAGGAAAGAAGGTGGAATGGAAGACAAGAGAAAGACTTACAGGAACAAGTTTCCAGTACCAGCGGGTGGGACACTGCCAGAAAGAAGTGAAGGCACATGAGAGGAGAAAGAGGTAGAAGGGGAAGTGAGGAGGAGGAAGAGTATAGAATAGGTATTTAGACAGCAAAGTAGACCTTAAGAAAAAAGTGCTGCTAAGGAAATGAGTGACTGTTCGTGCAGAGGTGTAGGGGTCAAGTTATCGTACACAAGTGCCCTTTGAGCTTTTCGTGAGCAAGCCTGTATGTGTGTTTGTTTATATTGTCTCTTACCGAAGGTTGAACTGGGTCTGGTTCAGTGGTAGGCTGAGATGCGTCATTTTGTGTACCTTCTGTTTGTTCCTTCAGGTTTTGATTCAGCTGCACAAAAGAAAAAGAAAAAACACCTTATGACAATGACATCAAAGTAGTCTACACAACTTTATTTGTTGAAGCACACACCCAGAGCATCTTTTGTAAAGGTGTTCCACAGGGTTCTATTTTAGGACCAGTAATATTCCGATTAAAGGGTAGTTAGCGCACGTGTAAACAGGGAAGTGTAAGGTAAAGTTCACCCAAGAATGAAAATTTAGTCATCGTCATGTTTTTTGTAACTTGCTTCTTTCCTCCGTAGAACACGTAAAATATACTAAAGGTGCTTTTCCATTTAAAACGGGATTGGGACAGAACTCTCAAGCTGCCAAAACTACACACACACAAAAAAAAAGCATGATAAAAGTATAATAAATGTAGCCATATGACTCTGTTCCAAGTTTTCTGAAGCAATGTAAAAGCTTTATGTGAGAAACAAATTGAAATTTGACGTTGCTATTCATAGATAATGTTACCCATCATAAAAGTATTTGGAACACTGCAGATGTTAAGAGGCTATGTTAAGCATTATACAAAATCATACGGGTTTTCTACTCTTTTAAACATTTCAAACTAAAATTTAAGTTGGAAAATAAGTTTATTTGAGCTTTAAAAAGAAACTGTGGTGCTTCAGTACTTTACAAGACTCACCGTTTTCACCCAGTAAAGCAGGGCTCTGTCCCAGGTTGCATCTGTACCAAGTAGCTCAGATCTTCCGCTCGCCAAGACTGTGCTCACCGTCTCCATGGCACCCACTGCCATTAAGGCATCTATCAACTCCAAGTGGGCACTCTGTACCAATCAGAGGAAAACAAACAGGACTGTCTGAGCATAGAGAAGACCCAGCTGTCATTTGGAACACTGACCTAATGGCGCCTAATGTAATAAAACTGTCTAGTAATATTCAGGACAGCCTCAGAAAGCAAGGCCTTTCTATTGCCACAGACTGAAATAGTCTTTATGGAAGAGATAAGATGTTTGGCTTTCTGCATAAGAGTGTATGACTGCACAAGAGAGATACATACACTGTAAAATGACTGATGATAGCAAAATATACCATGATTTACATGCATTGTTCTGCTGTGTAATGCATCCTTGAAGCATTGTGCAATCAAGCAGCAAGACATGAATCAATATTCAATACGGACTTCCTGCTGTTTCTTTTCTCTTTTCAAGTGTTGCAGCAGTATTGTTCCCCTCCCTCCTCTTCTCTCCCTCTCTCAATGATATATTGCAGTATGACTCATGTGTGACAGACTCCAGGATACAGGGCAGTACTGCAGAACTGCTCAATGACTGCAATTCCAAACCTCCAGCGTTCCACATGTGTGTTGCAGACAGCGTGTGTGTGTGTGTGTGCGCTGAGCACATCGGATAACCAATAGTGTTAAAAAAACAAAAAAAAAAAGCGGTATTTCGGTACCAAACTGTTGCTGAAAATCAGTTGTACTTGCATCAAAATTGGTAAACTAGCATACATTGTGAATTGATGCATGCACATGCTCAGTGAAGATAATCTGCGAGTCTGCATCCTGGTCAAAACGGTCATTTGGCTCGGTAAGGTTACATTAACACACATTAAAGAAGTGTGCTCATTTGCATATCCGTTTTTCCCGGTGGTAGCTAATTTGCATCAGGAATTGTGTCACTGTTATTGGTATCAACTACTGATGTTTTGGTATCGTTTCACCACTACTCACAAAACGCATCTTTCTTACCCAATAACATCCTCCTCCCAGGCGCTGTAACAGAAACAATATCCTACAGAGGACACAGATGATGAGGACTGTTCTTCGTGCTCTCAGTCCATTACAGCGAGGCCGCTCACGCCCAAGCCCATTAAAAACAACCCAACCACATTATCAGCTGAGTCATGGAGAGCACCTTAGCTGCGATAAGAGGGTTAAGCTATTAACTGCTTTCCGCACCTCAAGCAGGGGACGTTTACTAGCTGCAGCTCAAACCACCCGTGCAGTCAATAGCAATTTACATCTAATATTCAGATTTACCGATAATTATACAAAAGTATAAATATTTGATGTTTCATATAATCAAATTACAGTAACTTTTTTTGCATTATAGTAGACATAATAAAATCTTAATGTCCCAAAGGTTCATTTTAATGAAGCAATTGAACGCGAGTTTTCATTAGGCTACAAAAAAGAAAAATATAATCTTGCTTTTGTATAAAAATATAACCCAAACTGTAACACTCAATCACACAGCAATGAACACAAGGTCAGTATAGTTGTTCTTTGATTTGATACGAGGGTAGTCAAAATTAGGTTGAGTTTTCACAGTAAAGAAAGGACATTTTTCAAGGACAAAACTAACAGATTTCCTTTTGGTTTATGACTAAGACAAACATGGCCAAAGACAATCATTCACTATCAGCGGGAGGGGCGCCAGACATTTTCAGAGGGGCCCTTTTCATGTTTTTTTTTTTTTTTTAAGACAGAACACACGGTGCCTTCAGCATTGTTTCCAGTCGCGTTATTCAAAGCTGTTTTGTGAACATGAATGTCCTCACCTGACTGTCTTTCACACAAGCCATACTCAGCCTGCTATAATCATTAACTTTCAAACAGGTCAGAGGGACACATTCTCTTATGCGGCCCGCCTCTCTACCACACACACACGGCTAATGCTAATCTGTCCCAACCAGTGTCTGCCCCCTTACACGCAATACACGCAGCTTTCCTCCTTTGCAAGCGGGCAGTAATGCGTTTATCCTGTTCATACAGTGACACACTTGAACAGTGGTGTCTTTCCGAGCGTGAACTGAAGTGCTGACCTCTGCAGAGAGCCGAGGGAGGAGCAGCTCTGTCAGAAAGCATTTATACCTCAGCTTCCAGTGACGGGCTCAGCCAGGGGCCCGTGTTCCTGAGGATAAGCCACAGTGGGAGGGGTTCAACCGATCTCTGTGCCACTTTAAGAACAGATGTTCTGGTGCAAAGCGCAAAGGGATGATAATGGAAGTGTTGTATTTAGTGGCAATAAATGTGTCAGAGATCTATTTCAAGTGCATAAATTAGCAACAGTGCGGTCGGGGACGCATCAAACAACATGTAACAAATGCCCATGAGCTTTTCTTAATAAGTAAGTAATGCAATAAGAGAGTACAGATGGGAAGAAAGAAAAAAAGAGCAACAATGAAGTCTAGAACTAATCTACAATAATAATTTGGTGTCAGTATTTTTCTTTTAATTTTATTATTATATATATTTTTTTAAATGGACAGTTTGACATTGAAAGGATTTTCTGAAAATGTGAGTTAATGTTATTTCAATGGAATAAAATATTGACTTTGCCTAGAGTGGGTATAGCAACTTAAAAAAATTTTTGTTACATTATTAACAAATATTTTATTAAATCTTTTTATAATCTTGTTTTCTTTTAAAATTGATTAATCGTGGACCGCACTGATCTGAGCTTATGGTCAGCTTTTGAGTAAACGTTGCCTAGATCCTCCATAAATATTACTTTTAATATTTTAATGAGAGATTTAAATGTATATTAAAAAAAAGGCCAAATAATTTTTGACCAGAACTGCTTTTGAACACAAAATAAAGGGTAAGGGATTTTCAACACAGCTTGAAATGATATTATTTTGCATTAAATTCATCACATTTCAGCACATTCACCACAGGCACGAAATATTTCTATAGACCTATATCAAAATATGACAGTGATTTATGAAGGGGTATGTGATAATGTGGTAATGATGCTGAAAATTTATTTTTCACATCACAGGAATAAATTCAAGATTCACTCCAATAGAAACTTGTCTTTTAAATTGTTTTTACGTCAATTCAAATTCTCCAATGCTGAGCAAAAGAGACCTTTTTTAAAAACAGAAATCTCACTGACCCCAAACCATTCATTGGAAACGTGTACCTATATTTATTTTGGCTAATCTGATAAGAATGCACTACAGCCCCATTTAACAAATCTTCAAAAATAAAAACAAACCACGGATTTCTGCCCAAGATAAGTGCAGTGATGTGTAAGAAACTACTGCGGAGGTCACAAGCTCGGCTCTGTTATGCAGTATAGTAATTATACAGAGAGCAGGGCTAAAGAGACAAAAGAGAGGAATGAAAGCGAGAGGAGATGGGAGGGGGGCTTGGATTTCCCGTCGCGACACTCCAGGACTCGCTAAGCCGAATCACAAGTTTCCTAATGAGAGGGGAGCGGGACCAACCCTGGAACACAGAGCACGACCGGCCTGCCAAATCACCATAACAACCAATATGACCCACAATGCACCTCACCACAGCTTAGAGCGGCCAGATGAAGTTGGAAATCCTGAGGTAACGCATCAGCCAGCCCTAATGACACTCTGCCGTCACCACAAACCCTGCGACAACCGCCAAAATACTCCACTGGCAGGGACAAAGGCAAAACCAAGTTCACTGTGGTTCTTATAACAGATGCTTGTTTCTAACCCCCAGCCCTCAAGTGTGCCACAGACAGGAGGATAAGAAAGCCAGGGGCGCAGCAGGGGGTGATTTACAGGAAACCCTGCAGCCCTGGACCTCTCCAAGCATATGCATATAAACACACACGCCGTATACTGCAAACACTTCTAATATGAACATCAGTTGTGTTTATTATTTATTAATAAAACCAAGCAGCAGAGCACAAAGCCGTGCTTGAATACAGAGGAGTGCAGCTGTACAGGAACTTCAGGAAGTAGACTGCAATAATCTGATTTCCAAATTCCCCAGTTTAGTTCTGGTAACACAAACTCCAGACATTTATTACAATTTCCTCCAGAATATCTTAAACAAACAAAACGACAACGGCGGCATCCAGAGTCTTTAATGAAACTACGTGTACGCCGCTCACAGGAAGCCCTTGACTACACAAAAATACACACAGATTATAAATCAGTGAATCAGAGACATTTTGTTTCCTTGTTCGATGAAATAAATTCTGCTAAAAATAAGCTAAAATGAAAGATGAAACTAAATTAAAGTCTGTGTAACTGTGCAAAGTCAATATTAAATGTGTGTTCAGTCATTAAGCACCCAGCCAAATCTGAAGTCTAAAAACAAGTGAATTAAAAAAACCTGTACTGATGTCACACAGCGTTCAGTTTCTGCGGTCAGTGCTGCTTCAAGTCCAACACAGCTAGTTTCATAATACTGCTCAGAAATGAGGCACAGAAAGCATCTGTGAGGAATTTTTAGACATCTTGCATACTTTTTAATAGATTAAATAAATTAGATTAAAATTAAGATTCAAAACAAGATTCAAATATAATTAAGATCATTCAAATGTCAATAAAAATGACAAAAGGTAATAAAATGCACCTCTCAGATCAGTTAATACTGCTGTTATTATTGTTAAGAGTGAATATTTGTTTACAATATTCAGATGTGTCGGGTCTGATGGTATTGTCGATGGATGCACAGATCGATGCATCTTTGAGCATTTTTAGAGGCACCTTGCCTTCTTTTTCAATAAAATAAAATGGAATCAAAACAAAATGAAATACACATCCTCAGATCAGTCGAACAGAACCCAAATGTGTCATGTCTGGTTGTTAATATTCCTCTGGATGATGACGCCGAGTCTGGATCACAGATTATCACTAATCTTCACAGATCTTTATCCTCTATGGGGGCTGGGCTCTGCTCCGCATCCGAGCAGAAAATGTCAAACCTGCAGAGATGTGAACAGCTAACCAGGAAGGTCACAGCAATGTGTCTCCAGATGTTCCTTCATTCAGAAGTAACTGCTCCAGAGCGGAAGACAAAAAGTGCTTTGCATCATGAAGTCAATTGTATTTGTATAGCGCTTTACACAATACAGGAGGTCTCATAGAGAGACAAACAGCAAAATAAGTGTTGCAAATTTCATCGATTATATCTATAAAGCAGCTCAAATGGTCATCGTTCAGCCCACTGTTTCAATGTTGCAAAGTTCATCAATTGTTAAATGATCAGATAGTAACACCATTGGACTGTGTATGTTATGATATAATCAATGCATGTCCAAAGAATTATTCCATGCATTAATTGCAAGTACGTCAAGTTTTGGTTGTCACACTTTCTGTGTAGGAAGTATGCCAAATTTAAATGCATATTCATTGCTGAAACTGACTACAGCTCTAAAGCCGTTTACTGGCCTTGTTTCAGACTGCTGTGTCTCCATCCTAATTCTACATCATGACCCACTTTTCATTACGCTGTTACAGCAGCCAGTCAGTCAGCCGCCCCCACAGTCAGGCCTGGGAAGAGCACCACGAGCAGCCAGACAGCACCAGATGAGCCCCGAGCTCACCGGAGCACATCATGACCCCAGCAGACAGAGACCGAACTTTCACCTGCCACAGGCACCACACGCTCTCACGCATCCTCAGAGGAGTCAGCACTCAGAGAGGGCTCTGTTGGAGAACTGACGCTGTACTTGACGGAGAACAAATACACAGAATTTAAATTGGATATAACGGGGGCGAGACAAAGAAAGAAATGGGTCACTGCGGAGGATAGTTTAACGAAAAAAAAAAAGCCATACAGCTACAGGGGTGTTTATAATTTTAGGTCCAAAATTATCTCAATTTTTATCCCAAATAGGGTATAGCTTATCTAAGCTCATATATGGGACATCTTACTTAAAAAATAATAATAATAATAATTGTTACATTTTGAATCACTTTTTATTTCCTCCATTTTCATAATACAATACTTAGCATTTTTCATTCGTTTATTATATTATTATTTACGCAATAATTTAATTCTAGTTAAAAAAGTAGTAAAATTTTGTTTGCTGTCTTAGCTTTATTAACTTTTATAATATAAAATAAATATATAAATTATTATTATTTCTATTATCTCTTAACTTTTTTATAACAAAAATGTTTTATTACATCTTATTTTCTGGTTAACGATCATAACCCTGAAAAACAAAAAAAAAGTCACAATGAGACACACATAATATTGGTAAAATTGCATGTATAAGGAGTCATTTTACTATATGTGCTATGTACTGTAAATATTTAATAACATTTATTGTATCTAATATTTTGGTAGTTTTAGGTCTTGACATAAGGGGGAAAAAAAAACTTTTATGCTACTAATCACACAATTATATTAAATCACCTGATTCATCAACCTGCTGCATATACTGACCTTTGACCTCATGACTTATTTATATTCGACAACACTGACATCTATCACCTTGTATGTTTCGGTTAAATCCTGGTAAGAGGAACTCTACAGTTAATGTAAAAAGCTCTGGGCGCAAGGAGAATCAAACACTCCATTAGTGTCCATTAAAGCCCCTCCTGCTGCGAGAAGGACCTCTCTGACAGGGAGGAAAGTGCTACATCAGTACAGGGTCTGCTGTCTTTTGTCTGGTTATTGTTTTAAGGCCTGATCTCTCGACCCTGCCACTATTTGTCAGCCCCTGCATTGTGTCTCCCCGCCCACCCCAGCGAGCCTGGGCTTAGCATGCGGTTTTTCAATAACTGCGCTGTCCTTTACAGCTGGATCTACTCAGGGGATTGCTGGAGAGGGGGAGCTGCTTCATATGCTATAATCCCTGCAATCCAAGCATAAACAGGAGCCGCCCCTCCCCAAAAACCCCTTTACCTCCAGAAAACATCCCCCATTGCTGCAGTGAAACCATCCCCGTGTGTCCTAATCCAAAGAAGGTCAACTGATCGTGACTTTTGGCAGGCCAAATCAGCTTTGATATCCCCTTGATCTGAGCTGCTGGACTACAGCGAGACATTCAAGCTCATTAAATCACAGATACATCGCTTGCGTCCCAAAACCTACTGAGATTACTGCCTAGGCAGTATTTTTTGCCAGTTCCTGAAACTAACCACAAATTCTAGATATGGCCAGCGAAGGCTACAGACATACCAACCTGGTGCGTTTAGATATTACTATGAAGGAGAGAAAGTGACAAAATATAGGAGAGTAAGTCCTGGCTCCAAATTAACCAATCACACATTGGTCTTCAGTTGGACCATCCTAAAATATGATGCTTTTTCCAGCAGATACAACATTTCTGGGACATTTCATGTCAGATTTTGTTGCCCAGATGAGTTTGGCAATATGTTTTTGAGGTTTCAAGATTTCCCCAATCATTAAGGTTGGACTTAATGCCCTTGGACTTTGCCCTTCTAGAATATGGCTAAAATTTGTTGCAGGACCATGTGTTTTTCATGGACTGCATGAAATTTCATTAAAATTTTCCAATTATACAAGACGGTAAACAGCTTTAGAAAACACCAATAATGAAGTATATTTAAAAGATTTCACTCTAGACAGTATGTATCTGTACTACATGTAGTGTTTAGAGTTTAAAGGGGTCATATGGAATTTGTCTTTGGAATGTTGTCAATAGATAAGAATAAGATCCCTAAATCTGCAAAAGTTTAAACCCAATGAGATATGTAAGATATATATGAGTTAAGACTAGTCCATGCCTTCCCATGATGCCTCATTTAAACACGGCCCACATCTCTACATCACTGTGTTGGAAGATTTGCATAACACCACTCAATGTTTCTGAACGGTCACATTTCTCAATGGTGACCCATACAGCCTGGTTACAAACTTCCTTCAAAATATTCTCCTTTGTGTTCGGCAGAACAAAGAGATTCATACAGGTTTGGAAGTACCTGAGGGTGAGTAAATGATGACAGAAAGTGAAGTTGTGTTGAAATCTGAATCTGTATTACATAAACACTATAAAAACAAACCCTGATAAATAGCCGAGTGTCTGGTGTGCTTCACATGAGGAGGTGTATTAAACGCAGTACACAGGAATATCAGCTAAACCTGCCGTCTGTGAAGAGCATCTCCGATCCGTCACTTAAGGATTGGATTTCAGTTCAGCAGCAGAAAAGAAATCAGTTTTAAGATACAAAAGCCATTGTATCAACTCCAAACACAGCTCTACACATAATTCAGACAAGAATGTGCGGAGCGCGCTCATGCGACTTACCATTTTGATGGGCTTCTGCCGGAGCTCGGCCTCTGTCACAGGGGCATTCTGGTCTTTGGGTGCCAAGCCCTTCCTGCCCAGGACCTGTAGGAGTGCTGGGATGTCTTTGGGGGGCCCCTCGGCCCCCGGGCTTCCACCCAGCAGAAGGCCATAAGTGCGACAGTAGAGCTCAGGGGACAGCAGTAGGCGCGTGACGGGAGGCTTCAGGTGCTCTTGCTCATACTGATCACAGTAGAACGGGTCTCGCAGCTCAACCGGAACATTCTCTGCAGACAAGAGAGAAACACAGGACGTGTTCAGAGAGAGAAATACTCACGTGCTGCCTACTGTACGCAGTATATTGTGACTATAGAGAACAGTATAACTTCCAGCGTTCGCATAAGCTCAAATACTGCTCTGCTCATGCTGTAGTGCACCTGTTAAAGACTACAACTACCAGTGAATAATGGCGTCCAAATTAATATTTCTTAATAAAATTGGTTAATTAAAACAAATAACGAATATTACGCATCATGAAACAATTGCTAAGAGCAATTTTTAGTATTACAGTAACCCTAATTTAAAAGTTGGCCTACTGAAGCACTTACGTATTGGACATTTATGTGACAATGGATACATTTGTGAAATCTAGTTATCTTATTAAAAATCAATGCAACTTAATCACGTTATCATTAAAAATGTGTCACGACCGACATCAAGATAGATGTTGATTGCTTAAAATTAATTAGCAACTGTCTGCAATTTTTTTACAGACTATTTTATGACAGACAGATCTAAAAAAAAAATAAATGGAAGTAAAAATGTAAATGCACACATACACCCACACAACTCTATAAGTGAACTGTACTATAAATTAATTTAAATATAAACTGTACATGCAATCCTTTTTTTCCTGCTTAAAAAAAAAAAAGTGCTTTAAATGTGTCCTGATGTCATTTATTGTAAATGAAGTAAAATTGCCACATAATATGCACTGGCCAGTGTGCCTTTGTCACACGTTGCACACTTTGGCACATAAAGTAGGTCAGCCAGTAGTGCATGTAGCAATCAGCGCCATTAATGTTATGATGCATTAGAGGTCTGAGTGACAATAGAAAAAAATCAGCAGAACAACAGTGACATATGTAATCCTTATGCTTGTTAAATAGATTGTGTGTCATTAGGGCAAACCTGACTAACATCCATGTTTGACTCCTACCCTGATTTCACTTTGCATGGACTATATCACCATCTCCGGTATTTACATGACCTAGGGGTTTTAAAATGGCATCTCTTGCGTTTTATAATGATTTTATGATCAACTTAACTCTAAGCATTTCTGATTATCATCAATGTTGCTACTTAATATTGTAGCGATATACATTCATTTCAGGAGGTTTATGTTATTTGTAACATAAATGTCTTTACTGTCACTTTGGATCAATTTAATGCTTTAAAAAAAAAAAAAAATGACAGTAGACTACATGTAAATGCACTCAGCAATGTGGAAAGACAAACTTAACAGACACACAGCTAGCTATGTAAAAAAAACACCTCATCGTGCCCTACAGCCCAAATCATCTGAACGAGTGAGCGGAGCAAGGCTTCAACTAACCGTACACACACGAACATGCACGCCACCCTGTAACTAGCGATAGTAGACGTGAGTGATGGTGCAGACACTGCTGGTGCAATTTCTGCTAATTGGGCGTTTGCTTCCACTCGCTGCCTCTCCAATAATCGGCTCTCCGGGCAACAATGACATCACTTTCCCCAGGGTGCATCACAGCTGAGCGCACACACCAGCACCCAGAGCCCGGTCCCACACCGGGACGGCTTCAAAAGGAACGCCAAGCAGTTCAGGGCTGAGGTCTGTGCAGCATATAAGAGCCAGGTGTGCAGTGCGTTTGATGTGCAGTACAATGGGAGAGAGACTCAACCTGCGCGTCTCTCTTTTCCCCACACAAACACCAGCTAAATGTGAAGCCTCAACATCGAGGACTGGGAAACATCGATCCATATATGTGGGCCACATAACGATTATTTTACACAGTCATGCTTTGTCAGGCCAATGGTTTGGGTTTGAGTACCTACACCTGAGAAAGGACAAAGAGAGACAGCTCCGAGGCTGGTGTGAGACGGTTTCTGTAAACAAGCACCAAACACACAAAAACCTTGTGTAACGCAGACTTGAAACGTACACCTCACACGCCCACCACGAACTGGTTCTGCAACATTCAGGGCCGATCGCGAATCCACAAAGAGAACGGCACCTCTCCGACACATCATGTTTAACAAGCAGCCAGAAGCTGTGGGACCAGTTCTAGGACGCGTTAGAGGACAAAAAGCTCCTGATACAAGCTGCTAACATCAGCCGTATAAGTTTATATGGCGTTATTTGCATTGGACCTTGCATTTCAATCTGTGTGAACGATCAGTAGAATTGACGAGATCCCCCCCGATTACTCACAAAGCATGCTATGAATCACGTAACTGTACACCTTACCCCAGAGGTTCATGCCACCAGGAACAACAATTCATTGTCAACATGAAACATTTCACTTCGATGTTCACTAAACTTCAAAAGCTTGTGTCAGAAATGTAATTGTAAGAAATGTTTTTTGAGCAAATCACATGTTAGGATGATTTCTGAAGGATCATGTGACACTGAGGACTGGAGTAATGATGCTGAGAATTCACGGGAATAAATAAAATATATTCAATTTGTAAAAACAAGTAAATTTGTTATGCCATCAAAAAGATCAAAATTCGAAATTAATAATCAATAATAATCTGGCATATGCAGAAATTGAGGAGGACGTTATGTGTGACAGTTTGACAAAGGATTACAAAGACATACTAAAAAAATTTAAACAACAGCAAGCTAAAAAAAACAAAAAACAATTATAATAATAAAAAATAAATACAGGAGGAAACAATTGATTGGGTGACATATACAGCTCAAACCCAGAATGCAAAGCAGGATGCAAAGCCGCAGCGATGTGAGATGAGGGTGGCTGATAGAGGCTTCATTTCCCTGTAGGACTGGCAGTCAATGAATGACTGGTCTGTAATGCACCTTCAGAGAAAAGATGGGAGAGCAATACCTGAAAATAGAGAGGGCGATGCTAAACTAGGGCAGAATTTAGTGGGACAAGAGCTGGATGGGCACACACACACACACGAAGCTAGTCTGGAACTGCAGCGCATCAAATTACATGCTACTCACAACTCCAAGTCATCAGAAAAAGCATTTAGATCAGTTTTTTAGTTTTAAAGCAAACCCAAACCAAAGGAGGTAATGTTGAAGCTAGACATTAAATAATATAACACACACCACAAATGTTTGTATGAAGTTCCTGAAAGTAATCTCTTATATTTAACTAAGGCTGCATTTATCTGACCAAAAATTGCAGTAAAAAAAGCAATATTGAAAAATACTACTACATACTGAAACAACAACAGTGTCACGTGATCCCTCAGAAATCATCTGATGCTCAAGAAACAACTCAGCAATGCTTAACATTTATGTTGAAACACATACAATTTTGATGAATAGAAGGTTAAAATTAAAAGCATTTAAATATAATTTAAACCATCATAAATGCCTTTTCTAAACGCCAATTATGATCAATTTATAGCATCCTTGATCAATTAAAATGAAAAAAAAAAAAAAAAAACATGGATAAAAATAGTAACAAAATATAATGTCAAACTGTTTTGGTGACTGTCATGGTGCCGTAGCTCCACCCCGTGAATTATTATCGGTCAAAACAGTCTGTCTGGCTGTAATTGTGTCAATTAACCAAACTTGGTTAAGACACGGTAAAGGATAGTTTCTTACTAGAAATGGTACACTATTTTGAATCGCGAGCTATCAAAGCGCAGTTCAGTTGCTACCTCTATTTCTGAGTCTATGAGCACACTATTCAGACGGGCAATGTCTCATATAAAGGGAAGGAAGAATCAACAGGGAAAGAGGTAAACACTCAATAAGGAGCCTGTCAGATGACAACCTAGCCATTATTATGACAGCAAACACCAACTCCGAATGTGTAAACATTACCCATATCACTCTGTTCTTCCTCGACGTACAAGCTATCAGATTTGCTTTTGTTCTCTCACACACGTGCACCAATTTCAGTCAATGAAGAGGTCAAAGGTTAAGAGATTCAGGAGGTCTGGCTCCATGGCAGCAGTGGACAGAAACGTCAAATCAATCAACCTTAGGGAACCGATCGCTACTCAGCGCTACTCACTGCGAAGGTTTTACTGGAGTCAGCCGAGCAGGACTCCGAAAGCAAACAGAGATTTTACAGAGAAGTCTACAAGAGACAACGGCAAATAGGATGTAGCCTCCCCCCAACACCCACAGCTCAAGCGGTCAGCTGAGCTTTCCACGCCTGTCACATCACAGCAAGTCCCCAAACACAGCTAAAGCCAGCAAAAGAACATCATGCTGCTAGGATCTGTATCGTGAGAGCACCTTTTCAAGCTTCCGAT